>CAJHQQ010000148.1:0-331468 GCA_905132885.1 Moricandia moricandioides
ACCCTAATCAAAATCCTAAATCCTGAACCCAAACCTTAAATCCTGAACCTAAACCCTAAATTCTAAAACCTTGAATCCAAACTTGGGTTGGGTTCAGAGTTTTAGGATTTAGGGTTTAGATTCAGGGTCTAAAGTTTGGGTTAGGATTTAGGTTTAGGGTATAGGGTTTGGGTTAGTGTTTAGGGTCTAGGATTTGGGTTTAAGATTTAGGGTTTGGGTTTAGGGTTTAGGATTTGGAGTTTGAGTTTAGGATTTGGAGTTTGGGTTTAAGGTTTATGATTTAGGGTTTAGAGTTTGGGTTCAGAATTTTAGGATTTAGGGTTTAGATTCAGGGTGTAAAGTTTGGGTTAGGATTTAGGGTTTAGGTTTTGGTTTTAAGGTATAGGGTTTAGGTTAGTGTCTAGGGTTTGGGTTTAAGATTTAGGGTTTGGTTATGATGTGGGTTTGATTTTAATTTCTTTTTTTGAAATATTATTTTTTAAGCTATTTTGATTTCTAAAAAAAAATTAATTAATTTTTATTTTATTAATCTACGTGCACTTTAATTGGTAATTAGAGGTTGAGGTGAATTTTAAGGTTCTTCCTCTAGGTAAGCATTTTTCAAAAATAGAGTAATAAAGTAGAGGAATGTTATTTTTTCCTCTATAAATAAGAGAGAAATTAGAGATCTCTATTATAGAAGAAAAAAATAGATGTGGGTTAGAGTAATTTAACCTCTAAATGCTATTATAGAGATGAAAATAGCAAATTGGGTTGGAGATCGTCTAAGTAAACACAAATTCGAAAAAGTTTGGTTCAAAAGGTAATTCTCTCTCTTAAGCTCCTCCATCCTCTCTCCTATTGAACCTCCTTTAACTTTCACCGTGCTGTAGCTCCGGCGACCTTACCAGTTGCGCTCGTGCCGCGGAAGCGCTCTCCTCTCCTCGCCCTCTTGTTATTTTCTCCGTTTTGCTTTCCTCTTCTCTGCCGTCGAGATGTGTGGTTTCTGTGGAAGGGTTACCGCTGGGGGTTCATCTAGATCTGCTCCCGGGAGACCTAGATCCGTGGTGGGAGACTATCATTCTGGAGTATCAGCGAGGTGGTGAGAGGGCGGAGACAAGCGGAGTCGGGTTTTGGGTCTAGGGTTCCGGCGGATCCTCGTTTTATTTTTGTCGATCTGTTTGGTCCCTTCGCGTGACGTTCTTGAGACCTCTCTCCCTTGTTTCATTGTGTTGTGGTTTTGTGAGGTTCTTTCACCTCGATATGGAGTGGTGCGTAAAGCTTACTCCTTTGCATGAGCTTGGTGTCTTGCGTAGGTGGGGTTTTTGTTTTTGTACAAGAGCGATGGTAGTATCTATTTCCGGTTCGTGCACAAGGTTCCAGCAAGCTGTGTGGCGGTTGGTTCTCTGTGGTTTGGCGTCTGTAATTGCGGTGACGAGTTGAGATTCTGTCGTCTATGGCAGAGGTTTCACAGTCTCTAGCGATTGCTCTCTCCTTGTGTGTTCAGCCTCACGAGACAGCCTTTCTGTCCAGAGCATTCGCGGAGTGTTCTTGGCTCTTCTGCATCCTTTCTTACTGGCTTCTCTCCAGCGTGGAGTGGCTGTGCTGATCAAGGAAGATTAAATTAGGTCCTCTAATTATAGACCAATTTGGCAATTTCGTCATTTTTCTCTCTCGATTTGAGTCTGGTTGGGTTGTGGATGGCGAGGATGGACTGGGTGGAGATGTGTTAATCCCAGTGCTGAGGCGGCCGCTTGGTCTTCTTGGCAACAAATCTCTTTCTTTTTAGCAGGATCAGTAGTGTTGTGGCTTGTGATGTCTACTTTGCAACCTGTTTGTCAGGAGTGGTGTGTCGCTGGTGTTTATTCGAGCTGTCCCTCTGATTGGTGCCTCACTCTCCATCGTTGGTACGGTATAGCGAGACTCCGGTGGCTCTTTTCAAGGTTTTTGTCTTCTTTCTCTATACCATTGTGTCTAGCGCTTCATGGACAATTTATATTATGAGCATGAAGAAGTCATCAAAACCCAACTACACCGGAGATGTCAGGAGAAGACCAACATCTGAGGCAACGAGGTAAACTCCATATCTTCGTGGATTACATCAATGGTTGAGAACGGTGCTTGATATTCTAAGGCTTTCGGATCTGTTTAGCGGAAAGCGTTGGTTAATGCGTTGGTTAAGTGGGCGAGCGAAACTAGTTTAGCTATGTTTGAATTAGAACATTTTGGTTGAATCATGCTTGTATTTAATGTTATAATGCCTGGGTTTTGGGGTTGATAATAAAAAATATTATTTTTTAGAAAGAAAAAAAAAGATTTCTCTAAATATTTTAAATTAGTGATTTAAAAATGTATTTTCTCCAAAATATTTACAAACTCTCTACATTTGGTTCCTCTCTCTTCTCTCTAAATCAAGCCGATGTGTTTAACTTAAATACCACGGGCCAATGTCCTTTCACGGTTGTAATTGTTGTCTTCGACTCTAAAACTGTATGTGGTGATGTACGCCATTAATTTTGATTTCGAGAAATTCTGCAATAATTGAATCATTGTGTTGAAGGTGGATGGTAGTCGAATTCGATCATGTGTTCGGACTGACCGATTAAACAACGAAAAACGCATTGAGTTTGAACTGAATCTGATTAGACACCCCAATGGTCATGTTTAATTTCCGATTGTGGTGGATGATTAGGTGTCAATTTGTCAAAAAAAAGAACAAAGTTTTGGCCACTAAGTACCTTTGCTGTTTTTTTCTAAACTTTTAGGGAAATTTGAGCTTTGGTGGACGAGCAAGCTCTTGTTAATACCATTTATGGTATAAATCACTCTTCAACAGTGGATACCTATCTAGGAGCACAATAACACTAAAGTCTGCTTATAAACCAATTAGGTTGCCACATTTGTGGTATCTTTGTTGCGTTTGTTCTTGATAAAATAAAAATAATAGCTGATGATATTTTTCTAATTTTAGTACAATAGTGAGAGCTAATTAACCAATCAATAATTTCATTGATGTAAGTCTCTATCTTATTTGTTGGTATAAAAAATAAAGTGTGTTTTCTCTTATTTCCTAAATGCAGTAAATCGGGAAACTATTTTCACATTTATGCAAGTCTTGAATCAATTACTGAGAGTGTCCTTCCCAATGGAGATGTTAGCAATGGTTAGTATTTTTAATGCTATTTTTGTAAGATAATGATTTCTACGATATGGCAGATTGACTAATTTGTTTATATAATAATAAAAACAGAAATAAAATATAAAATATTTGATATCAAAATATGATGAACAAAGAACGTTTTTTCGTTTGGAGGCGAGATACTATTTTCTTAATTCTTTAATTGTTCATAGTGTGACGGTGTTTACGCAATCATAATCTCAGAATACAACCACAGTTCGACTCTTTCACATCACTTAGAATAAAAGCTAACAAACTATTTTTGTGTTGTACTCTCATACACAAAATAAAAAAAAAACTAGCATAACTATTATAAGTGGGAGAATTGTTTCTTCTATTTGTTCTTAGATGTATGTTTTTCTATAATGCTAACAAGCCTTTTATAAAAAATAATTAGAAGCACAAGTTACATTTTTAACATATAAATAAAACTTCATGGTGCACTAATGAAGACTTTAATTCTTATCAGTTACTATGTGAATTTATTCCACATTTCTACTAAGAAATTAAATGTTAAAAAATTTATTGTTTGACCAATTAAAACAAATAATATATTTTAAATGGATTTTTATTATATTATCAATACAAAAGATTAACATATATTTGGTTGATAAGATTAAGTTAATGAACATGAAGTCTAACTAACAAATCAAAACTCAAATCCAATCAAACATCCAATGTATGTATTTGTTACTTTGTACAAGTTTCTCAAATAAGACACATTGGACTTCCATTTCTCATTTAAATAAAACTCAATTTTAACATAAAAATACACTATTCACAATGTTCAAAAAATAGTTCTAATCATTTCCCACATAAATAGAATGACTCTAAACACTAGACGACTTGATAGACTTGACCTCCTAGACAAGACTCGAAAAGACTTGAGTAAATAACTTTTGAGAGTACAGACGAATAATTTACTGCATGATGAGTTGTTAGCATTTTTCATCATTGAACCAGTCATTGTTAATAGCTATTGGATTTACTCGGCAATGTAGTGAATATGATGTCTTGAACCACCGAGCTTTGATGTAAACCTAGATAATAACTATAACACAGTTTCATTCTCTCACAAAACTAGGTTCTCTATTGTGTTCATTTTAGCCGTGAACATTGCTGGTTAATCATGAGTGAACTTAGAGTATATAGCTTTTTCTTCATTCTCCTAGAAACGGTCTCATTTCACACTCACAAGGTGATTTGCCATTAGCTTTGTTTAGAGGAGTATCATATATTACTTCATTCATATCTCAAAACAACGAACACAAATCACTAAAAGAAAATGCGTATCCTCTATTTTATACATGTAGCACTGTTTAATCATCCTAGGAACTGATTATAGACTGAAGTCTTAAAGTGCTTTAGGCAAACTTAGTTTGGCTTAGTTGTCTCTTTGAACCTATTTCTTGGGATCTCCATTCAGTTAGGTAGAGTTACCGCCAAACTTCATCTTAATTCATAGGCTTTAACCCATTCCTCTTGATGATATGACAATATGGTCTCATGAAATACCTTTAATAATGGATCATAGGTTATCATCATAGTGAATATAATCTCTTGAGAACAATAGAGATAAATTGTCTAATGGTTTTTGTCATCTTCTTTCAAGATACAATTAAACATTATATACAAAACTCATTGCATGACACTAATCATTTTCTAATAACTATCACTAAGTTCATGTGGCATCTTGCCAATAACTTTATAAGGTAAGTAAAGATTCTTCCACATTTCTTGAGATAACTCAAAACATGCATATTTGCATTCAACATGTCTTGAGAGTTTAGAAAAATTAATCTACAACTCATTTAGATTTAAATGAATAAAAACAATTTTGAAAATTATTACAATTTTCTTAAAACAATATATTTCACTCTCAAAAATTTACATTTACATACAACTTCTTTCATAGTTTTCTAAAGTTGATTTATAAATCTAACTTGTATGCTTTGAATTTTCTCAAAATATATTTTTGCTTTTTAGCGAATATACATATCATTACAAGATATTATTTATGGCATCAAAACCACAACTCTCTTTGGTTATTCTCAACCATATTAACTTAAGAAACTACAATACACATGTCAGTTTCAATCATATTGATATGAGATTACTCATTATTTTTTTATTGTCAATCTTTTTATGACTCAAGTTAAATATTGACGAAATATAAATGTTTTGATCAATACCAACAAACATTTTATTTCCTGGCAAATGATTCATATGTGGCAGAAATTTCCCAAGCAAACTTAATTTGAAGCATCGACTCATAAATCCATTTCCATCCATATCATTTGATAGATTCAAATGTTTGTTTATAACCATGATATTACCTTACTTGAAACTTAAATTATTTTTCCTTTTTCATGGTCAACCATGTGCTTAATAGTTAAATTAAATTACACCATGAGCAGAAAATCTGTAACAATAAAACAAAAAATTACCCATTATTGATATTTAAATCAAATAAGTCAAAGCTGAAAAATGTATTTGACCAACGTAAAAAACAACATCTTTGTTAACATATTAACAGAAGTTAAGATACCAAAATGGAGACTCTAAATTCTAAAACGTTAAAGCAATTACAATACTGAAAAAAAGATCATAGCATCAAAAGTGGTCATTATTATGAACGATGAATCGATGATCATACTTGTTAAAGACGAAAGTTAAACACAAGGATTAACTACCAAACTGAACTGGAAAAAAAACATAATTCCCTGCAGATTAAAAAATCAGTCAAAAAATCAAAAAGCAAGCAATATTCAATTGATAATCAAATGCAACACAAAACTGCAAAAAACAAACATAATTTCCTGCAGATATTCTTTCCTTAATTCTTTAATTGCTCGTAGTGTGATAGTGTTTATGCAATCACAATCCCAGGATACAACCACACTTAGACTATCTGCATCACTCAGAATAGAAGCGAACGAACTCTTTTTGTGTTATATTCAGACACAAAATAATAAAAAAATACTAGCATAACTATTTTAAGTGGGAGAATTGTTTCTATAATGCTAACAAGCATTTTATAAAAAAAATAATTAGAAGCTCAAGTTACATTTTTAACATATAAATAAAACTTCTATGGTGCACTAATAGAGACTTTAATTATTTTCAATTATTATGTGAATTTATATTCCACATTTTGACAAAGAAACTAAGAGTAAAATTATTATTGTTTGACCAATTAAAACAAATAATACACTTTAAAATAGATTTCTTTTTTATATTTTATCAATATAAACGATTAACATATATTTGGTTTATAAGATTAAGTTAATGAACATGAAGCCCAACTAACAAATCAAAACTCAAATTCAATCAAACATCCAATTGTATTTTTACTTTGTACAAATTTCTCAAATCACACATATTGGACCTCCATTTCTCATTCAAATAAAACTCATTTTTAACATAAGAATACACTATTCATAATGTTCAAAAAAATAGTTCCAACATTTTTCACTATCAACATGGTTGAAATGTTTTAGCCAGAAAAAAAAACATGGTTGACGTGAGAGCCTGTCAAAAATGAGTTTTGCAACTATTCTGACTGATATTGACATGCTAGAAAATGTGGAAACTGGAGAATAGAAGCATCGGACCGAAGCTTATGAGGCAGGCAAGAGTGAAAAGGGAATATATGATGATAAGTAAGGTAAAGGATATTTCAATGGCATTTATATGATCATATATGTGTTACTTAGGACGGAAACATAGCATTGGTCTTGATTATTTAGGTTTGATGATGACCCCGTAGCAAAAAAAAAAGATGCTTTTGTAGTACGATGAACCAGCTACTGATGAGGTGAGTTGGGACCTTTCAAAAACTAGAATGACAGACACTCTTTTGGATGAAATAACGTTGCCTCTTTTATATTTAGGGGATACTTTTGGATGCACAGGGCCTTTAACAGAGAAACCGAGAAGAAGCTGTAGGAGGTACCTTTCTTCCTTTACAGTTTTCAATGATTTGTGGATTTGTAGTCAGTATTTACTAATAGAGTTCATTGTCCTTTATAAGCTGAGGAGCTGCAAAAGCATATTCAGGGTCAGCAAAGGTATCACAAAATTACTTCAGATGAAGAAATGCTACAATTCAGAAAAAAAAACACAAAGGAAAAGAAATCATTGCCGAGAAAGGATAAACTGGACATATAGTGTGCTTGAAGCAGACTCTGTTGCATCAGGATTGGGAGCTGAGGATATTTTCTCGCAAAGACAACAAAAGGCAGGCCTTGAAAGAAGAGAAAGAAAGGTCTAAGAACGAAAAATGGAGCAATGGCTATCTCTCTAGCGCGTTGAAGGCAAAGTATAAATTATAACCAAAGCTACCAGAAGAAACAATCAATAGATCAGACACCTTCAATCTCCAAAGTAAGAAATGTAATTTCGATGGTCACCATCTTAAACATGGCTCAAGTAAAATTGAACCAAATCGTCATAAAAACTGTATCTCCATCGTCACTATTTGTTGCATGTTCACAAGCAGATAGGCGGGCCTGATGTTCTGACACTAGTACAACGATCTAAAGCGTATACATGTATTTCTAAATATGTCGCCAATATATCAAAAATTACCACCCGCTCCGTTTCAACAACCACGAACATGCTTCTAACTACCCAAAAAACTTTCCAAAACGTAATGCACATGTTCCATCTAGACTGGAAAATATGAATTAGTTTATAGACCCCGGCTTAAATGTTTTCTCGCAAGTTGGGTGTTGATAAATTATGGAATCTACATTGAGACGATATGGGACATTGTGTCGTGTTCATGAAATATAATAAAAACAGCAGTTTTCAAGAGTATCCTTCTTACTATTATTATTCATCATCACAAACAATAATAATATCGGACCATCCAATACACACTTCCTCCAAAACATCATTAACCAAGAGAAATTGCTAATAATACCAAAAATTAAGTACTATTTTTCAAAAATATTTTTAATTAAAAATATATTAATATTTTGGTTTACACTTCTAATCTATTAAAACTGAAGTACAAATAGGAAATAACTCTTATTTTTGTCTAATATTTACAAAGAATATCACTGATATTACCCTTGCATCCAAACATCTAACCATTGATTCTTAACAAGAAAAAAATAAATTTGGGCTAAGCCCATTAACAGTCTTTGTCATTGGAATTGAAGACTTCATAAAAAATGTATATGTATTTTTCAATTTTTTATAATAAAACAGAATTATAAATATATATATCATTAAATTAGTTTTATTTTTATTCATATTCATATAAGCTACCAACTATATATGAACTATAAAAAAAATAATGTTAATAATTTCGATTATAATTTGAACTTATTCATTTACAGTAAAAAATTATGTAACTTTTCATAACAATTTAATAACTAAAATACATACTAATATTTATTATAAATGGTTATATATACAAACAAATACAATTTATTATCATTTGTACGATATATATCTAATAAGAATAACTTATGTAATTTAAAATTTTAAAAAATTTAATCACCATATGATACACAGTTAGGTCTAGGACGGATCAAATATCTGAGATATTCTAGGATATATGGATTCGGATTCGGATATGCATTCTTTGGATTCGTAAAATTGTTATTCGGATTCAGATATTTGGGGTTAGGCTATTCTAACTAAAATCCGAATACACGCAGATATCCGAACCAGTATTTTTTTAATTAAAAACAAAATATTAACCATTTGTTTAGTCTATTTAAAGTTATTATTTAAAAAAGCTTTGAAATCATTAAAATTTAATAAAATTAAAATTTTAGTATTAACCAGACCTAAAATTTTACTATTTGAATTTCTACTTGGATCAATCGAATCCGTAAAATCACTATCATGATCTCTGAATATCCGTTTTTCGAAAGCTGATAGAATTCTGAATCGGATAACAGATATTGAATATTAAGTTCAAGTCATATATACAATTATATCAAACAAATTGTTTAGAATATTAGACATTCACAAAAATAACACTCACGCGGGCGTGCGGGTCAAAAGCTAGTTAGTAATTACTGTTTAAGGTTTAGTGTTAAAGGGATAAGGTTTAGTTTCTAAATCTTTTATAAATATTTAGAAAAATTAGTTTAATTTATTTTCATCATAAATTTAAGATATTTTTGAAAATAATCATTCATTAATAATAAATTTAAAAAGTGGTATGAGACTTGTAATATAACTGAAATTTTCCCATTAACCAGTATATCATCAAAAATATCATGGTACATGTACAGCCCGGCAACCACTTCGTAAGTGGATGTCGGAGAACCATTCCTACAAACAGTCCCGGTTTTGGCCATGTGCCAAGAGTGCATATGCACAAGATCAACTTTTATTTAAATTTTATTTGTGTGTTTAAAAGTCCTAAGTTTTTTGATATTTTGTATGTAAAATATCCAATTTTCTTATTTTATAAACATTACATTAGCTAAGAAATAGCAGTTTTCAGATATTCCATATTTAGTATGAGCCGAGCCTACCTACAAATCAAGAACGGAAGTTACCGTTAAACTTAGTCAAACATCTACAACTTCGCTAACAACAGGCTATCAGCAGTATTAACATGGGTCTAATTGGGGTTCTTAACTTTTTTAAGAGACGTTTCTTAGCTTTTAATTAAGAAAACCTAAGAATCGTCTCTTAAATAAGAACTATAAGAGAAGTATCTTAGCGGGAAAAAAAAAAAAAAAAAAAAATTTTACGTTAAGAATCCCACTTTAAAAAACTCGGGTTAATCATGACCTCAACAAGAACCTAACGAGAAGCTACTAATTTGTTTAAAAGATGAAAACGGCCCAAATTAAAAAACACACACTCCTTACGGTACGGCCTATAAAAATTAAGTAAATCCCAAACAACCGAACCCAACCAGAAGCTCACAAACAAGTGTTAAAACCTAAACGATTAAGAACGACACCCAACTACCTTAATTCGGGGGCCATAACCAAAATAAATAAATAAATAAAAACACCACTTTCTTGGCCCATGAAAAACCCCAATCTACTTTAAAATGCAGCACAATTACAAAACGACATCCACAGCCAATGGTGTGACAGCTAGGTATCCCTAAGAGCAACACTACCTTATCACAACTCTCGCCACTAAAACATACGCCATTCGGACTTCCCGTCGCCTCTGCGAAATACCCAAAAGTTATTACAACAACCTTTGAAACTAAAAATATCATTCATCACATATGAAACTCTGCACCAATAACCAAAACCGTAAAAAACATATTACATGAGTATAGGACACCTTTATCCCTCATATAAAACACAACCTGCTAGCGTTGACAACAAAAAAAAAGTTGACAAAAAAAAAATCTGCTAGCAACACCCAGTCAATCAAAGCATTCCAAAGAAATTTATGACAAAACTCCAAGCACAGAGAAATGTAAATACGATATACAACATTCACGAACATAAAAGTTACACAATAATCAATACTTTTAAAATAAAATAAAAAAAAAGAATATATCATGTAAAATGCAGACAAACTACTAGTACACAATAAATAATATTTTTTGTTATAAACAAAAATGTGTAAATTACTATTTCTATATTCTAACTTGGGCATTTTTTGACCATGTGTAAAGTAAATTCCATCTTCTCTAACATCCCAAAAGTTCTTTTTACCATAATGAACTATAAGACCACCACCTTCGTACCCGGTGAACCCTGCATGGAACTTGAAATTTGGTCCTTGCCATAGGTCACAAAAGAATTCTGTTTTAATAACACTATCATGAAAACTGAACTGGTAGGTTTCTCCAGGCCTTAAAAAGTGGAAGCCTAGATCATCGTCGTTTGATATACAATTAATCTTCAAGATGTTGTTTCGACCAAGAGAGTTCTTAAAGTGCACGGAGTTTTTTTCATTCCACTTTGCGTTACTCAATCCTATGCACAATCCAATAGTGAGAAGAAAACACGAGAGACGATTCATTATGCTGGTTATTTGAAATGGCCTTCTTCTATAGTTCCTTTAAATTTAGAAGTAATCAGTAGATAACCAAGAGGGAAGATGTGTACTTATATACAGAGACGTTATATGGATAAGCACTCAGTTTTCACTATTTTTAAACATCTTTGTTTTGACTAATATTACGAAAACATTGATTGCTTTTGCTATTTTTCGTGTCCTTATCCATTTTGCTGTTTTGCATCTATTTAAAGAGTACATGCTTTTGATAATTTATTTCAGTGTTCAGCTTTGACCATTGTGACATACATGAATGACTCTGTTTATATAAAATATATTTTAATTTCTCAAACATTTAAGAAAAACTATATAATAAACTAATTTACACTTTTTGACCAGGAAAAAAAAATAGAATTGTTTCTCTTCTTTGTTTGAGTATGAACATGACTATCATCACTCATAAGTTAAAGCTAATGAAGACATTACATGTCTGATTCAAGTAATTTAATTTTCGTGTAGTAATGTTTTAGACGAGAACCTATTAGCCAAATCAAACTAATTGGGCGAAAATTAATTCATAAATAGTACATATAAGGTCCACGAAGATTTAAATGTAGGTCATGCGTCTGATTTCCTTTCTGCGAAAAGGAAGGAGCCAAGAGCATCGGTACAAGTGGAGACCAGGAACCATACACATTCACTCATTTCCTTCCAAGAAAAGATAAGATAAGGAAATTTTCTGCCACGTGGCGTTATCATACTGGTCTGTGTTGATAAGGGTGTCAACACCTTTCCTTAATCTTGTGGCAGATAGCAACGTTATCATCAGACATGAATCCCGCACCCTTTGATCATTAGGGCTTATGCCTCATGCGGCCTCGCTATATATAGATCACCAAAGGGATAGACCAACAAGTAAGTAAGAGAGAAGAGAAAAAAATAGTAGCAATGGCTTCCTCTATGCTATCCTCCGCTGCTATGGTTACCTCACCGGCTCAAGCCACCATGGTTGCTCCATTCACCGGCTTGAAGTCATCCGCTGCATTCCCAGTCACCCGCAAAACCAACACTGACATTACTTCCATTGCAAGCAACGGAGGAAGAGTCAGCTGCATGAAGGTAAATATGATCACTAGAGTTGTAGGCCCGTCCTTTTCATGTGGAACTGGTACATGTGAACATGAATCCGATTGAACAATATATAATAACGTACCTTGGATTGAAAATGTCTAAACAATATATTTACAAAAGAGAATTCCTATTTACTAATTGGAAATGGGATTTATAGGTGTGGCCACCAGTCGGAAAGAAGAAGTTTGAGACTCTCTCTTATCTTCCTGATCTTACTGACGTCGAATTGGCTAAGGAAGTTGACTACCTTCTCCGCAACAAGTGGATTCCTTGTGTTGAATTCGAGTTAGAGGTAATAAAAACAAAGTCTTTTTTTTTCTTGTATATAAACATCGATTTTATACCATGTGAATCCTGATTTGGAATGGTATGCATATATAGCACGGATTTGTGTACCGTGAGCACGGAAACACGCCTGGATACTACGATGGACGTTACTGGACAATGTGGAAGCTTCCCTTGTTCGGATGCACTGACTCTGCTCAAGTGTTGAAGGAAGTGCAAGAGTGTAAGAAGGAGTACCCTAACGCCTTCATTAGGATCATTGGATTCGACAACAACCGTCAAGTCCAGTGCATCAGTTTCATCGCCTACAAGCCACCAAGCTTCACCGATGCTTAATTTCCTTTCTAAAACATCCATATAATAATCTATACTCATTTCACTTCCAATTGCATGTTTTTATCTTCTTTGGATTTCTGTCTGAGACATTTTCTGTCGGATTGTTAAATGTCTGATTCATGGATATATATGTAATTCCTGTATCGCTTCTTCTTCTTCTTTTTCGATGGCCATTAAGTTTTAATTTTTTATCCCCATAAGAAAACAGACAACATAACTTAACAAAAAGGTTTAGATAGTGTTAGTGGTAATTTCCTTAAAGAACAAGAAACAATTTTACCTGCAAAACATAGAATTCATCTTAAGTTAATTAGTTCATCAAATATTCAAATAAGAAACATTGTATCACTTTAGTATCCTATACGGTTTGTATAGATTTACTATAGATTTCGATCATTTCATAAAGTAATCATCATTTGACGTTTCACACAACTTAAGTAGTATGAGATCCTTTTATACATATTATTGGTAAATTATATCGGAAATTAGATATATTATATAAATATATCCGCTATTAGATAATACATACATATGGATCTATATTCTTATTTTGTTTGTTGTTTCAGAGGAAAAGGTTTACTAAATTTTCTAATTTTACTTAACATCTTACCAAAACATATAAATTTTTTCAATATCAAGTACATTTTCTCAAAAATTCATGGATGTTCATCTCACTTACACGTATTTATTCCGTGGAAAGAAAGGATGGTCCACTTGAAATCTGTGATAGACACATCTGTGACGATGCCATACAGAAGGTACGATGCAATAAAAAGTTATTCTCGACGACTATATATATTCATCGGAAAGTCATGGGGAATTGTCTTTCCCGACCGGTTCTAGACAAACACGTTTTATCGGTTCTATTTCATTGGGGGAAAAGTTCGAAGGAAATTTGTAATGAGACGGCTATATATTCCCGACAACCATTTTCTCGATGGAACTCCATCGAAAAAGTCCCTGACAGCTTTAGACATCATGATTTTTTCTCAACTGACGACCAAAGGTTCGTGGGAACTTTTTTGACGACTGAAGGATCTTTGGGAATTCTTTCGACAACCCAAATCGACAGACAATCAACGGCAACAACCGAGACACAACAACAGAGGTTATCGCCGTGGTGGTAGAGGAAGAGGACGCTACAACAACTACCAGCAAAGACCACCTCACCCCAACTGGCATATGTCACCGTATGGTGGATGGAATGGTTCTCACCATCTCTGGCCACAACCGTATCCACCGCAATGGATTAACTATCCAGCAGGGCCCCAACAACGTCCTCAATCTCAGCGACCTACACAACATGAGGCGCATATGGCGGACATGTACCAACCAACGCGAGATTTTGCTGAAGCCTTCAACACCATGACTCTAGCCGAACCATCACCGAATTGGTACATGGACACAGGCGCATCCTCTCACTTAGCCTCTTCGGCAGGTAACCTTCAATCTGTTTTTAAAATGAACACTGGAAATTCGGTCATTGTAGGAAACGGATCCTCTATTCCCATTCACGCAGCTTGTAACACCTTTATCTCCTCTAATAATCGCAATCTTTCTCTCAAAAAATGTCCTCGTTGCTCCAAAAATTGTAAAGAATCTGATATCAGTTCGTCGATTCACAAAAGATAATTGGTGCTCTGTTGAATTTGATCCGTTTGGTTTCTCTGTGAAGGATCTTCAATCTCGGAAAACCATCCTACGCAGTGACAGCTCTGGTGACCTTTATCCAGTTCCTCCGCAACTTCCCACTCACCACCACTCAGCTCTTATCACTGAAACGCCAACTTTGTGGCACAAGCGTCTTGCTCATGCTAATAATGACACTTTGAAGTCTCTTGTTTCCTCTACAGCTTTGCCTTGTAATAAAGACAGCTTACAATTCTGTAATGCTTGTCAGTTTGGTAAACACATTAAGCTTCCATTCTCTACTTCTAATAACAAAAGTTTACTTCCATTTGATCTCATTCATTCAGATCTCTGGACATCTCCAGTCCAAAGCATGAGCGGGATAAAATATTATGTCTTGTTTCTTGATAATTTCACTCATTTTCTCTGGGTGTATCCTCTGCGACGTAAGAGTGAAGTGTTTTCAAAATTCTTGCACTTCTTCTCCTATGTCAAAACTCAGTTTCACACAACTATAAAAGCTTTGCAATGTGATAATGGTGGTGAGTATAATAATACCAAATTCTCTGATCATTTTTCTCAGCATGGAATTACTTTCATGTTCTCATGTCCTCACACCTCTCAACAAAACGGTAAATCCGAAAGAATGATCAGAACAATAAAAATGCTATTCGCTCTCTCTTGTTCCAGGCACACCTGTCCCCTTCTTTCTGGGCAGAGGCGCTTCATGCTGCTGTGCATATCATCAACATCTTGCCATCAACGGCTATTGATCATCAAACTCCTCATTTTCGGCTTTTTAAACAAACGCCTACATACACACACTTACGTGTATTCGGCTGTCTATGCTTTCCAAACATCAATTACTCCAATCTATCAAAGCTTGCTCCACGTTCTACTCCTTGTCTCTTCCTTGGCTATCCAACTAATCACAGAGGATATCGCTGTCTTGATCTTAAGACAAAGCGAATAATCATTTCCAGACATGTAATTTTTGATGAAACTACCTTCCCGGCTGCGGAAACACCAACACCATCTCCATCTTCTTATGGGTTCTTGGAAGGTAATGAAAACATGTCTCCTCTGTTTCGTTCCATTCTTCTAAATCAATACACTACTCCTCCGGTGGTTAATCCTCCTTCTTCACCGGCTCCTGCTCAAACACTAATACCAAATGCGGTCCCCACTGTCACTGCGGCTCCAACGAGAATGACTACATAAGGTCAAGCAGGTATTGTCAAACCCAAAAAGATATTTACCTTATTGACTTCCTCTGTATCTCGGTTACCAACTTCTCACCAAAAAGCTCTTCTTGATCCTAATTGGAACCCTTCAATGACAGAAGAGTACAATGCTCAGATTAAAAATAAGACTTGGAGGTTGGTTCCTAAGCCTCATAATGCTAATGTGATTAACTCTATGTGGTTGTACAAGTATAAACATGATGCAGATGGAGTGCTAAGAAGGTACAAATCACGAGTGGTCGCCAATGGTAAAACACAGAAAGAAGGCATTGATTATGACGAAACATTCAGCCCCGTTGTCAAACCTGCAACAATAAGATCAGTGTTAGATGTGGCTCTCAAACATTGCTGGCCTATCAAACAGTTAGACGTTCAGAATGCTTTCCTCCATGGTACCATTTCGGAGGATATATACATGCATCAACTGCCGGGTTTTGTAAGCAAGCAACACCCTCACTACGTCTGCAAGTTAGAGAAAGCTCTGTACGGCCTAAAGCAAGCTCCCAGGGCGTGGAACTCGCGATTCAGCCAATATCTCAAACAGCTAGGATTTGTTACAACCAAATCTGATGCCTCTCTCTTTGTTTACAAGCATCAACAAGACCTGGTCTACTTGTTACTATATGTTGATGACATTATACTAACTGGCTCGAGCACGGCTTTGCTCAACACCATCACGCAAAAGTTGAAGAGTGAATTTCCTATGTCTGATTTGGGGAGGTTACAATACTTCTTGGGCGTCAAAGTTGATTACAACGCTGCTGGAATCTTCTTATCTCAGAAACAATACGCACTTGATATCATTCAACGGGCTGGGATGAAGGACTGCAAACCTGTTTCTACACCAGCAGATGTTAGCTCAAAGTTATCGGCTAACTCAGGTGACAAGATTGACGATCCGAAACAATATAGGAGTTTGGCTGGTGCTCTTCAATACCTGACATTCACTCATCCCGACATTGCATACGCAGTTCAACAAGTCTGCCTATTCATGCATGATCCACGCCAGTCTCACCTTACTGCACTTAAAAGAATCATTCGCTATGTTCAGGGTACTTCGAGTTACGGTCTTCAAATGTACAAATCCACTTCAACCGCAATCACAGCCTACTCTGACGCTGATTGGGCTGGATGTCCAGACACACGAAGATCCACATTCGGCTACTGTGTCTACATAGGGGATAACCTCATATCTTGGTCTTCAAAAAGACAACCCACCGTCTCCAGATCAAGTGTTGAAGCTGAATATCGTGGGGTAGCTAATACAGTTGCAGAAACATGTTGGATCCGAAATCTTCTTCTAGAAATGCATCAACCAGTAACGAAAGCCACTTTAATTTTCTGCGACAACATCAGCACAGTCTACTTATCATCAAACCCGGTGAAACACCAGCGAACGAAGCATGTCGAGCTTGACCTTCACTTTGTACGAGAAAAAGTTGCGCTTGGACATGTCCGAGTCCTCCACGTTCCCTTAGATCATCAATATGCTGACATCTTCACAAAAGGACTTCCCTCGTCACTTTTCACTGCCTTTCGCTCCAGTCTAACCGTCAAAGACACCGACGCTTATACTGCGCGAGGGTGAAAGAATATACCCGAATATTCTTATTCAGTTCCTGTAATATAGGAAGATATTACTCACTTGTAAACAGACTGTGCTATATATGTAAATGTAACGATGATCAATAAGAGACAGAGAACTTACCACCTTTCATCGACGACCAAGGATTGTCGAGAATATTCCTTAATGACCACAGGTCTATCATAAATTATTTATGATCAACCTCCTAACAAATTTCTGACATAATTTTAAAATTATATATTTTAAATTTAAATAAATTGAAAATTATAATATCCAAAATACAAATAATTAAATTTCAGAATTCAAAATATATTAAAATCAAATACATTAGTCTACAAAAAAAAAATACATTAGTTTTTATTAAAAAAACCAATGTTTTAAAGTTTGAAATAACAAACGAATAGATAGTACTAAAAGTCGCTTCCATGAATTTATTGTTCGCCGCGATTTGGCAGGCATGTTCCACATTATGAGCCATGATTGCTTCATTTTGCTTCTCCAACGCTTCAATTCATACATTTTTTTTTGAGTGAATTACATCTATGGTCACTTTATAAATTTTTATTAGGCAGTTTTTCTAACTAAATCTAAACCAGAGATTATATTTTGGGTTTGGTTTCTTTTCCTTTCAGTTAACAAAATTTATTTTAAAATTTCTTTAAAAATTTGGAAAATGGAAAAAAGAAAATACTATCTCTCGTTCATCCTCTTCTCGACAAGCTTTCGTTGGAGACAAGATTTAGTCGTTCCCGTCGTCACTCTCCTCGGTGTAATAGGCAGACATGGTCAGTGGTGTTTTGACTGTAATCGATCAGTTAAAACTTTTAAAAGTTTGTTTTTTTTGCTTGCTCTCGGCTATAAATGGTTAACGTCTACAAGAACTGTAAGTTTTTGTGTTAATAAAGCAAAGAAAATAATGATTAAGTGAAATTGCAGAACTCTCTATAACCTAAAAGGAAGACGACAGGTTATTTACAAAATTGCCACTCACTAAAAATATCAAAACTAAAAAAATAGACCTTTCTAAATTTTGAACTCGTGTCAGGTATGACTGTAAACTAGCAAATAACCACCTTACCAGCCACAAGCCTTTGGAAATAGTTCCATGCACAAACACAATTTTGTATTTATTTTTAATTTAAAATAATACCAAAACAATTAGATTGATATTATAATCATTTTTAGAACTATTAAAACATTATTATCATGCATTTTAAAAATTAATTAGATAGAAATTATATAACTTATAGACATTACTCTTTAAAATAATTAGATAAAACCTATTCTTCAAAAATATACATTATTATATTTTAATTTACATGTAGACATCATAACTATGAATATCATATATATTTAATATATATGCATAGTTCATGGACACCAAAATATAATGATTATACAATTTTTTTTCTTTTAACGAGGAGATGTCTGGGCTTTAAACCCAAATATTCTCTCCAAACCGGAGCTAGCTTTTGTTGATACAATTTCTGGCGTAAAAGACTATTCCCACGGTTGATCGAACTCAGGAGCACAACAACACCAACACCTGCGCTTAAACCAACTGGACTGCCACATCTCTGGTATGATTATACAATTTATATGTTCTTTATTACAAAATATGCATGTACACGTGCATAAACATTTACATGTACATCTTTTAAATGAATCTTAACAAAATAGAAAATACATTTAAATGAATAAAAAATGAAACATCTTGTACACATATTTTTTATGGTTCACATGTACACGTGTTCATAAAAGCATTATATGTACACCCATTCAAATGTACCTAGCAAAACTAATGATATCTAATTATTTAAAATATCTTTTTAATTAATTTAGATCATTTTAGATTTTATTTAACTATATATATTGCATTGTATGGTTTTACCATATTACTTTAGTTCATTTTAGATAAATCTATTCACTTAGTCTTGATATCTCATGATTTTAATGGTTTTACTATTTTAATTTAGTTGGTTAAGGTCACAGTTTGAGACAGTGTTCGAAATTGTACTAGGCACATGTACGGTCAACCTGACCTTAAGCCTGAACTAATTATTTGGAGATTATACGAGAATTGACCATGAACTGATCTTAGAATTATTATTTTTAAACATAAGAATATACACTTTTGTTTTAATAATTTTCAGTCTCGAATATATTTATGTATATTAAATAATGTGTAGGCAAACTACTAGATTGTTGAGTGGTCTAGTGGACGCCTTCTTGTCCTATTTTTTGCCATTGCTCGAGTTCAACGCAGGTTCAATATTTTTTGCATTCTTTTACTGAGTGGATATCATATACATTTAACGTACATATGTACAAGATAGATTCGTGGGACAATTATGTAAATATTTCATTTTTTACTTAGATAAACATTATATATTTTAATGTACATGTAGATATCATATACAATTTAATGTACATAACATAGGTTCGTGGACACCAAAACAAAATGAATATACAATTACTATTATTTAAAAGAAAAATATATATATATATATATATATATATATATATATATATATATATATATATATATATATATATGTATGTGTATAAGCTCTACATATATGCCTTACATATATGTTTTCCTCAAATTAATCTTAATAAAAAGTGAAGTATATATAAATGAAGAAGATAAAGCATCGTGTACACATATTATTATTGTCCACATGCATAATAGTTCAAATGTATATTTTGCAAGTACTGATCATTTAAAGTTTCATTTAAGTGTATATATTGTATTTCTATAGTTTTTCATTTTAATTTAGTTTATTTTTAGACAAATCTATTCACTCTATCTTGATAACTCATGATTTAATGGTTTTTATTAGGTTTGGAAAAATATCTAGACTTGAAGAATCGACCCGAAAATCATGATTATAAATTCGATCAGACCGGAGGTAAATATCTAAATGTGTTTTATATCTGAAGAACCGGTCCTAAACCCGAGCACCTAATTCCAAAACCCAAAAAGTCTGATATCCGAAAGAACCAACTTGTATTTAAACGAGTATCTATTTGTTTGTTTAAGTTTGTTTAAGTTGTTTGAACCATTTGAACCAGTGTTCAGCATTGTGCTCGGTGCAACTCATGTAGTCAATCTGAACTTAGTCTAAATTTTTTTTCCAAAAATTATATTTTGGGAATTCATTTTAAAATTATTATATTTATACATAAGAATACACTTTTGTTTTAATGATTTTCTCAATTTCTAATATATTATGTATATTAAATGATGCATAGAAAAATTATTAAGATGAAGACGTGGTCTAGTGGAACCACATAATATTTTGTTGCATTTTTTTACTAAATTGCATAACTGTTAATTTCTTCATCTTCCTCATAAATCTTTTTAAGGTCTCTGCGAATTTTTAATGATTACCGTGTTGACATAATCATCAATTTCCGAGATTTTCTTACGGGTTGTGCCTTAAACTTATGAATCTAACATGAAAATTACGATTTCAACATTTTAAAACCCAGAGTTGAGATTTTTGAAAATTTTGATTTGTTAATCGATTTTGACCAAATCGATAGGTTAGGTTCAACCGACCGTTTTACCGCGCGTAATCTCCTCCACAGCTGAATTTTCAAACAAGGGTTCAAAGTAAGTCTCCACGGTTGGTGAATAACTGAAATTCTTGAAAAAGAAGATGAATGTGGCGGATTGGAGCTTGTGTGCATTACGTCCGAGACATGCGACAAAGCAAAACACAAAACGACGGCAAAGTGGCGAGCAGAACACCTGTGGTACCCTTGGACGTGCAGATGCTGCGACAGAGATGGAGCACGAGCTTGGAATGGCGATGATGAATCGATGATGCTAAGCTTAATAAAGTGAAGTCTTTTTTGTCAAAAGTTTGACTTCATTCTTGCTGCTAATAATAAGATCTATACATCACTTTAAAAAGTAACTAAATAGTTAGGATATAAAGATGGATTTACCAAAAGTGTCTCAATAGTCATAAATGACCAAAAGTGTAATTGATAACTTGAAATATGACTTTGAGTATAATACTTTCTTTTTCCTTCAGTTATTGGACGAGTTTGGGGTCACCAGTATATGAAGCTGACATGGATAAAGAGAAGGATTGTGCACCACGACCTGACCCGACCAAGTAACTTTTATTTTTCAGGAACCTACGAAAAAAGAGAATAAATTAAATTATAAGATAACTGAAATATTAAAAATTGTATTTCAGTAACAATTTTTTAATTTATTCCCATGACAATGTGTTGGAAGCAAGAGAGCCATCTTCAAACATTGAAACCTCAGTAAACAAGATCTCATTCAGTTGGGATTGAACCATCTGTATGATTTCGTTGAGAATCAGATCCTCAGTTTTACTCATCTGCTGGTTGGGTGTGCGTTTTCACCATCAATGTCAAATATTCTGGAGGAATGTTGTTATTTTGTTGTATTTATAAAAATAATATAGAAACTAATTAATAAATGAAATATTGTTGAGTATTTAAGGTAAAAATACAAATAACTATATATATGTTTGGAGTGAAGAAGACGTGAGTTGGAGAGAGTTTAAAAAATCTTGTCACTAACTAATTTACAATCAAATGAGGTCTATATATAGGGAATAAGAGTCGGTGTCATTAACCGACTTTAAGAAAGTGACAAAAATCAAGATAAGCATTATCTTAATAGATAAGCATTACTCAACACTCCCCTTTGTTTATTTATTTTGTGACGTACTGTCTCATTAAAAACCTAGTCACGGAAAAACCTATTAGGACAAAAATCATGACGAGAGAAAAAGAGTACAGTGACGTAATCTCCCCCTGAGAATTATGGATATAGTTTTTCTTCAAAGGTAACCCAAATGTCTCATTCTAATACTGTAGACGTGCTTTCGGAATGTTGTAGTAAGAAAGGCCTTTGTAAACAAATTTGCGGGATTGTCACATGACCGTACATACTCAATGTCCACTTCTCGATTTTTCCCGAGCTCCCATATGTACGAGAAAAATCTTGGAGGGATGTGCTTTGTTCTATCGCTCTTTATATAACATTCTTTGAGTTGAGCGACACAAGCCGAATTGTCTTCAAATATTTTCGTCGGCTCTTTCTTGTCAGCTATTCCACTTGCTTCTCGTATGTGTTGACTCATTGACCTGATACATACACATTCTCGACATGCTTCGTGAAGTGTTATAGTTTATGCATTATTCGAAGAAGTCGCAACCAAAGTTTGTTTCTAGGAACGCCAAGAGATCACGGTTCCACCAATAGTAAAAATATAGCCAGTTTGCGATTGAGCTTTATGAGGATCTGATAAGTATCATGCATCTGCAAAACTAACCATACCAAACTCGGGTTTTCTAACATAGATTAACCCAAGGTCAATTGTACCTTGGAGGTAATGGAATATATGCTTTATTCCATTCCAATGCCTACAAGTAGGAGAAGAACATTATCTTGCAAGTAGGTTAGTAGCAAAAGCAATATCAGGCCTTGTATAGTTTGCAAGATATAGAAGCCCACCCATAGCGCTCATATAAGGTACTTCAGGACCGAGTACTTCCTCGCTATCTTCACAGGATCTAAAAGGATCTTTCTCTACATCGAGAGATCTATTTACCATTGGAGTACTCAAAGGAGTTGCTTTGTCCATATAAAAGCGTCTCAATAACCTTTTCGTATAATTTGATTGATGCAGAAATATTCCTTCTCGAAGATGCTCAATCTGGAGCCCAAGACAAAAATTTGTCTTCCCGAGATCTTTCATTTCGAACTATTCTTTCATATGAGTTTGTGCATCATCAATCTCCTTTTGAGCTCCAATAATGTTCAGTTCATCAACATATACAACAATGATCACAAAGCCAGATGACGATTTCTTTACAAAAACGCATGAACATATCGCATTATTCACATATCCTTTTTTCAGTAGATATTCACTTAAGAGATTGTACCACATGAGTCCGGATTGTTTCAATCCGTATAGTGATCGCTGTAACTTAATCGAACAAATCTCGATAGATTTTGCTTTCAATGCTTTTGGCATTTCCAATCCTTCAAGGAGTTTCATGTATATACCATTATCTAATGATCCATACAAATATGCAGTCACAACGTTCATAAGATGCATCTAAGATTTTTCGATGCCGCTAGGCTCATCAAAAATCTAAACGTAATTGCATCCATTATCGGGGAAAATGTTTCCTCAAAATCAATTCCCGGTCTCTTAGCAAAACCTTGGACAGCTAATCGGGCTTTATATCGTGTTACTTCATTTTTTTCATTTACTTTTCTCACGAATACCCACTTATACCCAACGAGATTTATATTCTCAGGTGTTATGACTATTGGTCCAAAGACATTCCTTTTATTTAGGGAGAGTAACTCAGTTTGTATGGCCATCTTCCACTCTTCCCAATCATGTCTTTTCATACATTCCAATATGGATATTGGATCTGGATCATCACTTTCGTGATCTATTTCTTTGGACACAGAAAAGTAGAACATTCCATCAACATCTTTTATCTTATCCCAAATCCATAATTTTTCATCTCGGGCGTAGTTGATGGAAATCTCATAATTTTATGTTCCTCTCGTCGTCTAGATCCTTATATTTATTTGGTTCTTCTTGAACCTTTTCATTTATGCCTTCTTTGAGACATTTTTCAGTATTAGGTTCTTCTGAAACTTTTTCATTTTGCTCAACCAATTTCTTTTTCTTCCGGGAATTTTATCTTTAGAACCCGCTGGTCTCCCCCTCTTTAATTGAACCCTAGGTTCGTTCATTGTGTTTCAATCAGTTTGTCCTTCAGGAACAATAACTCTTGATGGAAATTTTTCAACGGGTATATATGACTTCGTCACCCTTCTCGTATATGTGAACGCATTCTGGTAACTGGTTTGCCAAATTATGCAAGTGCACAATTTTTTGAACTTCCAGCTCTCTTTGATTTATAGGGGGTCAAGGTGTAGTAACGATGGTGTTCACCATGTAATCTCTTTAGGAATTTCTCTAATTTCTCCCCCTAACGCTGGAAATTCTTCCTCATTAAAATGGCAATCGGCAAACTGTGCCGTAAAAATATCACCAGTTACCGGTTCAAGATACCTTATTATACTTGGTGACGTATAACCCACGTATATTACCAATCTCCTTTGTGGGCCCATTTTTGTTCTTTGTGGTGGAGCTATCAGAACATATACCGCACACCCAAAGACACGGAGATGAGATATACATGGCTCCTGCCAGATGACAATTTTAATGGGGAGTACTTATTATCTGCACTCGGTCTCAGCCGAATCAGTGCAGCCACATGCAAAATAGCATGACCCTATACTAAAGTTGAGAGATTTGTTCTCAATATCAACGGTCTTGCAATCAACTGCAACCGTTTTATCAATGACTCGTCCATGCCATTTTGTGCATAAACATGGGGAACTGGATCCTCCACATCAATCCCCACTGACATACAATTATCATTAAAGGCATGTGATGTAAATTCACCAGCATTATCAAGCCTTATTTTCTTTATGACATACTTTGAGAACTGCGTTCTCAACTTTATGAATTGAGAAATGAACTTTGCGAAAGCCGTATTTCTTGTCGTCAAAATACAGACATTTGACCATCTACTAGATGCGTCAATCAATACCATGAAATACTTAAACGACCCGCACAGTGGGTGGATCGGCCCACATATATCACCATGTATTCTTTTTAAAAACAATGGTGATTCATTGCTAACTTTTGCTAGTGATGGCTGAGTTATAAGTTTTCCTTGAGAACATGCATTACATGTAAACTCACCCGTTTGCAAAATTCTCTCATTTTTGCGGATAGCCATTTGAATTTTGCACTATCTTTCTCATCATGACTGAACCGGAATGTCCTAGTCTCTCATGCCAGATTTTAAATGTATTAGTAAACTTCAAGTTTATTGTGGCATATGACTCAGTCATGTTTATTTTCGTACAATATAATCTAGAGGATAATATTTTTAACTCTTCCAATACATGTTTCCTTTCGGACTTAATGCAAAGATATTCAATGTCATCTTTCCTCATAGTCTCAATATGATATCCATTTCTCCGGATATCCTTAAAACTTAACAAGTTTCTATGAGACTCGGGGGAATAAAATGCATAACTTATTTCAAATTTCTTCCCCCATGGCATTGAAAAACTGACTCTACCAGAGCCATTAATAATCTTTGCACTACCAGATATTATACTTACGCTTCCAGCGTAATCTCTTATTTTGACACTAGAGAAATATTTTTTATCTTTAATTATCGTATGCGCTGACGCACTATCTGCCAAACACATATCTCCATCCAAAGTTTCAAAGTCTGACATCCTTTTTGAATTTAAAAATATTCATAAAACATATGCATTAATATTAAACATTACAAAAGGCATATATCTTACAACAAAAGATATAAATACTATAATACAGTAAACTTATATCACATCGATTTTACTCATCGATATTTTCTGGACCAACCAGAAAATCTGATACGTCAAGATGAGTATCATCATTTAAACCATGAAAGGATTGCCCGAGTTCATCAGAGATGAAATTTGTTTCACTTCCTTTCTCTTTCGCTTTTTGGGATTCTCTATACAGATCAGCTAAGTGTTTTGGCGTACGACAACCATGTACCCAATGATCTTTCATACCGCATCTGTAGCAAACCTTTTCTATTTGCCTTTTATCATTCTGACCACTTTCATTTTCGTGGAAGTTCTTATTATTTCTTTCATCATACGGACGAAATCTTCTTCCTCGTCCTCTTCCACGACCATGATAACAATTTCGACCACGTCCACATCCCTGTCCTCTACAATTATCATAACTGGATGATGCAACATTCGCTTTGGGGAATGGAGAAGATCCAGTGGGAAGAGCATGATGGCTTAAAGTCACGAGTTGATTATTCTGCTCTGCTACAAGGAGGACTTGCATCAACTCCGAGTAACGAGTATACCCATTCCCCCGGTATTGTTGTTGTAGGACTACATTTCCAGGATGAAACGTGGAGAGAGTTTTCTCGATCATATCATAATCACTTATTTTCTCTCCACATAACATCATCCTAGATGTAATTCCGAACATCGCGGAATTATACTCACTTACACTTTTGTAGTCCTGGAACCGGAGATGGATCCACTCGTGTTTAGCTTTCGGTAAGATCACATATTTCTGGTGATCGAACATCTCTTTTAATGATTGCTAGAGGTCCGCAGGATCCTCTTTCGTAAGATATTCATCTTTTAAACCATCATGTATATGGTGTTGTAAAAATATCATGGCTTTAGCCTTTTTCTCACTGACACCATTTTTGAATTATCAATGGTTTCAAAAGCATGTTCCTTCTCAAGTGCATCTTTGCACCCACTGCCCAAGTCATATAGTTATTTTCCGTAATATCAAGGGCATTTATTTCGAGCTTTGTCAAATTTGACATGATAACTGTATTCATAGAAAAACATATTTTAAAATATAATAAAGACGAGAATTTAAATGTATAATTTAAAGAAAAAATTTAAAAGCATAAACTTAAAATGCAAAAATTAAAAGAGCATAAATAAAATTGGAGGCTTAGCCTTCCACATGATCCAAGGAGACATAGATTTCCATACTGATCAATTTTTTTAAAGTCCGATGAGACAAAGTCTGCCATTTTAGCATTTTCTTTTTATCCAAGGTCCGAGGAGACATGGTCTTCCATGTTGACCTTTTTTTTTTCCTTTTTTTATTCACGGAGGCAAAACCTTTGCCAACCACGTATTTTTCTGATCTTGATGACATAACCTATCTTAAGAATCAGTCGGGAAAGGCAACGCCTATGATCCAGAAAAATAATCAGAAAAGGCAGAGCCTTCACTCCGAAAAGATAACAAAATTTAAAATTATTGAAGAAAATAAATTAAACCTTACCTCGCTAGTATAACTTTGTTTGGTATAAGAGTTTCGTGCTGATAATGTGTTGAGTATTTAAGGTAAAAATACGAATAACCTTATATATTTTTGGAGTGAAGAAGACGTGAGTGAGTTGGAAAGAGTTTAAAAAATCTTGTCACTAACTAATTTACAATCAAATGAGGTATATATATAGGGAATAAGAGTCAGTGTCATTAACCGACTTTAAGAAAGTGACAAAATCAAGATAAGCATTATCTTAATAGATAAGCATTGTTAAAAAAATATGAATTATTTAACATATATAAAAACCTATGGGTTTATATTCTCCAAAGGGAACTGGTAGACCTTGAATTGTGGGTACACAACATTTTTCCTGGAAAAGGTGAAGAAGCACTGATTTGATCAGGCCCGGCTTAAAACATATTTTGGCTCTGTGTACAATCAAAATTTTAGAGCTTTTTGTACAAATCAAAAAATTAGGGCATTTTCTTATGTGTTCAAAAAAAAAGGATCTTTTTCTTGTATAAAATTTAAACTGCAAAACCTTATTTATAAAGAAAATTTACAAGAAAATGGTGGGATCATGTGCCAAAGCACCCTCCAGACACTAGGATTTGACACAAATGCTTGATATCCAGTTTGTACTTGGTATTTGACTCGGTTCGGTTTGAAAAAACAAGTACTTGTTACAATCAAGTCGAGTAACAAGTAAACAGATTTTACTACTCGCAAGTACAAGTCAAGTCTCAAGTTTATTTTAACTACTTGGCTCGTTACTTGGTTTGTTACTTGTTATCTTTTACTTGTTCGGTTATTTGTTATATATTATTTGGTTTATTAAATACTTCGTATCTATTTATTTATTAATTAAAATTTAAGCATTTTATGAGTAACCACAATTACTCGTTACTTGCCTCCTATTTATTACTTGATTGGTACATGATCTTTAAAGTCGAATATTTATTTTGATCAAGTCTGTTATCAAGTAGTTTATTTAAACTCTTACAAATATAAAATAATAAAATAAAATTAATTATTTGGTGTTGTTTGGTTTACTCGTTTTTCTTAATGATCAAAGATAAATTTTTCCTAAATCATAGTAAAACAACTTGTTTATATTTCAATTTTTATAAGTGAATCAAACATAAGTGATATATTTATATAAGCATTTGGGTTTTTTTTGCTTTCTTAATATAATATATTTCACCAATGACTAAAATACAAAAAAAAAACAATGAAAAAGAAAAAAAAAAGACATGGTAATTTATATATAATAAGTTTATTTAACTTTAAATTTAAACTAATTATCAAATAATTTACCAATAATTATCAAGTAATTTGCAAATAGTTTACAAGTAACAAGTAATAAAACAAGGTAAATAACTTACAATTCCATAAATATTTCGCAAGACTTAACTTTTAACTACAAGTACTCATTTAACAATTCAAGTACAAGTACAAGTCCAAAATTTGAATATTCGTACAAGCCAAGTCGGGTACTAAGTATACCGAGTATACCAAGTACTCAGCTTGTGTCTGCCCCTACCGCACACGTCTAGAGCCGACGCTGGATCTGACTGATACATTTGTGCAGCCTGAATCAGATACTCTGTATTTAAATTATGTGTGTTTGATTTCGTTGAAAGCATTTTTTGTTTTTTCCTCCAAAAGAGTTGCAAATGATGGGGTTTATACAAAAGTACAGTGTCTTTCCTATGGAAGCGAAGACTTTTCCAAAGGAGTGAAAGATGGATTTGTTTAATTGTTTCAACAAAGGGTTGTTTGACTAATGTCAACAAAGATAAAAGAAGTGAATACATGACGAGTACACATATATGAAATTTGCCTTCCATGGATCTTTCATCTAATGGCATTGGATTCTTCTCTTCAGAGAAAGAAGATGGAACCATAGCTGAGGCAAACAATTTCAAAAGACACTTCAGAGGAGCTTCAAGAGAACTTACACTTTCCTCTATCATCTCCACACTATTTATCTATGGGCCATCTGATGGGCATGCTTGAATACATACAATACAATATCAAATAGCATAAAGCTAAATATATACAAATAATCTCATTTAGTTTTAGAATACCTAACAATTAATATTTTTTTGGATTAGTTGAGATCCACTGATCTACTAAAAACAACGTTGAGAGTACTCTTCAATGTTTTATCAAGCGCTCTTTAAAAATATATTTATTTTATAAATGAAAACAAAATTACTTTAAAAACTATTAAAATACATAGAGATAATTTTAAACACTTAAGATACTTATTAAAATAAATATATCTAGATATATATTTATATATATATATATATATATATATATATATATATAGCTGAAAATAATAAATATATTTTGAATATCTCGCAACATCACAGTCCCACAAGAATCATATTCTTCTCAAAGTCTTGATCTTCCTCTTTAATTATTTGCTCAAGGAGAAGTCTTTTACACTTTATTTCAAGATCCTTGTAGATCCAATCAGGAAAGTACATTGATTGTTGTTGTTAGATGCATAGCTTCTCTTCCTTGCTCCTATATATCTCAGAACCAACAAACCATAACTATACACATCAGATTTGTAAGAAACACTCCCATACATTCTCGAAAACACTTCAGGTGCAGTATACCCAATGGTCCCTCTTATTTCGTTTCTTAATTTTTATATCCTTTAGTGATGCATGATATATATTGGGAAAATGGTTTAATTATTAGAGAACCCCGATTATCTGAGCAAATTACTTACTCATTTAGATTCTTTATGCTGCTAGCATAGTATTTATGCCATTCGCAAATTGAATATGTATTACAATATGTAATAAGTTTGAAAGTGATGCATCTTATACAGTTCATTACAATATAGGCCACATTTTATCTTTTCTTTACAGTCAAAGTCACTTCTTACTTGAAGCACACATTCACTGACACCAAGGTAGCTTATGGACCGTTATGCACTTAATAAGCGAAACCGAACATGTCTTATGTTAGAGTGTGTTAGATTGTAACTATTTAATCTAGTTTGCTTTAATTGAATTTATTAGATTGATTTTTTATAGATGGGATTTAATAAGGCCCACACGATTGAAAAAAGGAGAATTATATCTGAAGGTTGATGTTAATAATTTAGTTAATGTCGATCTTGACGTGAATTTATTGCTTATGTTTGTGGTTGTTTTATAATTTATTTCTGAGATAGCATATGACTTTTGGCTTTGGATAGCGTGTGACTTGTGAGCGTGGATGCGGATGAAAAGTGAAGGATATTTCTAAATAGCCAGGGGTGTGGATGGAGAATAAGAAAACAGTATCCACATATATATTTAGGAACAAAAACAAGCAATAACATAAACATAGCTTTAAGATATTACATATGTATTGTTTAATATCCTAAAAGACATAGACAACATCTTCTAGAATGAAGTTTTAAATACCAAACAAAATTCGAGTTAACACATAAACATAAAAAACAGATGGTCTTTGACTGATCATGGCAGGGATGGAGCGTAGTAAGCAGGGAGGACGATGGTCTTGTAGGAGGTGGCTGATAGGGGTAGTGTGGAGGTATGGACATGGGGTGTGTGGATGGTGGAGGTGTGGACAGAGGGGGTGTGGACAATGGATGTGTGGACGAGAAAGGTGTGGATGGATGATGTGTGGTCTGGTTTGTTGTCTCCACCTGGCCAAAGGTTTTTCTTGGAGGGGGGTGGTGATCCGGTTTGTTGTCTCCTAATAGATAATGTAAACTGTAAACAAAGGAGATTAGGCACAAACATGAAGAAATTGACACATAAATAAACTAGGATTCTGAAACTGTAAACCCTCAAAAAAAATCAGAGCTTTAAAGAACAAAACAAGTAGAAACATTTTAGAAACTCAAAATCTCGACGTATATGGCATTGGATTGGAACTGTGAACCAAAAAAAAAGCCAAAATCGAAACGTGATAGATGAAAACATGGGAAACAATTGGAAAACCAAATAGCCCGACAAATATAGTGTCGGTTTGGAAGAAACTAACCTCACATGTCTTGAGATCGAAGCAGACGAGAGGAGATTGGGAGATTTTTTAACGGTTGAGATGAGAATTTGTAGTGAAACTCGTGATCTGAGAATTAAGTGGTTCTTAAGTTGAATCGATTAGGAGGAATAAAAAACGATGGGTTTCAGAAAATATAGGGTTCATAGGGGTTCACCGCATCTGAGGAATGAGAATGGGTCTTTTGATTTTCTATTTTTTTGTGAGGTGTGAGAATATGTCTTTTGATTTCTTAGGCGGAATTAGGATTTTTGCTTTGGTAAAAGGGGAGGGGGAATTGTTAATGAGAATGTGAGGCGTTGTTTTAAAAAAAAAAACTAACAAGAGAGATATTCAATTGTGTAAAGTTAAAGGATATTCACGTCTTTCTAACATCAAAAAGTGGGTCTCAAGTGGAATTTGGCTTAGACTGAAATATTAAATTCATAAAGTGACTCAAAGGGTAATTTTTTCCATCTTATATATGTTTGATGTTGTCTGAACTTAAGTATTATATGAATATAAAAGTTTGTGAAAATGCTTGAGTTTCATGTAATATTAGTCAAATCCAAGATAAATCAACTAATGGTTTCAAACTCAGATTGCAAAATCTTAACTTATATATCCTATCAAACTTGTTCTCTAACATCTGATCTTGGAATTTCATATTTGATAAGGGAATGTTTGATCGATTGTTTGGACACATAATAGTATCATCTTCGATCTGCTTAAAGTTCTTTAGTTCATCGTGCTTGTTCTTGTTTGATTGTTTCACATCAAACTATTCAATTTTGAATTAGACTGGATAAGGAGTGTTACACCATCTAACAACATCATCTATGAAAAACACACAATATCATGTCCACCGACACAAATTGTGAACTAAGTCTGCAAGACACAATATTTGGCCAAAAATACCACACTATATACATCAAACTTGCTTCGCACATTAAGGAAATCAATCCAAACAACATACTTGCTTGACTCATAAGCACCCCAAACTTTTCAATAAAACAAACAAAAATTGAAAGACTCAACTATATCATGCTTTCAAGCTAACTGGAACAAAAAAGGTATTTCACCTACACCCTACTGTAGGGATCCTACGTATCTACACTACCGACAAAACACAAATGTTTAAACCATCAAACAACGCCGTTACACAAATATGTTCAATTTAACACAACAATACCACAACTTACAAACAAAACAACTAGTGGTAATAATATTAAAGCTAGTAATTTATTTGATTGTTATACACTATGAATTCCCTTATAGAAAACCCAGTTACAACTTACACATAAAATTTAAGAGATGTACTTGATTAACTTAATGGCGTAATCTTTCTCAACAAAATGTTAATTAGTAAAACAATTAACGAATAGTAATGGTCCTTTCATGCAAAACCATAAAGAGAAAAAAAAACAGGAAAAAACAAAAGAGTCAGAAAGGAGAAATTCACAATGGTTTATTCATATACTGACACCAAATCCTCGCTTAGGCTCAGAGTCTCTCCGTGTTACATTCTCAGAACGAACTCTTCGTCGTCGTATTGGAACTACTCGTCGTCGTCGTATTCGAACTACTCCTCTCTTTCTCAGTCGTCGGGGGAACACCGTGCTTTAACAAGGCAGTGTCATCTCCGTCTCTTTCACCTTCCTTCTGAATCTCTTTCAAAACCTTGACGACCTCATCCATTGACGGCCTTGCCTCTCTCTCCGGTTGCAAACAACGGAACGTCAGTTCAGCAAACGAAATCATCATCCTATTCACCGAAGGATCCCTCGCGAATCCGAGAGACAAATCCGCGAGCTCATGAACGGAGTCATTTCCTATTTTGGAGATAGCCATGTTCGCGAGGTTGATATCCTCGCGGTGTCTGGTGACATCAACTGCTTCTTTGGATGAGATGAGCTCTGAGAGTACCACTCCGAAGCTGTACACATCGCTCTTCTCGTTGAGACGATAACATTGATAATACTCAGGATCAACGTACCCTGGAGTTCCTTGCGGTGCAGTTGAGATATGAGTTCGATCCAGCGGAAACAACCGCGAGAGACCGAAGTCAGCCACTTTGACTTGGTAGTTTCTATCTAGAAGAATATTTGTAGACTTAACATCTCTGTGTATGATTCCTGTAAGCATAGAGTTTTATGAAACTGTAACATCCCGATTTATGGTATATGACAATGTGTGTTTTACCTGAGGCATGGAGGAAGGACAATGCACTTGCGGTTTGAATGGCGATTCTGAGTCGACCATCCCAGCTAATAGGACGAGAGTGTGCTTGGTCTCCATGGAGATTATCAGCGAGTGTGCCATTAGAGATGTACTCATACACCAGGAGTAGCTCTCTGCTATGTCTCGTCGTGCATCCGTATAGAATCACTAGGTTCGGGTGTTTTAAGGATTTTAAGATATCGACCTCGTTCTTGAACTGCTCCACACGTTTCAGGGACTTCTCGAAGAGACGTTTTACAGCTACGGCTCGTCCGTCCCTTAGTATGCCTTCAGAGTTTTGCATAAAAGGTCTTTTTTTAAAAGGTGAGTTTAGTTTTGAAATTTATATTTGGTGCGCAGTTCGGTTCTTACCGTAGTAGACAGTACTGAATCCTCCATCTCCGAGCTCTCTAGAGAAATTATCAGTGGCTTCCTCAAGTTCTTCATAGCTGAAGACTTGAACTCCATAATCCACACTTTTGTTTGCTATGTTAGAGATAGATGTCATGAGAGCATGGTTGCTTCTGGAGATTGTTGTGGAAGTTGGAGTGGCTGATATTGAGTTATCGCTTAAGTAAGCAGTAGCTGAAAGGACTTTGTTTGTGTATTGTGCTGCTAGTTTCTTCCTTCTCCGGATGTAGAAACGGAGAAAACACGCTGCTAAAAGAGCAGCAACCAAGAAACCACAAGCGAATCCAATGCCTGGTGACAAACAAAAAGACAGAAGCTTCGTGAGATTATTGCTGTTTCTTAGGTATGTTTTGCTTGCAAGGAAAAGGGTAAAAACATACCTATTTTTTCTGGTTTGGAGAGACCTGCATGAACAAATTCCACAGGAACAATGTCAGTTCAAACTCAAGACAGAACTTACATCGTGAGAGAAGCAAAATTTTAAATCAAAAGGAGTTTCAGACCAAACCAAGATTCAGATTAGTAAAAAATCTTGAGAAGAAAAGAAATCATTACCATTATTTTCACAAGTATTCGTATGAGGCTTATTTGTACAATAGCAGGTGAATCCACCCAAGGTATGATTATATCCACAAGCACCCTTTGATTCTCTGCATCTCGAACAATCTCTGTTAAAGCTAAGCTCGAAACCCTTTTCAAGAGCCTTCGTTATAGCATTGGCACTCTGATTTCTCTCTTCTAGCTTCAATGCAGATCGAGATACTGGAACATTGACGATAACTTTACACGATGCCTTCAACAAATTTATTATATCCTTATTCCAAGAATGTATATGGGACGAGACAGAGTAACTTTGTCCACTAATATCATCCTCACAGTCAAGCTGTCTGATGTGGCCACTGAAAGTAAAATTCACTTTTGAGCGAAGATGGCATCGGTAGTAAAATGTTAGGAACTCGGTGTCTTGAGAAAATGGAAGGACTTGATGGTTGAGTGTTGCGTTCTTAGGTTTATGAGGACAAAAGTCGTTGATGTAATCCATTCTGGCAAGTCTGATGATACTAGACTTAGAATTCATCTCAAGGATTCTCAACTTAACTGAGGAAATGGTAAGCTCTGCAAAACCGTGGCTGCAGTTGACCTTGTAATCCGGGTGACCGCACTCTTCTCTGCCAGATGTCCAAAAGGGATAGTAGAGATGTATCTTATGTCCACAGGTAAACGAAGGAGTGCAGTGTTTGTGGCGCTCATCAACTGACACAACACAATCCAGAATCGTAAAAAGCATCCATATGATTGCATAAGCCAATGATCTTGTTCGAGACTTGAAGAGATTGATCATGGTTCCCTCTGTTTTTCTTTTTCTTGGCTTTGAGAGATGAACTCTTTTTTTTTTTGGCACAAAGATGAACAAGAATGCCAATGGTTTGTGTTGTTGTCTAAGTCTTTTGGTTTTCTGAGTTGAAGAAGGACAAGAAAACTAAGGTTTTTATAAAATATTTGTTTATCTGGGAATTTCTTGGCAATTAGGTTGGGTTAGGAGGACTTCGTCTAAGAATTTTTTTTGGATCAAACTTAGTCTTCGAATAAACTGACAACTAACTAACTAAAATATTTTGAAATATTTTTATTTTGCTTGGTTTGTATTAAAATATGAATTTTCAGTAATATTCATATTTTTGTTATTTTTTTGTACGACGGCCGAAAGAGCAAGTGCGGGACAATATCGTTGACGCTAAAGGTAAGACTAATGAAGTAAGTCTCCAAAAGGCTTCAAAAGAATGAAGAAAGACTTAGACCGTAATTGGGCTTTTCATTATTCTCCACTCAAGTTTACCGTCTATCTTTGATCTTACTAGGATCAGGATCAGAGCGGCCGTGAGGGAAAGCTATAGAATCATGTTCTTCCGACCTTCTAGAAAGTTAAGTAAATTTTCAGCCATATTTTTCATAAAAGTTTTTGTAACTTTGTTGATATATGCTTTACATGTATTTTTAAAGGTCAAAGATTCAATGTACTCAATCTATATTTTTATCTTTTTTTATTTTTGAGTTTCCGGCCCAAAATATTCCACGGCCGGACCTGGCTAGAATAGGAAGTACGCAGGAGTGGACTGGATTTTCTTTGCATGCCCATTCAACCCTTAATGTAAAAAGAATTCATCTATGGAAAAAGTACTTTGTTGTGAGTGGTGAGAGTATTGGATCATTTTTGTCGATGTTAGAATAAGTTCTAAAGTACATCGGCTGATCTTTCATTATTACAAACTAAAATAAATAATCCAAATAATTTTTTTTCATTATTACAAACTATATGCGTACGTATGATTTTATATTACTTATACTACAACTTTTTCAATCTTTCAAAATACATGTGTAAATTTCCTAATTACGTATTAGCCAAATTTAGTAGTTTTTTTTTACAAACTACCCACAAAAATGAAATTACATTATATTATTTTCATTACAATCTCACCCAAATTTACCCAAACTATCCACAAAACTGAAAATTACATTATTATACTAGAAGCGAAGCCCCGTAATTAAATTATTGCTCGTCCACAAAACAAAACGGAGTACATAGTTATTACTCTATCTTAATGGGTGTATGTGATGCCGTGTTTATCAAATTTGTTTTTTACCGTGGACATTGATTTTCAAAGCTCTTTATTGTATATATGGTCGAAGTGTGGTGATGAACTGTGCTTTTTTAAAGTTGGTGTTGTGTATTTGTTGTATAGACAGAGTAGTTTATATGGTGAAGTTTGTCATAAAAATAATTTTCAAAAAAATAACTGAAATAGATTTTTTTAAATTTTTTTAATGTTTTTTATTATTTTTTTAATTTAAATTTCACCTCCAAAACTCCACTTCATAACTCTAAACCCTAATTTTAAATTAACTAATCCAAAAGATATAAATGTATATTTACATTTTTTAATAAATTGTATTTTAATCATTTTTCTACTTAAATATTATGACAACGTGCCTAGCATAAAATCAAATAGCTTAAATTAACTAAATGAGAGGTTTGGGTCTTTTACATGAACATTGAAAATGGAGTAGGAAAGTCTCAACTTTTACCACTGGTTTGATTCATAACAAATCAGATAAAGTGAATACAAATACACAAAGTGTGGTTTTTGGTTCTCTGGATTAGCCCTTCAAAGTGATGATGGAGGTGGTGGTCTCCAGAACTGAGCATTTTTGACCTTGGAGAGGCAACCCGTTGCTTGTAAACTCCCGTCACACACCTTTGAAGCAAAATCTATTTTGAAAGATATACATGTTTGCCAAATACAATTATAATTACCATAAACACATTCACAATGATATGTATATGCTGTGTGAACATCATGTTGATAAGAAAAAACAAAAAAAAAAGTTGTTGATAAGAAGTGATTGACCTTGAATTCTAGATAAATATTTCTTCACTTTGCCTTTACAGCCTTTGCAGTGACAGTGAAGAGACACTCTAAGAACAGCCACATGCTTTTCTAAAACAAACACCCAACAAAACTAACTCTCATATCTCTCTTTGTTTTACATTCATGCCACTCACTATACGGTAAAAGACAACCTCTACTTTACTTGCATGGTGGTCCGAACCAGAAGAAATCTTCTTTTTTTGTCTTCCACAGCAGCATTAGAGCCTCTTCTTACCTCAGAAGGTTCACCTTCCTCCGCTACAACCGTATCCTTACCCGAAGACCCAGATAAAAACCGATTTGGTTCCAATTTCTTAGCCACACAGTCGTGTACCTTCATAGTTGGAAAGTGGTTAGTTTGAAAATTGGTAATAGCTATGTTAAAGAGGTAGCAACCTGAAAAACTCAGTTGGGATAGGGACAGCAAATACTGAGAAATCAAATTCTCACTTTTCTGCTTTGCGTCTATTAAATTTGGTTTCGAAGCTGATGATGACTCAAGACATTTATATTGCTACATCATCCCCCAATTTCTATAAAGATATTGATGATCAAGCTCTGCAAAGTCAAATGTTTTTCTTCAATTTTGTTCTAGTAAATTAAAATATATAAAAATCAAACTTTGCTGAAATTGAATAGATATATGTATACCTAGAGCATTGTCTGGACACTACAAAGCAAAAAGGAGCGTCCGTGAAGACTTCATCAATAGTTGTTGGTGGGATGAAAAGATGAGTGTAGAATAATTTTGGCCTTTGAGAGGCGCGTACATTTTACTCGCGTATTCAACTTTCACTCTAAACTCAAGCTTCGGTTCTTCTCAGGTAGTGACCATGCGGTCTCCTGCGACCTTGTCGGTGCTTGTAGTGGTCCCCCCACCTCGGATTCTCGCGCAACATGACGGAACATGCGACGTTGGCATACCAGTTGAGGCTCTTCTCCTCTCTCTCATGGTGAATCAGAAGGGTTCTGTATCGCGGACCCCTAGGATGGTCTCGCCTCTGATGGCTCATCTCTCTGTTAAAGGACGGCAGGGGGATGCCTAAAACGCTAGTCAGTCCTCGGGGGTGAAGGCATGTACCGAAGGTTGAGTTCTTGTTTGTTGTCGGTGGGTCTTTCATGCAGGATGGCGGTTCCCCTTGTCTCGTCCTCTTTGGCTCGGTCTCATCTCATCTCCTCACCGCCTTGAGAAAGGCAAAGCTGCGGTTTCTCGGACCAAAGAAGAAGCGACATTCTACTTCAGTTGGCGGCGATTAGGGTTACGGAGTCAGGTCATCAATTTGAATCCGGCGTTCTGGTTTCTGTCGAAGGATCTGAGCCGGACTTGGACACTCTGGCTGTGAAGTTGCGGAGATCTGAGTTTGACATCACCAGTGTTCACCGGAGAGAAGGAGCTTGGTCCATCGATCTTTCTTTCCCATGATTGTACCTCTTGTTTGTTGCTTGTCTGTGTTGTTAGATTTAGATGTCTCAATTCAGAATCATTAATGATGAATTGAGTAAAGATGGGTAGATGTAGAGGTGGAAGAGGACCTAAAAAGCTTATTTGGACCACTTTTAGGGTTTAGCATATTGGGCAACGAACAAAAGAAAATCAATAAGCCCATTTCATAATACACAGAATTCGACAATGAAAATCCAAACACAATTTTTTTTTCTGGAGAACCACACGATAACTTAAAAAGAGAAGAAAGTGCGTCATTATATATATGATTATTGTCATTAAAATCTCATTTTTATCTAGTGTGAGAATTATGGAAGGAACACTAAAAGACAAAAATAGTGGCTAAATTTTCTTAATTAATTGGAGACTTACTCATGCATAAATATTAATACACGAACTGAACGGAAATTAACCCAGTTAAGATTTATATCGCGTCTCAAGTTTAACCTGAAAGCACGTAAACATGGTTCTGCCTGAGTACAAGACAATCAAACGTGGGTTTAGGGTCTTGAAAAATTATATTATTAATAATATTAGGAGTCATTTTTTAACATAAATAATTAAGTAGTTATGTTGGTTATATATTCATAAGAAGTAAACAAAATGCATAGTTCATTCATACCTATCACATTTTAAATTTTTATGATTTTAAAGGATCAAATAAATAATTGGGCTTGAAAGCCTAAGGTTATGAATGGAGGGGCAGAACAAAAGCAGTTCTCCCGCACATGCAGTTCTCCCGTACTAAATTCACCATTCACGTTTTTCTGTTTTGAAAATGTAATTAGCGGGAGATCTGCATGCAGTTCAATATTTTTTGTCTTTTTGTGAAAAAAGCAGGAGATCTGCATGTAGTTCTCACCCACTATACAAATCAAGCGGATCAAGTGCAGATCATGTGTGAGAAAGCAGATCAAACATATCAAATAATTTATTATAATTAGAATAGTAAAAACAATTCAAATTAAATAGATTACCTATTTAAATAATAATAATTACAATAAAATTTAAAATACATTATACAATATAATACATAAATAGTAATAAATGTTGAACTAAATTCATGTTATTATATTTTTAAAATCAAAATACGAATAACAGTAGCAATTAACAAAATACATCCATTTTCATTAATAGATTTAAATCATGATGTTGTACATTGACATAATACATATTATAATTTTTTTTCACTAATACATATTTTAATTAAAAACACAATAATTGTATAAATAATTTTACTAAATATAATATTTGTATGACGAAAAATAATAGTAGAGATGAATAGACATGAGAGTTTTTTGTATTATCAAAGTTGTAAGTAAAATAGAATGAAAATGTGTTATTGATAGAAGAAGATTAAATATATTAATAATTTGTAGCAAAATCATTTACTATATATGATGTCAGTGTTTTAATTATAATAGGTAAAATGTAATTGCATAGTATTGTGATTTAAATATATATATTAACGGAAGATATATGTATTTCGTTAATTGCTAATATTTTTAACATTTTAATTTTAAAATTACATTAACATGACTCTAGTGAAATATTTATTATTTTATGTATTGTGTTTATATATTTAATTTTTTTAATAATTTATATATATAATCTATTTTATTTGAATTGCTTTTATCATTCTAAACTGTACTAAATTGTTTGATCTGCTTGATCTGCCTTTCTCCTGCATGATCTACTTGATCTGCACTTGATCCGCTTGATCTGCATGATCAGCTTGATCTGCAACGCTTGAACTGCTTTTACCATTCGAAGCCTAAAATTCTGCACAATAAACCAAGCCAAACAAAAAAGGTCTAGATGTAATAATTTATCTTACAATCAAACTCTTCGAATTCCGTCCAAGTCATTATTTGTATGCATTGCACCTTTTACTTTGATTGCTTGGGAATATGAGCATTTTATTAAGATTTAAACCGTCTCTCCTATTTGTGTAGTGTAGACTGGTGAACTCCATCAAAGTCCCATTTCATCTGTTGTTGAGCATATCGATATGGAATGTTCCGCAAGCGAAGGCAACAATGCCTCAGACGAAGAAAATGGTCCGAGCAATGCTTCAGGCGAAGAAAGTGGTCCGAGCAACATTCACTTGCTAAAGAGGCAACGACCAGAGGATAACATACGCTCGGCGATGGTGGATTTTGATGTTCTTGATTGTCCTATTTGTGCCGAGCCACTCACTATTCCTATATACCAGGTTATATTTTGAATATTGATATCTTGACTCTGAGAGAGTCTATTTCTAGGGTCAAGCCTTTCTTGAAAAATGATATTAGTGTTGTGAATCTCGTGTCCTAGACAGAGGTTAACTCACAAGAACTAAGCTAGAAGAGAGAGAGAGAGATCGATAGAGAGATAGGAGTAGAAGAGACTTTGTATTGCTTATGCTTTATGTTAATGTGTTGTTGTATTGTATTCATCTTAGGCATAAAGGGGTACATATATATACTAGAGGTTGGCCGACATTCCCCATGACTTTAGTCGATGTGGGACTTGTCTAACAAGGCCTTATTGTCGAGTGGATAAGCACCAAGTGGACCGGCCCATCTAGACACTATATGGGCTGAATGGATATATGGATAAACCCACTTATGTGCATTCCCGAAACCATACGTTTCACAACACTCCCCCTGAATGCAATAACCGTCTTGGGTTTGTCAATTCGTTTGGTATACTGCCTCGTTAAAACCTCTCTATGGTAAACCCAAAACCCAATGTGGTAAAAAGGGAAGCCATAGATAGGAAAAAGAGTACAGCCGCATTACTCCCCCTGAAGTGATCATCACTGAAGGCTCTTCAATGATCGCATACAAATCTGGAACATCAGCTTCTTGAGCGTGCAAGTTGGTAGTGCTTTGGTGAAGAGGTCTGCCGAATTCTCGCTGGATCGGACTTGTAGAACTTTCACCTCGCCTTCTTTCTGCAGATCATGAGTGAAGAAGAACTTGGGCAGGACATGCTTCGTCTTGTCTCCTTTGATGTAACCATCCTTGAGCTGGGCGATGCAAGCCGCGTTGTCCTCATAGATGATGGTCGGTTCTTCCTTCTCGTCAGTGATCCCGCATGATGATCTTATCTGGTGTGTCATAAGTCTCAACCAAACACATTCTCTGCTGGCTTCATGAATCGCCAAAATCTCTGAGTGATTGGAGGATGTTGCCGAGATGGTTTGCTTGACTGATCTCCATGAGATAGCTGTTCCACCATAGGTGAAGACATAGCCCGTTTGAGACTTAGCAGTATGGGGGTCTGATTGAAAACCTGCATCAGCAAAACCAATCAAGTTTTCTTTGTTTTGGTTAGTATAAAACAATCCCATATCCTTAGTTCCTTGCAAATATCTTAGGATATGCTTGATTCCATTCCAATGCCTTAGTGTTGAACATGAGCTGAACCTGGACAAAAGACTTACAGCAAAACATATGTCAGGTCTAGTATGAGTAGTCAAATACATTAAGGCACCAATGGCACTAAGGTAAGGATACTCAGGACCGAGGATTTCCTCGCCCTCTTCTCTAGGTCGAAATGGATCAGTGTCCAGACCGAGGGATCTCACAACCATAGGACTGCTTAATGGATGACATTTGTCCATATTAAACCTTTTAAGAATCTTTTCAGTATAGGTCTTTTGGTGCACAAGGATTCCATCATTTAGATGTTCAAGTTGCAGTCCCAGGCAAAACTTGGTCTTTCCCAAGTCTTTCATCTCAAATTCTCTTTTGAGGTAAGAAACTGCTGAGGCAATTTCATCGGCCGTTCCAAGTATGTTGAGATCATCTACATACACAGCTATGATAACATAGCCTCGGCTCGATTTCTTAATGAATATACATGGGTTTACTTGATCATTCTTGTAACCCTCTTTCAGTAAGTATTCACTTAACCGATTGTACCACATGCGTCCTGATTGCTTCAGGCCATACAAAGCTTTGTTCAATTTAATACAATGTTGTTCTCGAGAACCTTTAGCATGCTTAGGTATTTCGATACCTTCAGGTACTTTCATGTATATCTCATTATCCAGTGGACCATATAAGTATGCGGTTACTACATCCATTAACCGCAAGTCGAGATTTTCTCGAATGGCCAGACTAATCAGGAATCGGAATGTCGTTGCATCCACCACCGGAGAATAAGTCTCCTCATAATCGATTCCAGGTCTCTGTGAGAATCCTTGTGCAACGAGTCGGGCTTTATACCTCACGACTTCACCGTTTTCATTTCTCTTCCTCACAAAGACCCATTTGTAGCCCACTGGCTTTATAGCATCAGGTATTCGGAAAATAGGACCGAACACCCCTCTTTTCTTAAAAGAGTTTAACTCCACGTTGATTGCTTCTTTCCATTTAAGCCAATCATTTCTCATCATACATTCATGTATGGACGTGGGTTCGCGATCCTCATCATCATGAGTGATGATCTCAAGTGCTACATTATTTGCGAATATATTATTCATGTCGACATGTTTTCTGTTCCATTGTTTACCAGACACGATGTAATTAGTTGAGATCTCTTCATTGTCCGGAGGTTCAGCACCCTGAGCCTTGGCGTCCCAAGTCCCAATAGGTACGTCATCACTCCTACCAATGCTTATGTCTGCGGATTCTGGCTCGTCTGAAATTAGTCCAGACGCTGGTTTCTCCATCTCCCGGAGCCGCGGGACGGATGGTGCAACCACGCCGACCAGATCCTTGTGCCCCTCGCCCACGGTTAATTTTGCACTTTTCTTAGTCATGCGAGGGGTCTTATCTTTGGAACCCAGTGGTCTTCCACGCTTGAGGCGTGGCCCAGACTCAGTAGCAACTTGGTTGTGTCCCTTTTGGACATCTAGTCTTATTGGTGCATTAGCAGCTGGAATGTAAGACTTAGTCATTCTATTGGGGTCGGTAAAGGAATCTGGCATTTTATGAGCTAGCTCTTGAAGATGTATAATCTTCTGAACCTCAAGGTCGCAAGCCTGAGTTCGAGGATCGTGCCATATCGTGGATGTATGATTCCAAGTGATTTCTTTTACCAGTCTCCTATTATCTCCCCCTAATGTCGGATACTCGGATTCCATAAAGTGGCAATCCGCATACCTGGCCTTAAATAAATCACCCGTGGTTGGCTCGAGGTATTTTATGATCGAGGGAGATTCATATCCGACATATATTCCCATCCTCCTTTGAGCTCCCATCTTAGTTCTTAGTGGTGGAGCAATTGGATGGTAAACGGCACATCCAAATGTCTTTAGATGGGAGATGTCTGGCTCTCGACCCGTTAAGAGCTGGGATGGCGAATATCTATGCTCATGGGACGGTCTGATGCGTATCAACTCCGCAGCGTGTAAGACTGCGTGACCCCAAGCTGTAACCGGTAAATTACTTTTCATGAGTAGAGGTCTAGCAATCATTTGGATCCTTTTAATAAAAGATTCGGCTAGACCATTCTGTGTATGAACATGTGCCACGGAGTGTTCAACTGTCACCCCCATGGACATACAATACTCATAAAAGGCTTGGGAAGTGAATTCACCAGCATTGTCAAGACGTATCGTCTTTAAAGGAAAGTCTGGAAAGTGTGCACGCAACCTTATAAGTTGGGCAAGTAGTCTAGCTAAGGCTAGATTACGTGTGGATAATAAACACACGTGTGACCATCTTGTGGATGCATCAATTAGTACCATGAAGTACCTAAAAGTTCCACTAGGTGGATTGATCGGTCCACAGATGTCACCTTGAATCCTTTCCAGAAAACCGATAGTTTCCTTTGACACTTTGACTGGTGACGGTCGGACCTGAAGCTTTCCTTGCGCACATGAGGTGCAAGCATGGTTTTTAGGGATAACCCGTCTCCCCCTCAGGTCATGACCTATTGAGTTGGTAATTAGTCTACGCATCATCCCCGTTCCCGGGTGCCCAAGGCGGTCATGCCATAAGTTGAAATTTTGTCTAATTTCTTTGCTTGTAGTAGCATTGGCTTCGACCGCACTGATCTTGGCATAGTAAAGACCAGTGGCCATAGCTGGTATCGTCTCCAAGACCCTTTTCTGGTCATGGACGAGTTCGAATATATTCAAGAACTCCTTGGCTCCTTCTCCTGTTGTCTCAACGTGTAAGCCATTCTTTCGAATGTCCTTGAAGCTTAAAAGACTTCTCGTTGAACCAGGAGAGTATAACGCCTCATCTATTTCTAGATGTGTTCCGTTAGGCAACAAAACATAGGCGGGGCTGTAGCCCTTTATTAGTGACGATACCCCGGCTATTGTGTTTACATTGGCATCTTTCAACGTTAGATCAACGAAGAATGCCCTATCCTTTAGGATAGTGTGGCTTGAACCACTGTCAATGACAAGTGTTTCTCTACTTTCTTTCATTCTAGACAGTTTAAATATAATCTAAATCATGCATATTATAAAATAAAAGAATGACAAGGTTTCAGAGAACAAAAACAATTTTGAAAAATAGCGAGCCTAAAACACCAAAGCATCTCCTAGTTTTATCACTTCAACATATCTGAAGTTTCGTGATCCATAGGATCACCTTTGCTTTGATCAGAGTCATAGTCATGATCATTAGGATTATATCTATCAGTTGGATCATAATCCCCCTCATCATCCTGGTATACCATATGAGCCTCGGCTCCCTTGCCTTTCAAGCTCTCTTTATAGAGGCGAACCAGATGCTCAGCAGTACGGCAAGTCTTTGCCCAATGGTTGTCCATTCCGCATCTGTGGCAAGGTGAGGACTTAGGATCGTGAATCACTGAAGCTAGCCTAGGGCGTTTGCCTTTGCCTTGTCCATCTCTGGATCTGTCAGGACGATCATAAGGGGTTTGACGCCCTTTGTTACGGCTACCACGTCCACGTCCTCGCATACGACCTCTGCGATCGCGTTCTCGTCCACGTGAGTAACTACGATCTTTGTGGTCATAGCGGACATGGTTGGCCTCTTTATCGTCCTGAGGCTCGGCATTATGCGCCTCTGGGAGCGGCTTAGTACCCGGAGGTCTAAGCTCACTATTCTTCAGCAACAGCTCATTGTTTTGCTCGGCAAGCAACAGACAGTGAATAAGTTCACTATAGGTCTTAAAACCTTTCTGTCTGTATTGCTGCTGGAGCAACACATTACTTGAGGACATTGTCTGGAATGTCTTCTCAAGGAGCTGAGCATCAGTAACAACATCCCCGCATAGTCTTAATTGAGAGACTATTCGAAACAGGGCAGAGTTGTACTCATTCACGGACTTAAAGTCCTGGATCCTAAGATGAACCCACTCATAGGTCGCCGCTGGATGAACCAGGGTCCTTTGGTGGTCGTACCTCATTTTGAATTCCTTCCATAGGTCATATGGGTTATTCACTGTGAGGTACTGAGCTTTTAAGCTCTCCTCAATATGGTGCCGGATATGCAACAGGGCTTTTGAGTTCTCTTTGTTACTGGCTTCGTTGTCTTCAACGATGCAGTGCTCAAGGCCTTTGGCACCGAGAGATATCTCAATATCGAGTGCCCACTGGAGATAGTTGTCTCCTTTAACAGTGAGGGGTGCAAAGTCTAGGTTTGCGATGTTTGGCATCTGAAAATGAGTTTCAGATCGTTTAGGACTTTATCATAATACCACATATCTTGTCCATATGAAAACGTTTTGAAATCGTTTGAAAACCGGTTGGACAAGTATACGGTCAGGTCGTACGTACTGGTACGTACCACCGATCCATGTGGTTCACGGTCTGTCCGTTAATACGGATCATCGACCATCCGTGGTCTAACGTACGTGGTACGTATCATCGATCGTCACGGACCTTTGATCTAACCGTACCAGAGGGTAGGTATCATCGATCGTATATGACCTTGGTCTATCCGCATGGTGCGGGTGATCGACCGTTCGTGGTCACGGTATGACCACGGTTCGTGGTTCGTACGGATCACTGCGGTTCGTACTGAGTGGTACGTGATCGGTCGTATCGCGTGGTACGTACCGTCCGTTATCCGCGTTCGTGGTCCGTTCGTACCGCGTGGTATGTTACCATCCGTGGTTCATACCTTAGCCGCGGGTCGTGGTTCGTTTGGGTGACCGCGGGATCGTACCTAATGGTACGTGACTGGCCGTGCCTGTCTTTCGTCCGCGTTCGTGACCCGTCCGTACTGTACGGTTCGTACCACCGACCATTCGCGGTTCGTGGTCTAGCATCCTTGGCTATAGGCCTAGCATCATCGACCATGGTCTAACATCATCGACCATTTAGGTCTAGTATCATTGACCATAAGTATAAAACAAACTTTTATAACTAATCTAGGTGTTTTAAATCTAAACCTAGAAGTTTTACAAATTTGGAAAGTTTCCATTTTTAGAAAGTTTCCTTTTCTGGAAAGTTTCCATTTCTGGAATATTTCCATTTCTGGAAGTTTCCATTTTTGGAAAGTTTGAGTTTTAGGTAAGTTTAGGTATTTTAAGAACATTTCCATTTTAGGAAAGTTTCCATTTCTGGAAGTTTCCATTTCTGGAAGTTTCCATTTCTGGAAAGTTTCCATTTCTGGAAAGTTCGGGTAATTTCAGGTAAGTTTCTATTTTAGGAAAGTTTCCTTTTCTGAATTAGGTTTTCCTTTTACAATAAGGTTTTCCTTTTCAGAATAGGTTTCCATATTTGGTTAGGATTAGGTTTCCTTTTTGGATTAGGGTTTCCTATTTGGATTAGGGTTTCCTAATTAGAATTGATCTAGGTTTCCTTTTCTATTAGGGTTTTAGGTGTTTTCGATTTGCAGCCGTCAGGCATGAAACTAATCGCCTAGTATGCTTATCTATGGCGTGAAATCAAAAACCAAACCGAATGCAATTCTAAACAATCCTAACAATGAAATCGATGAACCTCAGGTTGGGTTAGAAGACATACCTTATCCTCTTGATCGATTTCTCCTTGGATTCCTTTGGGGAACCTTTAAACAATCAATCAAATAAGAAACAGAAAGTTAGTTCTCAGATCTAAAAACAAAACAATCGAATTTGATCTAGAGAGAAGAAGGATCAATCGCCGATTTGAAGGAGGTGTAATCGGCTAGGGTTTGCGAGTTGAATAGGGTTGAAGCCTGTTGCTTCTTCTTCTGGTTAGGACTCGAGGTTGATTGATTCAGAGCAGGATCGTGCTGATAACGTATTGTGAATCTCGTGTCCTAGACAGAGGTTAACTCACAAGAACTAAGCTAGAAGAGAGAGAGAGAGATCGATAGAGAGATAGGAGTAGAAGAGACTTTGTATTGCTTATGCTTTATGTTAATGTGTTGTTGTATTGTATTCATCTTAGGCATAAAGGGGTACATATATATACTAGAGGTTGGCCGACATTCCCCATGACTTTAGTCGATGTGGGACTTGTCTAACAAGGCCTTATTGTCGAGTGGATAAGCACCAAGTGGACCGGCCCATCTAGACACTATATGGGCTGAATGGATATATGGATAAACCCACTTATGTGCATTCCCGAAACCATACGTTTCACAACAATTAGGAATTGTGTTGAGTTTTTTTTTTTTTTTTTTTTAAATTTGACATCTCATGGTTGGTTGATATAATATAGTCAAGTGATCAATTATTTGTTATTTAGTTTTTCATTAATGTAGCTTTGACTGTGGAATCACTGGTTTTGTATTTCAGTGTGATAATGGACACTTGGCTTGCTCTTCTTGCTCTTCCAAACTTAGAAAGAAATGTCTCTATAGGCCACAACCGCTGCAGAGCAATGGAGACTGTCCTCGCATCAGTCTTTATACCATGCCTTAACTCCAAGCTTGGATGCACTGAGAACGTCTCTTTTGTTAAAGAATCAGTGCATAAGAAGGAATGCAACTTCTCTCCTTGCTCCTGCCCTGTACAAGATTGCAACTTCACCAGCTCATACATAGATCTCTACAGTCACTATTATTATTGTGCGGATCAGGATAGCATGGGCAGAGCGTTCGAATTTGGCACTGCGTTTTATGTCTACATGAACATCAGCGATCAAATATTTATTAAAAGGGAATTTTACATGAAACTATTGTTTGCAGTGCAGTGTTTTAGAGAACCTTATGGTGTGTATGTAAATGTCAGCTGCATTGCACCATCTTCTCCAGAAGTAGGACACTTCTCTTACAAAATCTCCTACACAATTGCGGATGGACACACTATGACATATGAATCACCAGATGTGAAGAAGATTCTTGAAGTAAACTTGGAAACTCCTCAAGAGAATTCCATGTTGATCCCTCACAGTTTATTGCGTGGTGACTTGTTGGACTTGAGGCTCTGCATCAAGAAGTTGAACCAAGAGTAAGGTTAATGGGTGATATAAAAGGGCGGTACTTCTTGTATTGTTTTCACCTATGGAGACTATCTATCTCCTCTGTTTTATTTAACTCACCTCGTATCGTTTCTATATAAGTTGTGACATGTTGAAGTAAGATCAGATCTAGTTTCAGTTTTGAAAGGTCTGTCCTTTATCCATCTCTCTCTTTCTTACGGGTTTGTCTCGGTTAGGAATCTACTCAGTTTAATTTATCAAACGCAGTATGTTATTTCGTTAATACTACTATACCACAGAAACATTGCTAATGACGTTATCCTTTCTTCAGTCTCTTTCACTAGACTGTCGTTACACGTCATCTTAGAAGAACATTTACAATCACTAACACATTGACCCTTCTGTCGAATAATTCCAAAAAACTTTTAAATAATTAACATATTAATAAGTGTTTAATATATTAAAAGATAAACATAAAAAAAATCTAAAGTAAGAAAGAAAATTTATTATTTATATTATGTTTGTGTTTCCATATTTCATATGTAAAAGAGGATTGTCTTTCACTATAAATATAAATCTAATGAAGAGGTATTCCATAAGATCTAAAAGAAAATTGAGAGCTTTAATTTTAAGAAGTTTCTAAAGCAATAGAAAAATGTGTTCGTATAATTCTTTATGTTTTTAGAGATTTGCACTGGTATCAAAGTCTCAGATTGGAGACACAATATAAGTTTAAGTTGAAGATTTGATTCTGGTGATAGTCAAGCAGATCACGTAAGCAAAATGGCTGACGTGAATAGGGGCTCCATGCACAAAAGACTTTGGATCCGCATTCATCCAATGTCTGATGTTGTCATCGACAAACTACACACTTTGATCGATGAGGATGAAGGTTTTACTTTGTATTCATGAAGTGTGGAACATTATAGAACCATGCTCAGATGATCAAAAGAACAACGATGTTGCAACTGCTCTTTTTTTCAATCCGTTCCCGAAAATATAATTTTCCAGGTGGGAGAACAAACTGCATCGAAAGACATCTGGAATGCCATCAAGTCACAACACCTTGGATCTGATTGTGTATGGGAGGTGAGACTTTAGACGCTAATGAAGAAGTTTGATAGGTTGAAGATGAATGATAATAGTGCGGTCGATGACTTTGCGGGAAAGATATCGGGTTTATCATCCAAGGCAGTCTCGTAGGGAGAAAACATAGACGAATCCAAGATGGTTAAAAAGTGCTTGAAGGGACTTCCGAGACAAGTACATCCAGATCGTAGTGTCTCTTGAGAAAGCCCTAGACCTATATTCTATGGGTTTTGAGGACATAGTTGGAAGGCTAAAGATGTATGAGGAGTAGGGGAAGAAACTCAAAAGAAGACAAATTATGTTTTCGAATATATAATGACCAGCATAGCCATAGGAACTATGAGAGTTTCCGTGGTAGAGATAGAGGATGGAATGGAAGAGGCAAAGGTCAAGGTCGGTTCAACAACCAAAACCATGTGTCACACACTGAAGAAGAAAAAAACTCGAAGAAGTATCATTCAAATGTGATATGTTGGAGATGTGAGAAGCCGGGTGACTATGCAACTATCTGTTCTGAGAAGCCCATAAAGTATCAAGAAATCAATCTAAATGAGACGCAATAGGCCGACGCCATCTATGTACAAGAGGTGGTGTTCTTGAATGAAGATAAAGTGATTCCAAAGAATCTTGATATCGACAAAGGCAGTGCAAGTTTTTGGTATTTGGATGATGGAACGAGCAATCACATGATGGGAAACAAGGAGTTCTTTTCAAGTTTGGATCAAAAGACCAAAGGGAATGTGAAGTTTTGGGATGGTTTGTTTGTTGATATTGTAGGAAAGGGTGTGGTTACCTTTGTGTGCAAGACTGGAGAGAACAAGTCAATCAAAGAAATATATTAAATACCCGACCTGAAGCATAACATATTGAGTCTTGGGTAAGCAGCAAAAAACGGATGTGAGATTAACATGAAAGATCTATTTAACACTAACAGATTTATGTGGAATGTTGCTGGTACGAGTTACAAGATCCTCAAAACATCTCTAGAAGATCTCAATGGAGATTAGTTACCCAAACTGTTTACATGTCAGAGATGAAGATAATACATGGAGGTGGCATGCTCGACTAAGACATATAAGTTATGGAGTGATGAAAAACGTGGTAAAGAAGGAGATGGTCACAAAAATGTCGAGTGTAACACACAAAGAAAGAGTGTGTAACACATGTTTAGCAGGAAAGAAGATTAGACACTCATTCTCGACTAAGGCCATGTTTTGTGCACAAAGCCATTTAAGTTATTGCATATATATTTATGTGGACCAAGCACACCACCAACTCTAGAAAATAACCGATATGTCTTTGTTCTTATTGATGACTTCTACAAATATATGTGGGTTATACTATTGAAGGAGAATAGTGAGTATTCGATCGGTTCAAAAGGTTTAAGGAAAGCATTGAAAAGCAAACCGGTTCAACCATTAGAACCTTTCACACATATAGAGGAGGAGAGTTTACCTCAGCTATGGTAGCCGAGTTGGAATCTTTCACAAGAAACAAGACATGGGAACTTGTAGATAGACAGATTGGTGTTAAGCCAATAAGGTTAAAGTGGATCTACATGATTCAAAGATCAGACGAAATCAGAATAAAACATGAAAGGTATGCTCAAGGAATCTTCTGTGACACAAAGATGGAAGCGTGTAATGCGACTCACGTACCAGTGGAGTTGAAATTAAAGATCTTAAAAGCAGAAGATAAACCAGAGATAAATGCTACAAATTACAGAAGAATCATAAAATGTTTGAGGTGTCTACTTCATACAAGACCAGACATGTGTTACATAGTGGGTGTTCTAAATAAATACATGCACAATCTGATAGACTCTCATGGACAAACCATCAAGCACATACTATTATATGTAAGAGGAACAACAAATTCGGTATATTTTTCAAGAGAGATGGATCAATGAGCGTCGCTGGTTATAGTGATAGTAGTCACAATATTGATGTCAATGATAGGAGAATCACGTAGGACATGCATTCTATTATGGTTCATCATTGATTACTAGAACTTCGTAGAAGAAGCTAACGGTCATGTAGTCATCATGCGAAGCAGAGTTCATGGCAGCAACAGAGGCAGTGAAACAAGGTATATGGATCAAGGAGTTGTTGTGTGAGATACTAAGTGAAGAAGGTGAGAAGATCATACATAGAATCGACAATAAGTCAGTCATTGTTCAGCCAGACGACTTACTTGTAATTCGTTTGAAAAAAGTCAAATTTCTGACACAATTTGGTCAAATGCAAAACTAACATGTTTAACCTAGACGACTTACCGAAAGGTCTTCTATGGTATTTTTTGAGATTTTTTTTGTTAGCAAAGAAATCATAGCTCTCTATTCAAAACAATAGACAAACCACTATCAAAAACCACTGCAATGAGGGGCGGAGATTGGGAATATTTGAATGTCATGTTTTTGAGCATGTTTGGTATCACCTCCCATGTGTTTGTCAACTCGTTGTAACGTTCTCCACAAGTTAGGTGTTTATCATTCTCATCTCGACCACCAAGAACGTAAAACTTTACGCCTAAGAAACACACTGAGCTAAACTTCCTTGGTTTATGCAATCCCTGAATCTCAGTCCACATTTTTGTACGAGCATTATACTTTTCTACGGTGTTCACAGCCACATAGATGCCTTTTTCATTAATATGGATTCCTCCATCAAAAAAGGCATGATCCCCTCGGCTCTCAAAACCATACATGAAAACTTGGTGCGATCATTGAAGGACCTTTAAACCACTTATTATTTTCTAGCTCATATCTCCACACCACAATATTCTTCATCTCCTTCCCAATGACGATTAGTTGCATTCCCGCACTAATTGTTTCCTTATCACTACTAAAGAAGCAATGGTTAGAAGAAAATTCTGGAAGTCTACGAAAATTCTTAAAATCCTCATAAAACATAGTCCAACGGTCTTGATCCCGCCCGAATGAATAAACACATATGGTTTCACAAGTCCTTGTTCTTGTCTCACCCTGAAAATCTCACAGCTCTTTAATAACTGCAAAAATTTCTTATTAAGGAGTTGCAATTTCCAATATTCAAAGCATGGAAGACGGGCAAAAATCTCGACTTCAAGCTCGTAAAATATCTTAGGCTCAACATTACATGCATCATGAGCAATTAAACCTGAATGAATCTTAATTCTTTTTGTGAATTATCCATTTTTTTCTTCTTCCGGATCAGAACAAGGTTCCGCATTCAGATCAGGTATGGTGGGTTTAATCCCAACAATTAGAAGCTTCCTTGGCTCAGATCCACTCAAAATTTCTCCAATTCTAGATGCCTGATCTTTTGTTAAAATCAACATTTCTCGATTAATTTTAACCTCTTCTTTTGACATCATTTTTCTGTATATTTCATATATAATACTATGAGTAAATTATCTCTCAATCTATTATCAGGTATATATTTTCTAATACATATAAGTACATTCTTAAGAATTTTCGGTCCAGTCTTGATGTAAATCATATATTTTTCTAAATTTAAACATCAAATTTTTTAAAAACTGGATCAAATTAATTAAACAATAGTAATAACAACAAACTTATTAAGTAGTCTATTTGATATGATGTATCACTTTTAAAAAAAAAAAGAAATCATAGCTCTCTATTCAAAACAATAGACAAACCACTATCAAAAACCTAATAAAATATACAAAAACTATTTTACTAGAAAACAGAAAACAGAAAATACCATCTCAAGATATTCTTCTTTTTTTTGCTAACTTTTGATCTTAAGGGATTCTTTCGGGCTTTCTCTTTTATTTTTACAATTTTTAATATTGAAAATAAATTTTTACCTCAATCAAATATTATAACTTTTTTATAAACATATGTTACAAATATACCTTAATATAGAAAATTTTGTATCAAGCACACACGTATTTCCCAATTATATCTAATAGATCAGAAAGATGTGGTGCTACTAATTATGAAAATTGATATGTGGAAAATTACTAATATATATAGTGTACTTGATTTTAATTCTCTACCATAGTAAGGATCTTTATTTATTTTCTTACCATAAAAATGAAGTTTTCAATTTAATTTTGTTAGCATAAATACCAATATATATGTTTTAAAATTTTGACCAAATTTATAGAAATTTATTTAAATTTTACCATCATATAATACTAGTTAATTAAATATTATTTTCAAAATTTTGACTAAGTTTCTGGTAATTTCTAAGATGATTTATATTGGTGAAAAAATAAAATTTTGACTATGCTTTTTCATTTAAAATTATTTTTCTTAATTTAAGATATTGACTAATAAAATCATGTGCCTCATTAATTTATTCTTGGGTAACAAACCAATAGAAATGATCATCATTTGATATTGCACTTTTAAATTTCAACAAGATTGTTATTGATTTAAATCATGTGCATAATATTATAATTTCCATTTTACTTTTTTCGCATATGAAGTTGTTTATTGGTTATCAATAGGAATAACACCTTATTAACTATAATAATACATTTAACATTAATAATGTATCTACACTACCCATTATTTATCAAAATTTGAAAAGCTAAAAAAACAAATATTAATTATAGTTAATATTCTATTAAATAAAAATTTTGTAACCAAAACTTATTCCCCACTTTAAAGCGCATGTCATTATGTATTTATAAAACAATTTGTGTTACATTTACAACGAAATCCAATAATGATGATAGAAATGATTTGAGTTTATAATCGTATCACTATTTATTTAGATTATGATATGAATGTAGGATATGAGATATTCAATTTATTAAGACTGACAATCCATATATTTATTATATTTCACTAATAAAAGCTCAAGTCTATACTTTATAATGGCATACTAATTAAATATGCATATCATCTTTAAATCTATTTTATATTTGATTATACCAAAAGAACAAATCACACAGTTTGACTGAAAATATTTATTTTATAGTACTAAACCAAGCAACTTATGGACATTTAAACTGAAATGCTAAAGTTTGAAAAAAAAAATCATTGTTCATTTAAACCAAAATAGTTAAGCCAAAAGATCTTCCCACACATTCAAAACGCAAGTCAAAAATCTAGTAAAAATTAAATAAACTTAAACATTAAATAAACTAGATTTTGTATATTAATTTTTACTAGATTTTGACTTGCGTTTTGAATGTGTGGGAAGATCTTTTGGCTTAACTATTTCGGTTTAAATGAACAATGATTTTTTTTTTCAAACTTTAGCATTTCAGTTTAAATGTCCATAAGTTGTTTGGTTTCGTACTATAAAATAAATATTTTCAGTCAAACTGTGTGATTTGTTCTTTTGGTATAATCAAATATAAAAGAGATTTAAAGATGATATGCATATTTAATTAGTATGCCATTATAAAGTATAGACTTGAGCTTTTATTAGTGAAATATAATAAATATATGGATTTTCAGTCTTAATAAATTGAATATCTCATATCCTACATTCATATCATAATCTAAATAAATAGTGATACGATTATAAACTCAAATTATTTATATCATCATTATTGGGTTTCTTTGTAACTGTAACACAAATTGTTTTATAAATACATAATGACATGCGCTTTGAAGTGAGGAATAAGTTTTGGTTACAAAAATTTTATTTAATAGAATATTAACTATAATTAATATTTTTTTTTAGCTTTTCAAATTTTGATAAATAATGGGTAGTGTTGATACGTTATTATTGTTAAATGTATTATTATAGTTAATAAGGTGTTATTCCTATTGATAACCAATAAACAATTTCATATGCGAAAAAAGTAAAATGGAAAATATAATATTATGCACATGATTTAAATCAATAACAATCTTGTTGAAATTTAAAAGTGAAATATCAAATGATGATCATTTCTATTGGTTTGTTACCCAAGAATAAATTAATGAGGCACATGATTTTATTAGTCAATATCTTAAATTAAGAAAAGTAATTTTAAATTAAAAAGCATAGTCAAAATTTTATTTTTTCACCATTATAAATCATCTTAGAAATTACCAGAAACTTAGTCAAAATTTTGAAAACAATATTTAATTAACTAGTATTATATGATGGTAAAATTTAAATAAATTTCTATAAATTTGGTCAAAATTTTAAAACATATATATTGGTATTTATGCTAACAAAATTAAATTCAAAACTTCATTTTTATGGTAAGAAAATAAATAAAGATCTTTACTATGGTAGAGAATTAAAATCAAGTACACTATATATACTAGTAATTTGCCACATATCAATTTTCATATTTAGTAGCACCACATCTTTCTGATCTATTAGATATAATTGGGAAATACGTGTGTGCTTGATAAAAAAATTTCTATATTAAGGTATATTTGTAACATATGTTTATAAAAAAATTATAATATTTGTTAGAGGTAAAAATTTATTTTCAATATTAAAAATTATAAAAATAAAAGAGAAAGCCCGAAAGAATCCCTTAAGATCAAAAGTTAGCAAAAAAAGAAGAAGAATATCTTGAGATGGTATTTTCTGTTTTCTGTTTTCTAATAAAATAGTTTTTGTATATTTTATTAGGTTTTTGATAGTGGTTTGTCTATTGTTTTGAATAAAGAGCTATGATTTCTTTTTTTTTTCAAAAGTGATACATCATATCAAATAGACTACTTAATAATTTTGTTGTTGTTACTATTGTTTAATTAATTTGATCCAGTTTTTAAAAAATTGATGTTTAAATTTAGAAAAATATATGATTTACATCAAGACTGGACCGAAATTTTTTAAGAATGTACTTATATGTATTAGAAAATATATACCTGATAATAGACTGAGAGATAATTTACTCATAGTATTATATATGAAATATACAGGAAAATGATGTCAAAAGAAGAGGTTAAAATTAATAAAGAAATGTTGATTTTAACAAAAGATCTGGCATCTAGAATTGGAGAAAGATTGAGTGAATCTGAGCCAAGGAAGCTTCTAATTGTTGGGATTAAACCCACCATACCTGATCTGAATGCGGAACCTTGTTCTGATCCGGAAGAAGAAGAAAATGGAGAATTCACAAAAAGAATTAAGATTCATTCATGTGTAATTGCTCATGATGCATGTAATGTTGAGCCTAAGATATTTTACGAGCTTGAAGTCGAGATTTTTGCCCGTCTTCCATGCTTTGAATATTGGAAATTGCAACTCCTCAATAAGAAATTTTTGGAGTTATTAAAGAGCTGTGAGATTTTCATGGTGAGACAAGAACGAGGACTTGTGAAACCATATGTGTTTATTCATTCGGGCGGTCAAGACCGTTGGACTATGTTTGATGAGGATTTTAAGAATTTTCGTAGACTTCCAGAATTTTCTTCTGACCCTTGCTTCTTTAGTAGTGATAAAGAAACAATTAGTGCGGGAACGCAACTAATTGTCATTGGGAAGGAGATGAAGAGTATTGTGGTGTGGAGATATGAGCTAGAAAATAATAAGTGGTTTAAAGGTCCTTCAATGATCACACCAAGGTTCATGTATGGTTCTGCGAGCCGATGGGATCATGCTTTTTTTGTTGGAGGAATCCATATTAATGAAAAATGCATCTATGCGGCTGTGAACAGCGTAGAAAAGTATAATGCTCGTACAAAAATGTGGACTGAGATTCAGGGAATGCATAAACCAAGGAAGTTTAGCTTAGGGTGTTTCTTAGGCGGAAAGTTTTACGTTCTTGGTGGCCGAGATGAAAATGATAAACACCTAACTTGTAGAGAACGTTACGACGAGTTGACAAACACATGGGAGGTGATACCAAACATGCTCAAAACATGACATTCAAATATTCCCATTCTCCGCCCCTCATTGCACTGGTCAAAGACAACCTGTACTTGTTGGAAACATTTTCGAACGAGCTTTGTGTATATGATACAAATGCAAACTTTTGGAAGAAACTAGGTGTTGTTCCTGTGAGCACAAACATTATCTTAGGTTGGGGAGTTGCGTTTAAATCAATTGGAGACAAGCTTTTGTTGGTTGGACGCTCTAAATCTTGGCATAGGAAAATAGTGCATTACACATGTTGTCCTTCTCCAAACGTAAATGTGCAGATTTGGGAAGAATTAAGACACCGTTGCGGTGGTGATCAGCTCCACCAATTTATCCAGAACTGTTGTGTGATGTTTGCATAAACTTTTGTTCAAGATGGACTTAGCAACATACCTGATTTTTGTTTAAAATAAGTCTTCGGTGATCTAAAGTTGTATTTGTATGTTGTTATTTTGCTTTCTTGTGTGTTTTATTTTGCATTTGAGAACAAAAGTTAGTGTTTCATTTGTTTTATGTTGTTTAATATAAGTGTTTGTGTTTGTGTGAAAATGATAATGTTTAAGTTTATTTAATGTTTAATAGATTTTTACTTGCGTTTTGAATGTGTGGGATGATCTTTTGGCTTAACTATTTCGGTTTAAATGAACCAACGATTTTTTTTTCAAACTTTAGCATTTCAGTTTAAATGTCCATAAGTTGTTTGGTTTAGTACTATAAAATAAATATTTTCAGTCAAACTGTGTGATTTGTTCTTTTGGTATAATCAAATATAAAAGAGATTTAAAGATGATATGCATATTTAATTAGTATGCCATTATAAAGTATAGACTTGAGCTTTTTTTAGTGAAATATAATAAATATATGGATTGTCAGTCTTAATAAATTGAATATCTCATATCCTACATTCATATCATAATCTAAATAAATAGTGATACGATTATAAACTCAAATCATTTCTATCATCATTATTGGATTTCTTTGTAAATGTAACACAAATTGTTTTATAAATACATAATGACATGCACTTTAAAGTGGGGAATAAGTTTTGGTTAGAAATTTTTTATTTAATAGAATATTAACTATAATTAATATTTGTTTTTTAGCTTTTCAAATTTCGATAAATAATGGGTAGTGTTGATACGTTATTATTGGTAAATGTATTATTATAGTTAATAAGGTGTTATTCCTATTGATAACCAATAAACAACTTCATATGCGAAAAAAGTAAAATGGAAAATATAATACTATGCACATGATTTAAATCAATAACAATCTTGTTGATATTTAAAAGTGCAATATCAAATGATGATCATTTCTATTGGTTTGTTACCCAAGAATAAATTAATGAGGCACATGATTTTATTAGTCAATATCTTAAATTAAGAAAAATAATTTTAAATGAAAAAGCATAGTCAAAAAAAAAATTTGTCACCATTATAAATCATCTTAGCAATTACCAGAAACTTAGTCAAAATTTTGAAAACAATATTTAATTAACTAGTATTATATGATGGTAAAATTTAAATAAGTTTCTATAAATTTGGTCAAAATTTAAAACATATATATTGGTATTTATGCTAACAAAATTAAATTCAAAACTTCATTTTTATGGTAAGAAAATAAATAAAGATCCTAACTATGGTAGATAATTAAAATCAAGTACACTATATATATTAGTAATTTGCCACATATCAATTTTCATAATTAGTAGCACCACATCTTTCTGATCTATTATATATAATTTCGAAATACGTGTGTGCTTGATACAAAATTTTCTATATTAAGGTATGTTTGTAACATATGTTTATAAAAAAAGTTATAATTTTTTATCGAGGTAAAAATTTATTTTCAATCTTAAAAATTGTAAAAATAAAAGAGAAAGCCCGAAAGAATCCCTTGAGATCAAAAGTTAGCAAAAAAAGAAGAATATCTTGAGATGGTATTTTCTGTTTTCTAGTAAAATAGTTTTTGTATATTTTATCAGGTTTTTGATAGTGGTTTGTCTATTGTTTTGAATAGAGAGCTATGATTTCTTTTTTTTCAAAAGTGATACATCATATCAAATAGACTAATTAATAAGTTTGTTGTTGTTACTATTGTTTAATTAATTTGATCCAGTTTTAAAAAAAAAAATTGATGTTTAAATTTAGAAAAATATATGATTTACATCAAGACTGGACCGAAAATTCTTAAGAATGTACTTATATGTATTAGAAAATATATACCTGATAATAGATTGAGAGATAATTTACTCATAGTATTATATATTAAATATACAGGAAAATGATGTCAAAAGAAGAGGTTAAAATTAATCGAGAAATGTTGATTTTAACAAAAGATCAGGCATCTAGAATTGGAGAAAGTTTGAGTGAATCTGAGCCAAGGAAGCTTCTAATTGTTGGGATTAAACCCACCATACCTGATCTGAATGCGGAACCTTGTTCTGATCCGGAAGAAGAAGAAAATGGAGAATTCACAAAAAGAATTAAGATTCATTCAGGTTTAATTGCTCATGATGCATGTAATGTTGAGCCTAAGATATTTTACGAGCTTGAAGTCGAGATTTTTGCCCGTCTTCCATGCTTTGAATATTGGAAATTGCAACTCCTCAATAAGAAATTTTTGGAGTTATTAAAGAGCTGTGAGATTTTCATGGTGAGACAAGAACGAGGACTTGTGAAACCATATGTGTTTATTCATTCGGGCGGTCAAGACCGTTGGACTATGTTTGATGAGGATTTTAAGAATTTTCGTAGACTTCCAGAATTTTCTTCTGACCCTTGCTTCTTTAGTAGTGATAAAGAAACAATTAGTGCGGGAACGCAACTAATCGTCATTGGGAAGGAGATGAAGAGTATTGTGGTGTGGAGATATGAGCTAGAAAACAATAAGTGGTTTAAAGGTCCTTCAATGATCACACCAAGGTTCATGTATGGTTCTGCGAGCCGAGGGGATCATGCCTTTTTTGCTGGAGGAATCCATATTAATGAAAAAGGCATCTATGCGGCTGTGAACACCGTAGAAAAGTATAATGCTCGTACAAAAATGTGGACTGAGATTCAGGGAATGCATAAACCAAGGAAGTTTAGCTCAGGGTGTTTCTTAGGCGGAAAGTTTTACGTTCTTGGTGGCCGAGATGAGAATGATAAACACCTAACTTGTGGAGAACGTTATGACGAGTTGACAAACACATGGGAGGTGATACCAAACATGCTCAAAAACATGACATTCAAATATTCCCAATCTCCGCCCCTCATTGCAGTGGTCAAAGACAACCTCTACTTGGTGGAAACATTTTCGAACGAGCTTTGTGTATATGATACAAATGCAAACTTTTGGAAGAAACTAGGTGTTGTTCCTGTGAGCACAAACATTATCTTAGGTTGGGGAGTTGCGTTTAAATCAATTGGAGACAAGCTTTTGTTGGTTGGACCTTCTAAATCTTGGCATAGGAAAATAGTGTATTACACATGTTGTCCTTCTCCAAACGTAAATGTGCAGATTTGGGAAGAATTAAGACACCGTTGCGGTGGTGATTTGCTCCACCAATTTATCCAGAACTGTTGTGTGATGTTTGCATAAACTTTTGTTCAAGATGGACTTAGCAACATACCTGATTTTTGTTTAAAATAAGTTTTCGGTGATCTAAAGTTGTATTTGTATGTTGTTATTTTGCTTTCTTGTGTGTTTTATTTTGCATTTGGGAACAAAAGTTAGTGTTTCATTTGTTTTATGTTGTTTAATATAAGTGTTTGTGTTTGTGTGAAAATGATAATGTTTAAGTTTATTTAATGTTTAATAGATTTTGACTTGCGTTTTGAATGTGTGGGATGATCTTTTGGCTTAACTATTTTGGTTTATATGAACAACGATTTTTTTTCAAACTTTAGCATTTCAGTTTAAATGTCCATAAGTTGTTTGGTTTAGTACTATAAAATAAATATTTTCAGTTAAACTGTGTGATTTGTTCTTTTGGTATAATCAAATATAAAAGAGATTTAAAGATGATATGCATATTTAATTAGTATGTCATTATAAAGTATAGACTTGAGCTTTTATTAGTAAAATATAATAAATATATGGATAGCCAGTCTTAATAAATTGAATTTTTCATATCCTACATTTATATCATAATCTAAATAAATAGTGATACGATTATAAACTCAAATCATTTCTATCATCATTATTGGATTTCTTTGTAAATGTAACACAAATTGTTTTATAAATACATAATGACATGCTCTTTAAAGTGGGGAATAAGTTTTGGTTACAAAATTTTTATTTAATAGAATATTAACTATAATTAATATTTGTTTTTTAGCTTTTCAAATTTCGATAAATAATGGGTAGTGTTTATACGTTATTATTGTTAAATGTATTATTATAGTTAATAAGGTGTTATTCCTATTGATAACCAATAAACAACTTCATATGCGAAAAAAAGTAAAATGGAAAATATAATATTATGCACATGATTTAAATCAATAACAATCTTGTTGAAATTTAAAAGTGCAATATCAAATGATGATCATTTCTATTGGTTTGTTACCCAAGAATAAATTAATGAGGCACATGATTTTATTAGTCAATATCTTAAATTAAGAAAAATAATTTTAAATGAAAAATCATAGTCAAAATTTTATTTTGTCATCATTATAAATCATCTTAGAAATTACCAGAAACTTAGTCAAAATTTTGAAAACAATATTTAATTAACTAGTATTATATGATGGTAAAATTTAAATAAATTTCTATAAATTTGGTCAAAATTTTAAAACATATATATTGGTATTTATACTAACAAAATTAAATTCAAAACTTCATTTTTATGGTAAGAAAATAAATAAAGATCCTTACTATGGTAGAGAATTAAAATCAAGAACACTATATATATTAGTAATTTGCCACATATCAATTTTCATAATTAGTAGCACCACATCTTTCTGATCTATTAGATATAATTGGGAAATACGTGTGTGCTTGATACATAATTTTCTATATTAAGGTATGTATGTAACATATGTTTATAAAAAAGTTATAATATTTTATTGAGGTAAAAATTTATTTTGAATATTAAAAATTGTAAAAATAAAAGAGAAAGCCTGAAAGAATCCCTTGAGATCAAAAGTTAGCAAAAAAATAGAAGAATATCTTGAGATGGTATTTTCTGTTTTCTGTTTTCTAGTAAAATAGTTTTTGTATATTTTATTAGGTTTTTGATAGTGGTTTGTCTATTGTCTAGTAAAATTCAATTCATTAGGTGTAAGAATTTTCTTTTATAAGTTAATTGTTTTTTAATTAAAAATTATAATATTTTTTAGTTAGAGAAATATATTTTTAAAATTATTATTTAAAATATTATTTCGAAAAGTAAAATAATTTCATTAAATTAAATTAATCTAAATACAACCAGATTAGAAAACTAAACTAATTAAAGTTACAAATGATTACTTCATAATTATTTAAAAAATTTGAACTTAAAACTAAATGTAATAAAATATGAAAAAACTATTTAAAAAAATTATTATTTTGGCGCAAGAAACCAATTATTAAATTATAATAGAGACCAAAGTATTTGATTCCCACCTCTGTAATGATATTTTTTTTCATTTTACAAGTGTATAACTTTGATATTACAGTAACATTTTAAATATATAATTTACATTTTAGTGTTATATATAGTGTAACTCTTTAATCTTAATATTATGTTTTTATTCGACATTATTAATATATAATTAGTTATTTTATGAGAAATTGCTGAAAGTAACACATTTCTAGTACCATTTTTCATGTTTACTTTAACAACATTTACTATTAGTTTTAAAGAGGTAAATAGATACTTATAACTCTATGATTAATTAATATAGATTTATGGCTTATATTTGAGATGTGGCCTTTTGGAGGGTGTAACTTAGAATATATAAATAAACACTTAAAATTTAAAATAATTTTTACAAATATAATTTCAGAAAAGTATTTCAAATTTCAAAAATAAAATTTTAAAAATAAATTGGAAAACAAATTATAAGAAAACTATAGAAAGTTCAAATTTGAAAATGTAAAACTATATTTTTTATTATTTATTTTTATGTATCTATAAAGTAAGAGTAGAAAGATATTTTGACTCTTTAGTGAAGAAGGTATTTGTGAAAATGTCCCTTCAAAGAAGATAAACAAGAATTGTGGTACAACAAATAGGGTAAACTTGAAATTCTCTCTTGTTTTATACTTAATTAATTTTGTTATTAATTGTTCTTGCATACTAATATTATTTTTAATTTTGGTACAATAAATTCATTGTATGAAATAATCAAAAGTGCTCTCCTTCAAAATATGAACTTTTCAATTTTTACAAATTGCATACAATACATTTTATAAAAAAAATTAGACTATAGAAAATATATTTATATAGGATAATTTATTTATGTAGTGTTTAAAAATACACTTTACCATTTATCAATTTAATACATTACATCATTTATAATAACTACATTTTTATGTTTAAGTGTTGTAAAAATACTGCAAATTTTTTGATGGTAGTTGTAAATAGAAATATTATTTTTCAGCATATTACTTGTTTGGAATATTTTATTTTTGAAAAAAAATAATTTGGTCAAAATAAATTTTCACAAAAGAAAACTTTATTAAGATGCTATAGAATCTCGAATCTACTGATATCATAGATTATAATTAGGCTTACGCATTCAGATACCGGATCGGATTCAAATCGAATATTTCGGATTTCTGATATTTTGGATCTAAATAAATTTGAACCATTTGGATATTTTAAAATTTTGGATCAGATATGCTTCGGTACCTCTTGAATCTGGTTCGGATCGGTTATAACTTATATCCAAAATTTAATTGAGTTTGGTTCGTATATCAACAAAAAATCAATACAAAAACAATCTAACCAAAATATCGATTCTGCTTAGATTTAAACTGTATTAAAATACATGATTGAAACATTATTTTCACAAATCAAAATGGACAATTCTTAATAATCTTAAAGAAACACTAAGTCAAACGAAACCAAATTACAAAAGAGACGTATAGAAGAGACTAACACAGTCAAATACAAGAAAGAGAACAAAATATTAGGTGTTAGAACTAGAAGCACTGTTGTTGGGGGAAGCTTTACGGAGGAAAGAAGAACTCTTAGTGAGTTCCCCTAGTGGTTTATCCGTAAATCTGATAAAGTTGTAAACAAAACCTCCGGCCACAATTCCGATGATAGGACCAACAATGTAAACCCAAATTCCTTTATACACTCCCATCACAATTGCTGGTCCTAAACTTCTTGCTGGATTCATTGATGCTCCAGATATCGGTCTAAGAATATTCAAAACACTAAATTAATATTTAAGTTAATATATATGAATTGTCTTTGTAGTAGGATGAAAAAATGTAGGTGGTAAAAGAAAGAGATAATGACCAAAATAGATTTAAAAAGATTTTGTCGCAAGAATAGTATTGAAAGAGAAAAATGATTAAAATAAATTTTATTAAAAGGTGTATATATATATTTATACCTTTTGGTTTAACTAATATAAACTAAGAGTTTAGAGTTATGGATTGATGTTTTGGAGATAAAATTTAAAATTAAAATAGAAAATAACATAACATTAAAAAATTTAAAATTAAAAAAAAAAACTATTTTGGTTATTTTTATTTTTTTAAGTTATATTTTGTGACAAAAACTTTAAAAATATTATTTGAGAGATTTGCCATTAAAAAAATATGTAGTTTTACCCGGCTACAAAAACGTTCAATATTATTGTCATCCCTACTGCAATTCCAGCTAATTCTCCGATCTGTCAAATATATCAAGAACAATATTAGAATCTCCATTTCACGCTAATATGAATGATATATATATATGTATGTATATGAAACACTAACCGCACGACTATCGGTGGCAACACCAGATATAACAAACATGAGGAGGAATGAGATAATGATCTCTGAGACGAGGGCTCGTGCCACAGAATCAGCTGGAGTTGTTCCGAAGAAAGCTTCGGGTGTGACTTTGAACATTAGCCTCAGTGTCAAACTCGCTAGTAAGGATCCCGCAAGTTGTGCACCTATATACGATGGTACCTGCCCAAGTTAAAGCATTGTATACAACAATCATATTAGTTAAAAACTATTGCGACTTGTGTCTGAAACAATCTATAAGTCAGAGAGTAGATAAGTTACCTGATACCAAGGAAACCGCCGGAAAATGGCGAAACAGATGGTGACAGCAGGATTAAAATGTGCTCCAGAAATGTGACCAACAGAGTAAATCATGACCATCACAATAAGACCCCAAGTCACACATATCCCTGGAAATGTCACTTTTCCACCGTACAACACATTCACCACCACCACTCCACATCCAGAAAATATTATGAAATACGTCCCAATCAACTCTGCTATCAACTACGATTAATTTATTTTTTAACAGAATTAACAATAAATCAGTTTTAAAAAGAATTATTTATTATAACTATGCAATAAAACAAATAACTCTTTTTTACCTTTTGTGTAAGGCAAACAATGCTGGGAGAAGTACATATGGTTGTCTCGATTCCTCCATGGCAATCTTTTTCTATGCCTTTTTCAATTCTTGATATTTTCTCTTCTTCGATTCCTTCACCATGCGAAGCCATTTTGGATAAGTTTTAAAATTAAATATAGGTTTGTACAAAAAAATAAAGTTTTGAGTTGATTTTTTTTTTAATGTGAGAAAAAGTAATCTGAAATGTATTCTTGTTCAAAATATTGGAGATCAAAGAGCTTTTATACATGCCAAAGAGAAATTAATTGAAACAATCACAGAAGGATTGGATTAATCTAATGAGTTGGACTATGATTCGATGGAAGCGATGATAAATAGGATAAGACTTTGACGTTACGTGGAGATAGATAAGAATTCGATACTAAGATTGTTACTAATTGTTGCTCAAAAAAAAATATATTGTTACTAACTATTCAATCAAATAAGGAGTTCCACGTTGTCTTTCTTCTGTTACTCTACCGACCTGTTAAAAGCAATTTAGAAAATAATGACAAAAGAGAAGCTATATATAGCAGAGGTGTCACAAGTTTTAGTACACAAATTGCTTGTGTCCAAACTTACCAAATTATTTTTTTAGGAAACTAAGATTTCTAGCCAGTAGCAAATTTAAACACCATTTTCTAACAGTATATCGGCAATTATATGTTCACTAATATTCTAAAATTAAAAAGTGTGTCAAAAATCGCTTGTCAGAAGATGTTTGCAGTCAAGATTTATTTATTTGCTTATTTAAATTTTTTTGCTAATTTTTTTTCTCATAACAATAATTGTAATCTCTCAACTGGATTATGGAATTAGGAGGAATTGATGATCTGGAAAATCCTCTTTTTTTGTGCACAAGATCTGGAAAATCCTAAAACGGTATTAATACCACTTTATGTTAAAGAAAATGTGGTACCTTTTCTGGATACATATTTTAAAAAGTATGATTAATGAAAAATTTGTATTTCACTGACAAATTTTGAAAATGGAGTCCATTTTCATTACTGAAAGATATCAATTTATACATACATATCTGGAACTAATAAAATATATATATTAGCTGGTCGAATTATTGTTTTGGAGAGATGGTACGGAGAAAAGAAGCACTCTTGGTGAGTTCTCGAAGTGGCTTATCAGTAAACCTGATGAAGTTGTAAACAAAACCTCCGGCCATAACTCCGACGATGGGACCTACAATGTAAACCCATATGTCTTTGTAAACTCCCATCACAATTGCTGGTCCTAGACTTCTCGCTGGATTCATTGATGCTCCTGAAATTGGTCTAATATCATTTACAAACCCCAAATTAGAAATATTTCTAACTATAAGTTATGCTAGTGGTAATATGAAAACGTTATCTGAATAGTATTTTTACCCGGCCACAAAAACATTTAACATTATAGTCATCCCTACCGCAATTCCAGCTAATTCTCCAATCTGTTGAAAATATTGATAACTGTCCAATAACATGAGAACTACCGTTTGCATAGTTTTGTGATTAATCATGTCATAGTCTCTTAGATATGTTGGATAACTAGAACGATATAAGAACATGATTATCCAGGATCCTTAAGACGGGTTCTTGCACTGTTCACGGACCCCACGTATCAGTAGGGTCCGCGAACAGTGTAAGAATCGATTCTTAAAAATATTAAATAAGAATCATTGTTGGAGGGTTTCTTACACTGTTTGTGGGCCCCACTGACACGTGGCGGCCCGTGATTGGTTATTTTTTAATTTTTTTTATATAATCAGCAAAAAAAAAAAAATTTAAGAAACTCCTTAGGGATAATGATGCCCTAAGGTAACTTAAAGATGGTGATGTATATAGAAAAAAGACTAACCGCGCGACTATCAGTTGAAACGCCGGAGATAACGAACATGAGAAGAAATGAGATAATGATCTCCGCAACGAGCGCTCGTGCCGCCGAATCAGTCGGAGTTGTTCCGAAGTAAGCTTCAGGTGTTACTTTGAACATTAGTTTTAGTGTCAAACTCGCTAGTAACGATCCTGCAAGTTGTGCACCTATATACAATGGTACCTGCCCGAAAAACAATATACAAATCATTTCCATCATTTAAAAATCGATTAAATGACTTCAAAATGTAACCAAAAAATAACTAATGTGAGTGCAATAATTACATAGCAAATGTATATCTACTAATCATCACTAGTACTGATTTGCTATTGTTATATTTGAAAATGTTCACATTTTATTTATGAAAGAATGAAGATGTTTATCTTTTTATGTTTTTTTTTTAAATCACATTTGTTTGTAAACGCAGAATTTAGTGTTCAAAACAATCTAGATCTTATTCAAGGATGAGAGAGAGGATAGCGACCTGATACCAGGGAAATCGCCGGAAAATAGCAAAAGTGAAGGTGACGGCAGGGTTGAAATGTGCACCGGAGATGTGACCAGTAGAGTAAATCATAACCATAACAATGAGACCCCAAGTCACACATACCCCTGGGAACGTCACTGTTCCACCGTACAATACATTCACTACCACCACTCCACATCCAGAAAATATTACAAAATACGTCCCTATCATCTCGGCTATCAACTGTAATCAAAATTTCATAAAAGCCTATAAACCAATTTTGAACAAAAGATCTATTGTCATTGTAACTACTTAATACATTTTTGTTTACCTTTTGCGTAAGGCAAACAATACTTGGAGAAGTACATATGACTGTCTCGATTCCTCCATGGCAATTTTTGGCTTCTCCTTTCTCAATTCTTGATATTTCTTCTTCTTCGATTTCTTCACCATTGGAAGTCATTGTTTAGATAAATTTAAACTAAAAGATCGAATGGAGATTTTTTATCTGAGAAAATGAAAATTTTAGTGACTGGAGAGTCTGGAATTTTAAGAGTTTTAAACAGGTGAAAGAGAATTAGCTGAAACAATCACAAAACTGTTGGATAAAATCTTAAATGCTGGAATAATAGAGCTGTGATTGGATGTAATAGATGAAAAATAGGATCAGACTTGAACTAGTAGAAGAGGCTACAATTGCAATAAACGAGTTGCAAGTTTGTAGGAGTTATTATATTTCTTTACTACCTATTCAAAGGAAAACAACCTTTAACTATATATGTTGGCCAACTAAAGTTTTGGGTGTGTGTTGTTTGAGTTTGGGATTGGTTTTGAATTATCAAAATTAATATATTTTAGTTTTAAGTCAAATATCAAAAATAAAGTAATTTGGATAAGACTATATATATATATATATGTTATGATAAAATTATAGACTAGGGCAAACTGATAACTGAATCTGTTGATTAGTAGGGATGTTACAAGAGTTTATATACATGAGGACTCCGACTTCTATGTAATCAAATAGGGAAACTATATATTTACAATATATTACGTACATCCTCTATATGCCCCCGCAAGATGAGCGATCAGAAGTTGAGAGAGCCCAATCTTGTTGAGATGACCATTTAGCAATGATCGTGTAACATGTTTGGTGAGGGCATCTGCTAGTTGGTCTTTGGAGGAGACATGGGCAACTCGGAGAAAGCCTGATTGAACCATTTCTCGAATGTAGTGATAGTTGAGAGCAACATGTTTCATTCTTGAGTGAAACACTGGATTGGCACAGAGGTAGGTAGCACCTACGTTGTCACAATATATCACTGGTTTTGAAGTCAATGTGATGCCCAGTTCCTTGAGTAGGTTGGAGATCCAGACCAGTTCAAAGGCAATGTCAGCTACAGCTCCATACTCAGCTTCCGTGGAGGACCGTGCAACTGTTTTTTGTTTGCGTGAGCTCCAGGAGATAGGGTTAGAGCCAATGTATATAATGTTGGCGCTTGTGGAGGTGAAATCATCTTTGTTTCCTGCCCAATCTGCATCAGAGAAGGCGTGGAGTTGTGCTGAGTTGTTGGCTCGAAAGAAAATTCCTCTGTCCCGAGTTCCAGCTAAGAAACAGAGAAGGCGCTTCACGGCTTGCCAGTGATAGTCGGTTGGGCGATGCATGAACTGAGAGAGCTTGTTCACTGCAAAGGCTATGTCTGGACGATTAAACTGTAGATACTGGAGTGCTCCTACGAGTGACTTGTATTCAGTGCCATCAGTTAAACTTGTGCCTGAGAGAAGTTTGAGATGTTCATTGATGATCAAAGGGGTGGCCACATGTTTAGCTTCAGTCATGTTTGTCCTCACAAGAAGATCATTGATGTACTTTGTTTGCGTGAGCAGTAAACCTTGGTTAGATCGTGTAGCTTCAAGGCCTAAGAAGTAGTTGAGATCTCCATGGTCTTTCAGGGAGAATCGATTGTTGAGTAGATCAATGAACTGTGTCACTCGATTTGAGTCATTCCCAGTAACAATAATATCGTCCACATACACTAGGACATAGAGTAGTACACTCGAGGAGTAGAGAATAAAAATAGCAGCATCAGAGAGTGAGTTTTTGAAGACTGAGTCAATGAGGAAGGTTCGGAGTTCAACATACCAAGCACAGGGAGCCTGTTTGAGGCCGTAGAGCGCTTTGCGAAGTTTGAAGACATAGTGTGGTCTGTCTTTGTCAACAAAGCCAGCTGGTTGAACCATATAGATATCCTCATTCAAGTGTCCTTGGAGGAAGGCGTTGTTGATGTCAAGTTGGCGGAGAGGCATCCTCTGGTGACTGCAATATCAAGTACTGTTTGCACTGTAGTTTGTTTGAACAATGGAATAAAGGTGTCTTTGTAGTCTAGGTCTTGTCTTTGATGAAATCCTTTGCCTACTAGGCGTGACTTGAGGCACTTGACTGAGCCATCTGGATTTCTCTTGATGCGATAAATCCACCGGTTTCCAATGAGATTATACTTAGGGTCAGGTGATATGAGATCCCATGTATGCTCCCGAAATTGTGAGTCCATTTCCTGTGCCATTGATTTTCTCCAGCGTTCATCTAGGAGAGCCTGAGATACACAAGTAGGTTCAGTGTCAGTGCGCTTTTGAGTGGAGACAGCGAGAGAGAATTTCGTCTTGTGTTTGGTAATGTTGTTTTTTGCTCGCGTCTGCATTGGATATTGATTAAGCGGTTGAGATAATGTTCCCTTCTGTACTCTCCTGTTCATGAGAAACAATTTCATTAGTACTGGTAGATTGATTATTTTGACTAGGCACTTGGGGCTCCAGTGGTATTTGAGGTTCTGTTGACGTTGATGTTGAGGGCTCAGTAGACGTTGTGATCACTGGAGAAGGATCCGAACCTGGGGGATAGACCGCTGACGGAGGTCTGAGTGGCACAGCTTCAGGTATGTATACAGGAGGAAGCCAATCAGAAGAAGGATTTTTTTGATTGTGAAGGATAGGAAGTAAGGTTGTGGAAAGGAAATGTGGTTTCAATTAATTGAACATGACGAGAGACATACACTCTTTTTGTTGTGGGTTCAAGGCAAGATAAGCACTTTGAGTCAAGGAGTAGCCAAGAAATATGCATGGAGCAAACTGAGTATGCAGCTTGTGTTTAGCATATGGTCGAAGCCACGGAAAGTAGAGGCATCGAAAAGCTCTCAGCTTTAGATAGTTTGGTGATGTTCCAAATAGCTTCTCGTAGGGATTTTGGTTCAATAGAGTTGGCGTCGGGAGACGATTGATCAGGTATACTGCAGCTGAAAAAGCATAGCTCCAATACGTGGTGGGTAAGGATGATTGAGAGAGAAGCGCAAGACCTGTTTCTACGATGTGGCGTTGACGTCTTTCCGCGAACCCGTTGTGTTCGGGGGTATGCGGAGGGGTCGTAAGATGCGATACACCACTAAGAGCCAGTTCATCGGCCATGACAATATATTCGCTACCATTATCAGAGTACATGGTCTTGAGCTTGTTGTTGAACTTGTTATCTAATATGGCTCTCCAGCGTGGGAAGATACTGCGGACATCAGATTTCTGCTTGATTGGGTAGAACCAAACATAATGGGTATAGTGGTCTGCAAAGATGATATAGTATTTGTATCCATCTATGGAGTGGATTGGAGACGTCCAAACATCTGAGAATACAAGTTCAAGAGGATTTGAAGAGGTAAGAGAGGTTTGATGGAAAGGTGTTTTATGGCTTTTTGAAACCAGACAATCAGTGCAGTGAAAATTGAGGTTTTTATTTGGTAAAAGAAGCATAGATTTTGAAACAATAGAGTTTAAGATAGGTAAAGCTGGATGTCCCAGGCGTAAATTCCAAAGAGATAAAGGACATTTAACAGATGAAACAATGGCTAAAGAAGATAAATTTCCGGATTGAATGGGCCACGCATATCCTCCGTCTTTAGATTTTCCGTGAAGTACTTGCTCCCCCGAGTTGAGATCCTTCACCTGAAATTTTTTCGGAAAGAATTCCACAGAAACAGAGTTGTCAGTACATAGTTTGTTTACTGAAACAAGGTTCTTTGATATTTGTGAGACTCTAAGAACATTATTGAGATAAAGTGATCCTTTAGGTGAAGTAAGAGTAGAAGAACCAGTATGTGTGATCTAAAGAGCTGCACCATTCCCAACTTGAACCTCTTCACCACCTGTGTATGGAGAGATTTGCGAGATCTGATGTGATGTGGTGAGTAGCTCCGCTGTCTAGAAGCCATGATGGTGATTTAGGGGAGCCCATCGTTGCACTGTAGGCCTGCGGAGGCCACTGGTATTGCGCCTGAGATGGTGCATTGTTGGTCTGAGAGACAATGCGAAATTGAGGACATTGCTTTGCTGTGTGTCCTTGTGATCCACAGGCTTGACAGCGACCAAGATACGGTTTTGGCCCACGACTGTTTTGTCCATAGCGATTTGGCTGGTTGTTGTATGTAGGTCGCGGGTTCCTCTGTTTGTTGTAGTGGGAGGGAGTAGGAACAGCCTGTGTGTGATGTGATGTTGCAGGGAATAGTTGTGGTGGAGCACTCTGAGTTTGAAGTGCAGTTTCACGATTTATCAACTTCTCATGAAGTTCCGAAAAGGAGATCGATGTGTCACAAGCATGTACTGATTCTATGACAGCTTTGAAGTCATCTGGTAGACCAGCAAGGATGATATTTGTGAGATCTTCTGCATCCATAGGATTGCCAAGAAGAGCAAGACTGTCAGATTTGGTTTTGATGATTTGCATATATTCATCAACTGACTTGGATGCTTTGACCCTTTGATGAAGCTGATTTTTTAGATGTTTGATATGACCGCGAGTTGGTTTGTCGTACGTCGAAGCAAGGGTGGTCCAGGCTTCGAGCGATGTGTTGGCTCTCGCTATGAGCGGCTGGTTTGTTGTTTCAATGGCACCCATGAGTGCACTGTAGATCATTTCATCCTGACGAGTCCACGAATCAAACGCCGGATTGATTACTTCTCTGTCTGCAACCGTGATGTGCATCGGTGGTGGAGCAGCAGATGATTCAATGAATTTGAGCAGATTGTAACCTCTCAGCAGAGGTTTGATTTGAATGTTCCAGGTGAGATAGTTGGTAAAGGAAAGTTTTGTTACGTTGCTCATGTTAATGTTGAGGACAGAGTTTTGCACATCGCCAGTGCTGATGGTGTCTGTCGTGGCTGAGATGTTTGGTGATGTCATGAAGAAGATCCGGGATGGTTTGCGGAAGAAAGAAATAGGAGATGAGCATTTTAGGGTTTTTAGATCTTTGACGGCTCTGATACCATATAGACTAGGGCAAAGTGATAACTGAATCTCTTGATTTATTAGGGATGCATTACAAGAGTTTATATACATGAGGACTCCAACTTCTATGTAATCAGTTAGGGAAACTATATATTTACAATATATTACGTATATCCTCTATAAAAATGACGTCAGGCTCATTGTGATACTACGAAAAACAAAAAAGAAGACGATTAAGAAAATCAAATACATGTTTATTGATCTTACTAGGAGGAATACAACGCTTGTAGTATGTGTTATATAAAAATGTATAAGGGTTTAAAAGTTTGATAAAATCATTTAAAATATATTGTTAAGTACTTGCAAAGGTTTACTAAATCTGTTATTAGAGTTTATTAGATTCTGACCCACGTTTTTAAAGCATGAGAATATTTTTAACAAAATCAAAATTATAAAATTAATATGTTTAAACATTTTTCATTTTAGTATATTTAATATGTTTAAATTTTTTTAATTTTAGTACATTTAGAAATTATATAATTATATCATTTTATATTTATATTAAATATGAAAATCTACTAGATATTACTAAATTTTGTTTTTTTAATTATTTTCATCCGTTTCGTTATGAATTTTAAATAAAATTAATTTAATTTATTTGATCAATTGTGTGATATATATTTTTGATACATTATAAAACTTATTTGATGTCAATTTGTTGCCCTAAAAATTTACTTATAAGTATTTAGTTGAATTCAAAAGTTTTTTCTAAGTTTAAATGAATGTAATTTTTATTTATGAAAATGTAAATAAAATAATCAATGAATTTAATTTCTTTCATATTAAATGAAATGATTTTGTAATATCTAAGCCTTGAGAAATAGTTACACTTATTTTGAAAATTTTCTGTAAATTATTTGAGTGTTTAATTCAATTGTTTGCTTTATAAAATAATTAAAAAGAAGATCAATAGAAAATTATTAAAATATAAAATCTAATGTGTTATATTTTTTGGACACAAGATTAACTATTTTATTGTATAAAAATATATTTAGTAGTACAATGTTGTTTTCCATAATTAACATAAATAGAAAGCGTATTAAATTTAAAAACATACAAAATAATATTTAGATGCAACATAATATTTATGTTTTAATAAGAGAGATATAACAATGTATATATAAAGATTTATAATTTGTTATAAAATCAGTTATAAAAGCTTACATACAAAGTAAAATGGTTTATAATGGGATTTAATTCAGTTATAAGAGTTCACAACACAATGAATTAGGATTTATAAAGGACTATAAATAGTAAATCGATTAAAATCGTGGTCTATGTATAATAAAGTTTTGGACTATTTATTTGGGGAAAAAGAAATTAAAAACTTTAAATTTGAGAAGAAATTACTTTGCAATTTTTAATTTATAAAAATTTGGTAGAGATCTAGGCTGTAACCGGTAACAGTATAATATAAATGGTGGGATGAAGGAAATGAAATAAAATGAATGGAATATAAAGAAAATAGAATAAATCTATTCCATTCATTCATAAACAAAATTATTGTAGAATAGTTTTCTTTGAATTTTGTTTAATTATTTTGGAATTTCCATTCCATTGAAGACAAATGGTAAAAGAAAAATTGGAATTATATGGAATAGAACATTTTACATTATTCCATTCCAAAAATTTGACATTCGAGTTGCAGCCTGATGTTTTATGCGAGTTCTCATTGAGAAATAATTCATAACATCATAATACTTCATCTGTTCAAAATGTTCCATATTATAGAATTTTTTTTGTTTCAAAACAATTCAATTTTTATATTTTCATACAACAATTAATGGTGAACTGTAAATTCCAAAGTATTTATTAAAATTCTATTGATTAAAAGTTCTAGGGAATAGTTAGTTACAAAAAATAATGTATTGGTAATTAAAATTTCTTAAATTTTCTTAATATATGTGAAAATCTTAAAACATGAAATATTTTGAAACAGAGAGAGTAATAATTAAAATTCCCTTTTCATTTTACCATTTATTTTATTTATTTCTTTGTATTAGGGCATGATTGTTTTTCCGTTATCACCCGTAAACGTAGCTTTTGCGGTTGGTAGTGGTTGTTAGCGTTGACATTTTAGAACAATCATATAATATGCTATTAATCGCTTAAACCGCTATAAACCTCTAAAATCCAAAATTGGATCCAACTAATGTTTTCGGTTGCGGGAGGGTAAATTTCTTTTTCAAAAAAATATTTAAATATAAAAATATTTAATTAAGATTTATTATATATATATATATATATATTGGTATTTCTATTATAAAAAAATTTTAAAAAAATATTCTCTATAATTTTAAAAAAAAAATAGTAGAATTTTATAAATATAGTTTTTATATTTATTATAATATTATGATTTTTAATATTTTATAATTATTTAAAATATTAGTATTAATTAATTATTTAACTATTGTTACAGTTAGTAGTTAACAAAGTTATAAGTATTTAATAATAATTTTTAATTGATGTACCAGTCATCCAAATTTTTTAATAACATTTAAAATTATTACCATCCGCATTTACATCCACATCCGTATCCTAATCCGCATCCGCTACGGTTACTATTAGACCCTTATTCTTTTGTCGTTTGCTTTTCTTTTTCTTTTTGTCGAATTGTAGTTTGCTTAGATATTTTGTTTGGAACTTTGTGTTACAGACGGACACGGACGAATCAGAATCCAAATTACCAAAGAAAAAAGCAAAGGGAGAAGAAAGCAGGGAGCTATGGCGGAGCAGCTGACAGACGAGCAGATATCCGAGTTCAAGGAAGCCTTTAGCCTCTTCGACAAAGATGGCGATGGTTCAATCTCTCTCTATTTTACATTGCTTGGATCGATTCTTGAATAACGAGGATTATCTGTCTCCTGATTTAATGTGTTTGATCCTTGGCAATCTTCTAGGCTTCTCGATCTTCAATTTAATCGCTTATTGTGTTTAGCTTGGATCTGGATTTTGGTCTTTGAATCTTTCTTTTATCTGTAATCATTATTCATGTGATTTGAATTTTCTTTATTATGGTATCGAAGACGTACATTTCTTTAATGCTTCATTGTGTATTTTCCCTTTGAATATTCCATTAATCTGTCATAGTTTCTGAACTGTAATGCTCTCTCAAATGTTGTTTACACAGGTTGCATCACTACCAAAGAGCTGGGAACAGTTATGCGTTCTCTAGGACAAAACCCAACAGAGGCTGAGCTCCAGGACATGATTAACGAGGTTGATGCTGATGGAAACGGAACTATCGACTTTCCCGAGTTCCTAAGCCTGATGGCTAAGAAGATGAAGGACACTGACTCCGAGGAAGAGCTAAAAGAGGCATTCAAGGTTTTCGACAAAGACCAGAACGGTTTCATCTCTGCTGCTGAGCTACGCCATGTGATGACCAACCTCGGTGAGAAGCTAACTGATGAGGAAGTTGAAGAGATGGTCCGTGAGGCTGATGTTGATGGAGATGGTCAGATTAACTATGAAGAGTTTGTCAAGATTATGATGGCTAAGTGATGAAAGAATGGTGGTGGATGATTGATGATGACCCTTTTTTCTAATGCTTCTAAGAGTTTAACCAACAAACGTTTGCATGATTGGTCTAGAAACTGGTTTTAAAAAGACAGAGTTGAGACACAGTATTTGTTATTTGGTTTATGATTTTCTGGTTGTGTGACGTTTATGGTATCGAAAACAATTAAGTTGGATTGAAGAGACACACTCGCCCGTTCAACCTTGGCATAAAGTGGTTTGGTTTAACATAGGTCTTCCATCTCCACTGCATGATTTATTCTATTTTACTAAAATTTAAAATGAAAAATAAAATAATAAGTAGAAAATAAACTTATAATTTATTCTATTATATTAAAAAGAAAGCGAAAATAATGTAATAAGTAAAAATAAAAACATTATTCTATTTATGGTATATTATTTTATTTTTTGTTTATCAGTCCATTTCTAATTCAATTTTGGAATTAATTATAAAGTGAAAATAAAAATGTCCAAAGAAAATGAAATGGCGGTTCCTAACCACTTGACTGACCAGTGTGTTCTCTGTGATAATTATAATGGTTGTCAACAACTATTTGAAGTTGAAATATAATGCTTGACAAATAATAAAACAACACGTGTAAGAAGACACGAGGGTGGCCTTTGTGGACCTGTGGCCAAATTGGCCACTCTACATTGGCTTTGTGAGATATGTGGGGATAAGTAGGGCGTCAGGAGATAGCAAATGAAAAGTGTCTCATCTCATGGAAAGGTTAAAAAGTTATTCATGTGAAATTAACTATTTTAAATTTTTAATATTCATATTAATACGGAAAGAAATCAATAATTTGTATAAAATATAGTAAAACATTTCTATTTTAAAATAATATTATCACAATAACTAAAAATATTTACGTTTCAATATCTATATATATTAATAAAATAAAACAATTTCTCTTCTTATTAAATCACATAGTTAACCAATGCACAAATTTTTTCACCTAAGCATAATTTCTAAGTTTTTATTAATTCTTTCACATCTCTTAGTTTCTCTTTATTTACCTCAAATTAATTAACACATGTTTTAATTATAACATATTTTCAACTCAGTTAAATTTTTGAAATCAGATTTTCATCAAAATAATAATTTAATAAAAATACACAATATAATCTACATACAACACAAAAATATAACTAAGTCATACAAATAAAAATTATGAGAATCTATTTATCATTTCATTTCGTTTGATCAAACCAATAACAATATCAGTGAAATTTTGTAATCTTTTTGATCATTTAAACTCAAAGAAATTATGGAAAATAACATCTAAAATTAATATATAATCAAAATTTAAAATTTAAAAATAAAAATGAATAAGATAATAATGTAAAGTCATGGAATTCAAACTGATACTAGACTAGGGCCGCGCAAGACAACCATTTGTACAAAATATCAATTTACACTCATTGATGGTATATTCATTATTGTCAGTGACCATATAAAACAGCCTAATGACAAGATACCTCTCAACTGGTAATGTCTAAGCTCATTACTTTTAAAAAATCTTATGATATTTTTTTTAAAAAAAACACAAATTAAGGTTACAACATTTCTAAAAGCAACATCATGTTCGTATAACAATAACATTAACATATCCAACATAATAATGTTATGAATGTGAGATTTGGAGGTTCGGAAAACATAATTGGACAAGTTTAGATGGAAACAAAGCAAAACTAAGATATATCAATTGTTGAGACACATCAAAAATTAGTGCACTTAATGAGAGTTACAAAATTATGTGTTAGTTGGCGGTACTAAAAAATACGAAAGCAACAATACTTTGTCATCACAACAAATATAGAGAACATAACCATATGCTAATAGTATAAACAAATGAAAATGTGTACTAAAAATATAAATAGGAAGACTAAGCTTACATATTTAAGGAATAAAGAAAAGTGAATTCTAAAATATAAACACATAGTACTAAGAACTTAGTAATTCATAACTATGAAAAGTTTCCGCAAAGTATAAGAATACGAAGATACGAAGAGAAAAGAATGAGATCACAAGTTAATCATAAATCGAATCAAAAGGAACACGTTAAAAGAAATAATAGCCAAATTTAAATAGCAACGATGACACATTAGTCTTATTTCAATAATAGTGTAGGAATGACCGGGTGATTGTGGTCGAGTGACAAATAGGCGGGATTGAGACGCTAATACATTTTAGGTTCGATTCATCTGCTACGCGAAACTAAGTCACAATTATCTTAGTCACCTTACACGGATATGAGCTTATGTTTTAAGGCCCATTTGAATACCCAAAAAAAGGGTCTATCCGGAAGGCTCAGTCCTTTTCATGTACCTGCAACACCGTAGGTTAATAAAAATAATAATAATAATAATAATAATAATAATAATAATAATAATAATAATAATAATAATAATAATAATAATAATAGTGGAGGAAAAATGGTCAACAACACATAGGAGGATGAATATTTGTTTTCTCTAAAAAAGAAGTTACAGTAGGAAAAGTTGATAATAATTAAATTTGAGGAACAACGCATATGCCTACTCGTACACTCCAAGCTCACGGAATGTAAACGCGTTTTAAAACGCGTCATTACGTCACTCCTTCTCTTCCTTATTTATATACATTTCCTAAATCATAGAAAACCATCTGTCTTCTCCACCACACTCTTTTGGTTACTATCAGATTCTCATTAAGTTGCAATGTCGAAGAACGGAGCTCGTAGCTGTCTAGGTTCCATGGACGACATCCGCCAAGTCTTCCAGCGATTCGACAAAAACGGAGACGGCAAGATCTCCGTGGAGGAGCTCAAGGAAGTGATCCGCGCGCTTAGCCCCACCGCATCGCCGGAGGAAACAGTGAAGATGATGAAACAGTTCGATCTCGACGGAAACGGATTCATCGACATGGACGAGTTCGTATCTCTTTTCCAGATCGGAGTGAACCAAGGAGGAGGAGGGAACAGCAGAAACGATCTGAAGGAAGCGTTTGAGTTGTACGATTTGGATGGTAACGGAAGGATCTCGGCGAAGGAGCTTCACTCAGTGATGAAGAATCTGGGAGAGAAGTGTTCAGTTCAGGATTGCAGGAAGATGATTAGCAAAGTTGATACTGATGGTGATGGCTGTGTTAACTTCGAGGAGTTTAAGCTCATGATGACCAACGGCGGAGATTAAGCAGCTTCGATTCTCGACGGTGTGGATCTTATTATATAGAGGAAGCTAGAAAGTTCCATTTTATATTATTTTAGACTGCTTTTGTTTGACGCAAAACTTGCAAATGTTCACCGATTGTTCTGATGTTCCAATCTTGTTTCAACCTTTCCAATTGCAAATTCAGTGGAATATGTGATGTACAATACTAATATTTGTAGGATTCGTCGATATGAAATTAAATATATAAAACAACAAACCATTTTAGCATAAAATTGAAACTCATTTTATGATAAACTGGAAAACACAAAGTCGAGACGCTGATGATTTCTTTAATTCTAAGAATCGCTCTGTATGATGATAAACATGATTCAAGAATCTCAGTGTACAACTGTGGTGAAAACTGTATTCACAAATTAGATACTGCAAGCATTTTCCAACGTCTGAAATATTTATCGATTTGGTTTAATGGTTTGACTAAAGGTTCATTAATGTTTCTACACCAGGAGGTCTGAGTTTGGCGTCTTAGAAAATGTGAAATTATGCGAATTAATAGAAAAAATACTTACAAGAGATCTATAGCATGACACAAAAAACACCATCAAGCATGGATCCCCAGAACTTGCTCACCACCATTAATAGCAGGTCATCCCGATCTCTCCGGTCAATTGTAACCACACCGACGGCCACCAACACCGACAGCCACCAACACCGACGTTGTGAGTGTGACCCATAGAAACATATGTGAACCTCGCTAGAGACTACCCTTCAATCTCGCCGTCCTCAAGAAAAACTATGAAGAGGAGAAACCTAGATTTGTACTCGGTTCCCTAGCTTCAGCCGTTTCAGACGCAGCTCCACTGGACTCCACACCTCACACAACCAAAAAAGGAGAGGATTTTTAGAAATAAAAACATGCAACCAAAAAACTTTAGTTACGCACTGTTGAAATAACTAAGAAAAAAAAACTTTTCTCACTCGTCGGCGGAGGCCGACAACGAAAAATCAAACGTGATAAATGGTTTTTAGAGCAAGGTTGAAGAAAAGTTTATAGAGAGAATTTTCTCATAGTACTTAAACTTAATATACTCAAAAGCATTTTAACAAATATCAGAAATTGGCAAAGCACACATATTCTTTCCTTATACAATTTCCAATTTCGAAATTTGGTTAATTATCAAATCTACTTTTTCCTTTGCACTTATGACATGATCATAATAGAAACATGCATTTTCTTTGTTTCGATCAGGTAAAAACTATATCCATATTGAATGATGTTCCGCAGCCTCCTCAGTGATAGTTCAAAGGGAGGAATAATGGGTGTGATCGCCTCGAGGTCTGGTCTCGTACCTCTGTATCTAAATAGCTCAATATAAACATAATGATATACATATATATATATATGAAACTATATACATATTTTTTATAAAAAATATTTTTAAAATAATAGGCCCAAATATATATATATATATAATTTATTTTTATTATAAATTATAAAATATTATTTATAAAAATATTAAAAGTAAAATATTAGGTACATCATATTCTCCGAGTTCAATTATCCACTTGGCTAGTTGGTCTAATGCTTATGACCTATGTAGTATCGCTTTGATGGTAATGATCTTATCGACAAAATTGACTGAGCTTCGAAATAAGGGCGTAAATTCCAAGCTGCTATGATGAAGGCTAAGGACAGATGTTCAGGTGATTGTTTTGATTTTCAACATCTAGGAGTGATTTACTGATGTAGTATACATGATATTGCCTAGTCCCTTCTTCCCGCACAAAGACAACATTCACTGCGTGCTCAGATACTGCTAGGTAGAGCATCATTACTTCTTTGTCTTTGGGATTTGATAGCAAAAGAGGCATGGTGAGGTATTATGTAGCTTGACAAGAGTATCTTCGCATTTCTCATCCCAGTTGAAGTTTTTGTGTTTTCAAAGCTTTAAAAAAGGTGTGAGACTTGATGAGCAGCCGTGAGATGAACTTTCTCAATGCAGCCATTCAACCTATCAATTTTTACACTTCTTTAGAGTTTCATGGTGAAGAATCGCGTTGATTGCCTAAATTGCTCTGGATTAGCCTCAATACCACGTGCGTGACTATGTATACCATGAATTTTCTCGAGCTCACCCCAAAAGAAAACTTCTAGGGGTTGAGATTCATTTCTACTTTCTCAATGTTGAGAACGCCTAATGCAGGTGGGCGATATGGTCTTATGTTTCCAGCGGTTTGACGAGCATGTCGTCTATATAGGTTTATATGGTCTGGTCGATTTGCTCGGTAAACATCTTGTTTACTAATCTCTGGTAGGTGGGGCCAACATTCTTGAGGCCAAAAGGCATAAGTTTGTAGAATGGATGTTTTGATGGGTAAAATAACCCTATCCGAACCGAGATGACCCCGCCTGAAAAAAAAATCCTAAACTAGAAAACCCGAAAAAAACCTGTTATCAATAGGGTAACCCAAATAAAGCCCTATAAATTTAGGGTAGTTTGCGGGTACCCGGGTTATATGCTGTAAGTTGTTAAGTTTTAATTTGTAGGTTTCTTATGTGATGCAAATCAATAGGACCAACTATATATAATATTAGATTATCATTTTAATACATCGTTGATTGTGTTTTTTTTTCAGGATTTTTAATTAATTTCATCATTTTTTATAATACCAGATTATGAATGGACCAAATTCTAATTATTAGTTGTTATAACTACAAAGGATAGAAAAGAGCAAGTAGAATCGACTTAAAGAAACAGAGGTTACAAATATTTTGGAGACTCATAAACAGAGTATCAACATAAATAAACTTACTAAAAAATCACCTAAGACTTTATAAACTAAAAATCAAATAAAAGAAACAGAGCTTGCGTAGTCCAATGTCTTCTGCAGCATCGCTTCGCTTAATCCTTCTCTGCATACACACCATGTCCCACCTATATACACATACACAGACTTTCATGACCACACACATTACAAAACTCAGAAACAGAATATCAACTTAAAGAGTGGGTTTGTTAAAGAGTGGGTTTGTTAAAGAGTGGGTCTGTTGAATGCTGGTGGGACATTAAGCCTCTGCTTAAGAATACGCTTCTCAAATATTTATTACTTTCTCCTGAAACCAAGACGATGTTTACAACTAAGCAGAGGTACAGAGAAAAGCTAACACATTTTATAGAGAGAAAGAGGAGGAAGGTAATAACGTACCGACTTCTTCTTGGTAACCCCTTTGACTCCTTTCTTTGGGGCCTAAACCAATTAGAGTAGAATCAATGGTTAGCCTCCGACATGCTTTGTCAACCAGACTCTAAAGCATAAGAATTAAAACAAAAAAAACCATTCCATAATCTTACCAATGAAACCGATCTAGAATGAATCGTCTCAAGAAGGCATGTCTGATTTCTAGATCTAAGATTTGTGGATGTGGTCACGGGAGAAACAAAATTTAGGGTAAAAGATAATGTAAAATAATGTCGTTTTGGTTAACTTAAAAAAAAACTCCATAGGGTATCCTAAACCCGACAACGTAAACCCGATAGGGTAATTAACAAACCAAGACCCTTTCAATAAAAACTCGAAAATTTTAAAATCTAAAAAACAGGTTTTGGTTTTCACATTTCAACAGGGTTTAAGGTACCCTATGGGTTTTTACCCATTATTAGCATCCCTACTTGTAGCAATAGGTGCCCCTTGATGTCATAAAAGATATTTTCACCTTGTCATTGGATGCTTGAGAATTCAATTATACTTGGAAAAATCATTCATGAAGCTAATCAGGTGGTGTCCTTCTGTTGCATCGACCAACTTGCCAATATGCGGCAAGAAAAAGGAATTTTGGGCATCATTTATTAAGATCTGCAAAGTCTATGCAGATTTACCATTTGCCATTCTTCTTACATACCATGACGACGTTTGCTAACCATTATGGATATTGAACTTCTCTTATAAACCCAACATCCAATAGGTAGATGGCCTCGTTGTTGATGATAGCTTCCTGCTTGGGGTGAACTTACACTTTTTTTGCCTTACTGGTTGATGTTAAGGACTGACTTTCAGTTTGGGCATGATGATTTCTAGGTCTATGTCGGGCATGTCCACATGGAAGCTTTCTCCAGGTATAATCAAATACTCTTGCACCAGATGACCATGAGAAAACATTCTTTGTGATATCAAGGTTATGATTTTCGGCCTGAAGAATGCTGATTCCACGTACCAAAGATTAATAAACATAATGTTTTGCAGAGCATATCGGCTAGACAATAGAACTTTAGATAGAAAACATGCTCGTCAAATAATTAGAAGTAGAAGACCATATCGCCCACTAGCAAGATTTTTCTCAACATTGGTAAAATTACAACATGAAACTCAATCCCTCTAATTGTTCCTTTAAGTTGAGTTCGGGAAATATCCTGAAATACATAGTCACATATCGTGGTATCAAGTCTAATCGATAACAGATTGGGCCAATCCATTTGATTCCTTCACCATGAGGCTCTAAAGAAGTACAACAACTAACATGAAGAACGGTCGCCTTGTGCAGATTCATCTCACGGCCGTTTGACTAATAACCACTTTCGACTAGGAGTGCATACTAAAACTAGGGTTGCACACAAATATGTTGCACTTCTGCTCTTAAAATCAATAAAACATCATCTTTGATCTCTTTTCATTGCTTTAGTTAATGTTTCCTTAGTATCACAAAGAACTCTGTTTTGTTTTATCCTAACAGAGGTGCTCTAAATTCAAGTCTTAATGGTTTGATTCCTAGTCTTTTCCACTGCACAAAAGAATGAACTTAGAGGGAAAAAAAATGAAAATAGAAACAAACCATCCAAACATACATAAAACATAGAAAATATCTTGAACTTACAAAACCTAGATCTAACATAAGAAAAACACAACAAAAGAGAGTGTTAAAAAAGAGAACACAACAAAGGAATACACACAAAAAATGCTAACTACAAAGAAAAACTCTATTATAGGAAATAGCAAACTAAGTATGTGAACATACATAAATCAAAGTAGTGGAATACTGCATCCTTGTGATTGGAGCGAGTTTGCTTGAGGAGAATCAATGACATCTTCTCTGTCTTCTATGCTCCTTGACGTAGGATTTTCTTCTTCTTTTTTTTTTTTTTTTTCTGTTCCCGAGACTAAACCGAAGCTCCAAATCTAAAGATTCATAAAACAAAATAATGATGATCTGATCAAAATATTCGAAATCCAACTAAAGGAAACACTGTCAAAGAGCACAAAAGAAAACATTTATACTTATCGACTTTTTTGTGTTGATACATCCCATATTTTTATCTCGTAAGAGCAACTGTAAAATATAAAAACATGATATAAAGTTCACTATGAGCCAGACCAGGAAAAATCACAGAACAACAAAATTGACGGCAGTGGACGAACTTATCAGTTTCCAAAACTAAAACATAATTTAATTAGATCCAAACTATATTAGCAAACATAATTATACGTTAAGGATGTCTAAACTATATTAACAAGCATAATTCTTCATTAAAGATGACAAAAGGTTTAGCCACTCTAATTTCAAACTTGTGAGTTCAGAGCGAAAAAATTACTTCACAGATAATGACATATAATAATATAGATATATTGTTTTCTCATTGTATTACTATCTGGGAGCAAAGAGAGAAAGTGAAGCTAACTCTCACAAAAAGCATCTATAGATCTAATCTTTCTATCAAGCTAGAATATTTATTCAACGGGTGCACTATTGCTATAAATATAATCAAGAAATTAGTTGGCATGAAACTTGAATTATTAGGGGTGCACAGCATGACTTTTTGCATCCCATACCCCAAATTTTTAATGATTTTATTTAATAAACTATAATTTCTGATACTATTATGTGTGCATGTGCCCACACATTTATCAACCTGCCTTGAGTAAACTTTAGAAGCTTATTCGTCTTACGATTGAGAGAATTCCAGTTTTTTTTACATGATGCAAACAAGTCCAACATTCCTATGTTGTTTTAATCGAGTTGTGACAAGGAATACAGAGAATGAGCCATTGTAAAATGGATGGCACTTGCGATTTAATTATGGTTTAAAATATAAGGGGGGCAAATGAACTGTGAATGAGTTACAAATCTTGCCTTACCTTTTATTTTGTTTGTTTGTTTGACTTAGGCATGGACACATCTATCTGGTACTGAAGAACTGAACCAAGCCAAAAATACGGTTTGATTCGAGTTTGGATCCTATCAATTACCGAGCGGATCCTATATCTCTAGAAACCGAAAATAGAAACCGAATAGAAAACCGAATGGATACCCAAATTTTTATACTATAGTTAATATATTCATAAATATTTACTAGATTTAGTTTAAATTATTCAAAGCAATTTAATTTTTTATTAATATAACGTAATATCCAAAAAAAAATGAACTACCAGAATAATTTTATCTACAATATTTAAAATTATCTAAATTGTCAAAACTTTTATCCAAAAACCTAAAAAAAAATTGATATTTAATGTGAAGCTTGAGTTATCTGACTTTTTAACTAGAATTAACCGAAAAACTGAAATCGAACCGAAACTGAATGGGATCCAAAATTACTTCAAATATTAGCGGATTTTTAACTTTGTTATTCGAACCAAACCAAAAACCAAAACAACTATAATACTGAATGGATCTTAAATCTTTAGAACTTGAAAACTGAAAAACTGGAAGAACCGAGCATAAACCGAATGCCTAGGGCTAGTTTGACTATACTTTCTTTAAGTTTTCCCTTGGCTGTTTAAACACTATAAATGCACCTCTCTTCTTCCAAAACAACGTTGTGAGCACAAACTACTGACATTGCTGATTCAGAAAGAGGTGACTTGTGTTATCTTTTTTTTTCTGCTTTCCCCTGTTTATTTTTACATTGATTTGCTGACTTGAATCTTGCTCTTAAGATCTATATTAAGAAGCTCTTTGAATTAATATATAATCTTGTTGTCAAGGACAACCTTTAATGATTTCGTTTTGTTGTAATTGACGAATACTGGATCGTTTCATTGTTACTTGTTTAGGCTTCTTAAATTCGAGGATTGAATCCTCGATAGAACCATCTACACATGATATCTTCCGTAAAGTTTTTAGATCTTAAAATATTCCATTATATTCATTGGTGATCACTGAGTTTCGTAAAGACTGAACTGAAATATGTTTTTGTGCAGAAAAGATGAAAATTTGGTTTAAGAATCTAAACATTTAATTCAAACACTTTTGGTTTAAAAATCTAAACCTTTAATTTAAAGACTAAACGGCCAAGCTGAGGTACGTAAAATCTAAACTTTTCTTCTTCTTTTTTAAATGTTATTTTCAACTTAGATATAATTTTTTAGATCAATTATACACTCTATTGATTTCTGGTTGAGAATGGAAATGTCATTAAAATAAAATTAAGCAATATTTCAATTTTATACAAGACTTAGGGTAATTTTAAATTTTCACATAATTTTGGGGTTATCAAATAATCTCTAATTTCGGTCATGGGTTTACAAACTCCAAAATTTGTTCTTGATTATGATAACTTCTGTCTTGCATTGCATTTCGTCACTCTAGTTCATGACCTGTTCTTGAAAATTGTTATTCCTACCATACCTGCATACTCCAAGTGCTCTTATTAGCCAATATTTCTCACATACTTCCATGACCGGTCTACTAAAGATAGTCGACTAATGCAATGAGATAAGGGACGGGATGTAACTCCTGAATGATATCAGGTTATATCAGGTGGGTCTGTTACATGTCACATATCATGGTTAGTTTAGCCTAGGAGAGAATGGAAATGGCATAGCCTCTTGAGTACTCTTCCACACCAAAGTCAGAGTGGTTCAACATGACTGGAAAGCACTCAATTTCTGGGAGGAGAGTGGGTTATAGTACTGAGCTTTGTCTGAGAGCGGTCTTTCATCCAATATAATATTTTTTATAAGAAACTGAAGAAGAAGAAAAGTCCGCTGAAGAGAGGTTGGAATTTCCAACGGCCAAGTTGGATCACTGAGGATCCTTTCTAGGTTCAAACAGAAAGCAATACTTCACCAGTGTTTTGGATGTGTGAGGCTATATCTTTGTACCATCTATGTGTGCAATCAGACTTCATTGAGGGAGGATGCTGGTTTTCTCTCACCTTAGATTTAGAAGAGTATTTATGAACAAGGATTCGGCCGGACTCTAGGTCTGGTCAGCCTTGTTAACCTGCTCAACTTTAGGCCATGTTATGTCTCTTTGGCGTGTGTCAAAGTGATTACAACACTCTTCAGTTTTCCAGCTGTTTTGTAGCATAGTATGTGACATGGAAAGCATAATAGTTTGTTTAGTGGCAGAGAACTTGCGCGGTGTTTGAGTGTCGTAGGGACCAACACAATGCTGGCACACCTCTGCCATCCGAATTGCATGAAATGAACGTAAAGAGACGGATTTTGTCTTCCATGAGACATGTTTATTCGAATGACTAGGAGATTCTAGGCCAATAAAACCTTTACATTCTCATAGGACGAGACACAAACCGTATTAAAGTAACCTTTACATTCTCTCTGGACCAATTCTTCGTTGGTAAGAGAATTGATTTTTCTCCAGGGTCCTTTCATTTCGGACTCTGGAAGTTACTATGATCTGGCTTCTTCAACATATCACCTGTATATTATCCCACAATTTTCCCAACCTCTTTGGGCTTTTTCTTGAAAAGGCAAATAGTTGAAATCCTTGTAAGTGAAAAGGAATTTTGCACCTATATTTTTTCGAAAAAATTATAAGAATACTCTCCTCCATATAAACTCTTAAATGTATCTTAAAAAAATACTACTCCTTCCGTTTCATATTAAATGCCATTGTGGAAAAAAAAAATTGTTATAAAATAAGCGTCATTTTCGATTTTCGATGCAAAATTTATTAACTCTATATGCAATTTATTTTTCTATTGGTTGAAATATGGCTAGATGTATAAGTAATTGTGTTTTTATATAAAAAATAAGCAAAATTAATTATTTTCTTAATCCGTGTGCACAAAGCTAAAGTGACATCTATTATGAAATAGAGGGAGTATTTAATACAATATAATATATAATTAAATTTTTTATAAAAAAATGAACCAGTTTATGGAAAACAATGTCTCATTAATTTTGCATGGGTATCCCATAGGTTCTCATTTGAAATCCCTTCATACTCTATTTCTTGTTTTTCATTTCTAATTTTTTTAATGATGAAATACTCAATTTAGAACCTCTTGAGAATTCCCAATTGACATACTCTTAGGTTTGCAAGTGTATACTGACACTCATTTCCAATGACACACGTTTCCAACAAAATTGCTACCTAAAAAAGGGCTGCTTGCTATTCTATTTTTGTGTTCTTACCCAGCTTGTCACCAAGGCAAACTAGTACGCTCACTCCCAACAACGTTTGGGTACCTAAACCGTCAACTAAGTACATTGAGCAAGATTTATATTCAATCTAGGAGCTCTTTTCAGCACTCCAAAAACGAAATTGATTTTTAGTGTGTGAGAGTAAATAATGCCAAAAGAGTAAGTCATTTCCCCAGGGGCAAGATTTGTGTATGTTAATGTGGTCAGGTTTTAACTACTAAATTCATAGTGCAAGTAAACGGCAGCCGTGGTAGTATCTAAGAAGTGAATCCACATGGACTAAGGTTATGCTATAAATTTTCGAGAGTAGATTTGAGCTAGAACAAAAACCGGTTGTTTTGTATAACCAAATTTCAAAAACTGTAAAAGACATAATGTTAAAATGATCTAAACTTATGAACTAAAGGCGTTAGATCTTGAAAAATCTCAAGATACACATTGAATGATATGATTGCTTGACAGAGAATGTATTAAGATCCATTCTAGAATTTAATAGACTAATATACTTTCGCAGTACTAAAGTCTATGCATTAGAATCTTAAAAACTAACTTTCGTTAAATTTCAGATTCTAAACATGCAATAATTTCAAGTTGATAGGTTCACACAATTCCTAACAATCAACTCTCGTTGGCTAATATTATTTCGCTCATCTAAGTTTCGTACATTTAATCGAACACTTTGGTGTTTTAAAACCTATGAATCAGGAACTAATTGATCAATCCAATTCAAGTATTAAGAATAGCCTAGATGAAGAAACTGATTGATCATTCCCTATTTTAACAAATCATAATCAACAATTCATGAATTCTCTTGAAAATCTGACTAGGAATCTACTCAAACATGGATATTGAATCAAAGAGAATAGCTACATATTAGCAATAGAAATCAATAAGGAGGTTCAAAATTATTTTCTAGGGGTGGATTGTAGATTCGTCTCCTTAAATCTTACAATTACCTAGAGCAATAAAAATGCAAAGGTAAAAAGAAGCATATCCAAAACAATGACAGAAAATAACATATAGAGGTCAAAATACACGTCCTACGCAAATTTAAGACAAAAGTAAACCAAAAATAAAGATTTTTTTTTCTTTTTTTTCCTTGTATTGAATCAGTAGACAGACCAATCATCATTAAAACATGCATAACTGTCAATCTAACTAATGAATCAACTACACACCGATATCATTGGAAAGATAACTTTATTTTCTCTTATCTCTAAATTTGGGCTCAATCCATTGCGGAAATTCTTTCATCCATTGCTAAATTTCTATTGCATATGTTTTTTCATCTTTATTGTTCGCACCCAATTCAACTCACTATGTACCAAAATGATCTAAACCTGAAAAGAATCGAGAAATGACTAAATGACTCTAAAATGCCCACTTGGCTGCCATTTGGGTAGAGTTAGCATCTCTGCAAACAAAAAATTTCTAGTTTTACCCTCTAGTCACCAAGGTAACGAAATGTGATGTCATGTTCACTAGTATTGTAAGTAAGATTTCATTTAGGGAATTACATACAACCACATAGAAATGATGCTTGGGTTGAGACACCTTCTCAAGGATTGTTAGATGACCTGACAGAGGTAAAAGGAATTGTTGGACCAAAAGACATTTTCGGGTATTACACGATAGGCCTGGGACGTATTATCCGGGATCCGGATTCGATCCGAGATCCATCTCGGATCCACTCCGAAAATAGGATATCTAGAGTGCCCGGATCCGAATCTGGATAGTAAAATTTCGGATCCGTCCAAAGCGGATCCAAATCCGGATATCTTAATTTTAGGTCCGGATATCCGGATCCGGATCCGTGTTTTTAAAATATATTAAATTTTTAATTTTATTAATAATTATATTTGATATATTAGTATTTATACATAAAATATTTTTTTAATATTATATTTAAATTTACTAATATTATATGTCATATATATATTCATAAATTTTGTATAAATATTTTTAGGTTTTTTTATATTTTTTTATATTTTTTATATTTTTTAATTATTTTTACGAATCCGGATCCGAATCCGGGTATCCGCGGGTATCACAATATCTAGACGGATATCCGAAGTCCGGATACCCGGAAGACGCGGATCCGGATCCGGATACTAAAGTCACGGATCCGGCGAATCCGGATCCGAATCCGGATATCCTAAAATACCCCGGATATCCGGTCCGTCCCACCCCTATTACACGACACAATCTTTTTTGGATACACCATAGCGTATTACCTAGAAGATGATTTAAAAGACTTTAACTGTAAAGCATTTTTTAGAGAATATTCATGCGATCATTTTCCCTCAATCCTTTCTCACTTTTCTTCCAAAACTATGTTTCTTACTTCTCTCTAAAGATTCCTTCTTCATACACATTTTGTTAATGATTTATTATATTAAATTAATAAGTTTATATTTTATTACAGTAATATAGTTTTGATGTTTATGGCTGTATAAGATGTTTATGCTGTTAATTATTATTCAACAGCTATTGTATCTATTCATAAGTATTCCGCATAATGCACTTGATTTTACCCATTGTCTTGTATTAATCGCTTAACAATAAAATTCCAAAAATCACATTTCCACCCATACACACTACATTTAAATTAGCCATACCCTCAGTAATTGTTGATCTGGGTATCAAGGGATGAATCCAAATTCTCTTTATTTCAAACAAAAATAGGAGTTTCTTGTTTGGTTGTTGTAAGTTAGGGTTTTGAATTTTATGGAGGGATATTTTTACGGTTTTCGAGGCTTAGCTATTGGAGTTTCTTTGTTGATTTATGTTGACAGGAAGTATGGCATGCATGAAGCTGGGATCAAAATCAGATTCTTTCAAAAGACAAGGACATGACTGGTATATTCACTTGATCTCTCTGATTTTATAGTGTACCTCATTCCAAGTTTTTGTGTGTTCTTGATTTTCTCCTTCTCATGGCTGAGACTTGGACTGATTTCTGACTTTGTATTCTTGGTTTATGCTCAATTATTGCAGGTTTTGCACAACTGGACTTCCAAGTGATATCGTTGTTCAAGTTGGAGAGATGTCTTTCCATCTCCACAAGGTAAATTTGACTCAAAAAAACCTCTGTCTAGTTTTCCTTTGAGTGTATAAAGGTTCTGAGTCCAAAGGTCTATATATCTCCTAGGGAGGTGCCCAAACCATTTAAATAAACTTTCTTTAAGGAATAAGCGTTCAATAGCTATTAACCAACTGACCACCAAGTTCTTGAAGCACTATTCAAAGTTTATCAGGCAAGGAGTATCGGCCACCAATCTATGGACGATGTTGTTAGGCTTCAAAGAAGGACTTAGAGCTTTCATGGAAAGATTTAATAATCTTGTGTCACATTTTCAAGTCTCGGACGCGACCAGAATGGAAGGATTGCCCTATGTGTTGTGAATATATTCAACCTCCAAAGCGGATCTATACACAAACATCACTATCACATTGGAAGATGCTCTCAATCGCACAAACTGCTTCATCGTAATAGAGGAAGAAAAAACACTTTCCTCGCTGAGCATAACGCGATGAAGAGACTTGCAGCCACAAAGTCGGCCAATGCATATCAGGAACCGTGAAAACATTCCAATCACGATAAGCAAGACAAGAAAAATTAAGGTGTCTACGCTGTCAGCAGATCCGAACCTGGTGGATCGATTTCGACTGCCCCAATTAAAACCTTGAACGTTAGGGAAAGAAAAGCTGATGGATTAGTTTCTCAAAAATATTGCAACTATCATAAGCAAAAGGGACACAATACCACATAATTCATGCAACTTGTCAATGCCCTCATGTTGCCATTCTCACTGTCGATTTGGTCAACAAATGGCAAATGGACAACCCAATTTTGGCCTTCGACAATAGATGGTTTGATATCAGGCTCAGAAATCTCCTCCTGGTAAATGAACCCTCATGCACAGTTTGCCATGATCATAAGAGGGTCTAGAAACTAAGGAGGAATTCATCGATGACATGGCGCTGGGAAATCGGTAAATAAATAAAAAGTAAAATATCTGAGAGAGAACATAGTTGAGATCGTAGAGAGAAAGTGGAGTGTAAGGAAAGAGAATCCTTTTTTATAGGAGAACAGCATGGAAGTCGAAAAGACATCGTCAGTAGGTCTATTAAACCTAAAATTTATGGCGTCATTAAGCATTTCAAGGAAACAACGATTCCACTTCCCAGAAAACCGAAGAAGGTCATGATTAAATCGATTTTAAGGGTAAACCATAATGGATCCTAGGAATTCGAAGATGACAAATAACATTTTTTTCTTAATTAGTGTTTCTATATCTTTCTATTTCTTCATTTTAATTTTATTTTCATGCTTAAAAATATTTTTTGGATAATAATACATTATATATAGGAATTATATTTTTATTTTTAATATTTAATTATTTATTATTCATTAATGGTAGAAATGACTTTAACCACTTTAACCAATCTAACTTTTGACGTGTTAGGCTCGAATGCGAAAAGTTACTTCACAAAAAAATAGTATAGATTAAAATTTAAAGTTAAAAAAAAAATCTTTCCACTCAGGCCCATAGAATGTTATCCTCTTGGCCAACATTATTTAATATTTAGTGCTATGTATCAAAAACCTGTTTGGTTAAACTTTGGCTTGTTAGCTCTCCAACTTCTTATAGCTAGGATCACAATTGCAACTGTGTAGGCTGTTCCTCACGCTTGCTTATTTGCTGAAATTGTTTTGTGGTCTTTGATATTTTGTTCCTAGAAAACTCATTTCACTATCTGACGATCAAAATTCTGACACTTATTGTAGAAATCAGTCTCTACCTAAGATGATGTTGTCACTTACAATTTTGTAAAGTTTTTTTTTCTGTTTGTTACGTGTAGTTTCCCTTGCTCTCTAGAAGTGGAGTCATGGAAAGAAGGATTGCAGAGGCATCTAATGAAGGGGATGATAAATGTCTGATTCAGATAACTGATTTTCCTGGTGGGGACAAAACGTTTGAGCTAGTCGCCAAGTTTTGCTACGGTGTGAAGCTCGAACTAACTGCTTCCAACGTTGTATACCTCAGATGCGCTGCTAAGCATCTCGAAATGACAGATGAGTATGGGGAAGGAAATCTAATTTCTCAAACAGGAAAGTTTTTCAATCAAGTCGTCTTCAAAAGCTGGAAATATTCTATAAAAGCGCTTCAATGCTGCGATGAGGTCTTAAAGTACGCTGATGAGTTCAACATTACCAAGAAATGCATTGAATCACTAGCCATGAGAGCATTGGCAGATCCAAACTTGTTTAGTTGGTCAGATGTGGAGCATGGTGGACCCATGCACATGCAGAGTCCAGGTGGCAGCGTTTTATGGAACGGGATAAGCACAGGGGCTAGACCAGAACACATTAGTTCAGACTGGTGGTACGAGGATGCATCGATGCTTAGTTTTACTCTTTTTAAGAGACTTATCACACTCATGGATTCCCGAGGATTAAGAGAAGACATCATCGTCGGTTCCCTAACCTATTACACCAGAAAATACTTGCCTGTCTTGAAACGGCGAGACAGTGGTAGTTACAGCACACCTTTGAGCTCAGGGACTGTACTGTCTGAAGAAGAGCAGAAGAACTTGCTTGAAGAGATCCAGGAACTTGAGCTTCCCTGTATTCAAAAAGGTTTAGTTCCGACCAAATTTTTTGTAGACATGCTTATAATCGCCAAGATTCTGAAAGCTAGTCCGAGTTGCATAGTGAATTTGGAGAAGAGGATAGGGATGCAGCTTGACCAGGCGGCGTTGGAAGATCTTGTAATGCCTAGCTTTTCTCATACGATGGAGACTCTGTATGACGTTGACTCTGTGCAAAGGATCCTAGACCACTTTCTTAGTAAGGATCAGACTATGCCTGTAGGGGCTAGCTCCTCGTGTTCTTCAGTAGAAGACAGGAATATAAACGGATCACCACAGTCAATGACAGATGTTGCCAAGCTGATTGATGGGTATCTTGCTGAAGTTGCTCCTGATGTCAATCTCACGCTTCCAAAGTTCCAAGCTTTAGCCGCTTCTGTTCCTGAAAACGCCAGACTCTTAGATGATGAACTCTATCGTGCAATAGACATTTACCTAAAGGTAGGAATAAACAATACTCCCTCTATTTTTTATATGATGTTTTAGAAGGTTTATGTGGTATCAGAATATAAGATGTTTTGAAATTTTAAAGTATTTTTGAGGTTTTAAGTTAACTTTAATTTTATTGGAAACAGTTTAACCAACAAAATTTTATAATTTTTTAATGATTTTAAAATTATATTTTTAAAAAATAATGTAAATGTATTAATTTCCATGCACTAAACAAAAACATCATATACAAAAAAGAGGAGGGAGTATTTGATTTTTCTTTAACACAGAGACATATTAAGTTCTTTTTATCTTTTGATGATTTGTAGCATCATCCGTGGTTAGCGGAAACAGAAAGAGAGGATCTTTGTAGGTTGTTTGATTGCCAAAAGCTATCTTCAGAAGCTTGCACACACGCAGTCCAAAACGAGAGATTACCTCTAAGAATAATAGTCCAAGTGCTCTTCATTGAGCAGATTCAGCTCAAGGCCTCTGTGGCTGGATGCTTCCCGGTTTCAGACAGCTTCGATGGCCGGTCCAGACAGATAGGAAGGGAAGGATTTTCAGGAGAATCCACCAAAGGAGGATGGGAAACGGCAGTAAGAGAGAATCAAGAACTGAAAGATGGAATGGAAAGAATGAGAATACGGGTTTGCGAGTTAGAGAAAGAATGTTCAAATATGAGACAGGAGATTGAGAAACTCGATAAGACAATAAAGGGTGGTGGTGCTTCTGCAAGCGGCAGCAAAACGTGGGAAAATATTTCTGAGAAACTCGGGTTCGGTATCAAGCTGAAGTTACAACAAATGGGCAGTGCTCAAAAAGGATCCAAGTTAAGTCTAACAACGAGAATGTGAAGATATAGAAGCTTAAGAATGTCAAAGAACGTCATGGGAAGCATTAAAAAGCTTTGAGCATTAGTTCGTAAAGGTGTAAAATGGAAAAAAAAGCTCAACGGATTGATTGTCAAGTTACCGTATTCGGGATTGTTTAGCTTTTAAGAAGAAAAAAAAAAAGCTTTTGTTGTTATAATGTGTGTATCGTATCTTTCACGATCTGTATGATTGATTTTGGATGGGATGTTCACACCCGATTTGAGATTGTAATATTTCCGATCATCGAACTCAAATGGCAACCCACTGTGTTTATTTGTATTTTAATTCCTTTTCTTTGATTCTTCTTCTCGTGTTCTTTCTCATCTACGGGAGTAATGTCACAGCCTTGTAAATCCGTCAGTCCTCAGTGGGGATGTCAAGTTCTTCGTGTCTGGCTAGGATATGGTGATGAAGATTAGGTCGGAGTTGCAGTCACGGCGGTGGAAATCGATAAAATCTCACTCTTCTCTGCTTTGATGCTTGCTGGACGCATGGAAGATAGAACAGCGGAAGACAAGACATGTGGTGTCATCATGTTTCTTTCTTCATGTCAAAACTTATCTTTATTTTCGTTTTGTCTTAAGTCAGGCTTTAATTCCACAGTTAAGACAAATAAATCGAATATGAAAATTTGAACTCACCCGATCTGATAAAAATAAATTTGAATTGATCTGAATTTAACATAAGTATCGAATAAATTTTGTTTTACAGTATTTCAGGTTAAGGGTTTGACTTCAGTCGAATAAGAGCTTAAATGAATATCCGAAAGAATTGGAAACTTCAAAATTCCAAAAACATATACTATACCAAATCTTAATTCATAATATATATCCAAAACATAATAAAATATTATTGACTACATATAATAATTAGTTATTATATAAGTAATTAACTCAAATACTTAATCTTATCTATATTTTTGTTTAGTAATATTAATATTTTTATGTTTGACATTTCAGTTATGAATAAATTTGTTTTGAAGTTTAAACAATGTTATTTTAATTTTAAATAGTATTTTTTTAATTTTATAGAATTATTAATTGTTACTTTTAATATTTTATTTTTTATTACGTATAATTTTTGTTTATTCAAGGTTTTGGTTTGTTAGGAATCAAAATATATTTAGTGTTATCACAAATAGTGTGACGAGAAATCTCATTTGGTTGATAGGAAAACTTTATAAAAATATTTTGAAAGAAAACAATATGGTCTGAATAAGCTAAATGTACAAATTTATTAAACTGATTACAAATATATTGAATTTTATCAAATATAAATTAATATTTCTTTAACCGATAACCCGATTAGTATCTTAATCTAAAATTATTTTGGATTCAACTGGATCTTAGACATGTAACTAAACTGAACCAAATCTGATTACACCCGAACTGAATCCGTCCCAAAATTTTATAATTTATATTATAAGATTTGAATAGGATTGCAATTCATGAATTCGGAACCCAAAATGAATCCAAACTGAAATCCGAATGAGACCCCAATTGCCCAGCCCTACCCAGAATATTGTACAATCTTCTGGACCTAAACTTTTAATAAAACATATGTTCGCCGAAAAATACCTAAATGAAATAATTAAAACACAATTGTGTTATAAACCAATTGATGTGGATGCAATAACCATAAGGATTGTACCAAGACAAAGTCAAGACCAAACCGGATCCGACCAAGACCCTATCTGGCTAGAGAGAGAAACGGCAATGTCCTAAACCTAATACACTTTGGTTTATTTTTTTCATTTTCCATGTTTATCTAGGAATTGTTATCTTTCCATTTATCTTATGACGGTCTATTTGTAACTCATATATAAAGGGAACCTCCATCGAGTATTATCAATAAGAATCACAAGTTTCCCCATTACTTTTACAACACATTATCAGCACGATATGTCTCTCATAATCCTAATCTAAATTTGATACCCACAAAGACAAAAAGCATCCGTTCAAGAACCCTAAGTCTAAGAACTCATCGATTCAATCTCATCACCACCATCCAAGATTTTTGCATCTAAAGATTCAATCTCTCTCTCTCTAAATCGGATAAACCCTAGCAACCGATACACTCGAACAAACGCAAACCACATCACCCGATAGGAAGCACCATCCGCGTACACACGGTAAGCACACACGAACACCCTGCAATCCGTGTACACCCGGCAAGTACCATAATCACCACCCGATAGCAATCAACATCATCCGACCCACAAACCAGCACCAGCACCACCCAATACACACCTAAGTGCCACCCGATAGCTCCCTGGACTTCCGACCAGCTCGCGATCCGTCCTACAACCCGCGACAACATACTCGGTGGTCCGTCCAACTAATCTGAGGTTCACGGTAACCCTATAACTCTAATTTATGCAATTCGATCGTAGAAATTTGCTAGGATGTTGGATAGTATAGAGAACTTCATCCTGATCACATAGGGTACAAATCCATTGATTGATTGCTTGTTGATTGATAGTTATGAAAGTTAATCACATAGAAATTGGGTGCTAGGTTACAAATTAACAAAACCCTAATCTTAACCCTAATTATAATTCAATTAGGATTGCTAGGTTGTTAATTGAACCCTAAACCTAAATCGATCAATAACCCTAATTACAATCTAATTAGGTTTACCAATTATAAACTGATTAAGTTTGATAGTAAAACCAATTTGCTTGATTGCCTTGATTGTTTGTTTGATTGATTGATCACCTAGAAACTATTTAGGATTGTTAAATAAAACCGATTGATTGTTTGAATGATTCGACCACATGGTCTAAAATAAACCGATTGACATAACTTACTAGGTTGTTAGATTGAATCGACCATATAACCTTGTTAGGTTGATAGATTGCATTGCATCATTCTCGTACTGACCGTATGCAATGCATCATACTTATACCCGGCCATTGTTCATTGAATCACTATTGTCTTGATTGTAATTGAACTTAAAAACCCTGATGATAGGTTTATAAAAATCTGAATTCTAAAACATATGATCATATGATTTCAGATGTCGAAAATCAATAACTTGGAATATGCGCCCTTAATCTATCTGGAGATAATTACCTCCAATGGGTGCTTGATACCAAGATCATCCTAAAGTCTAAAGGACTCGGTGAAAGTATTATAGATGACAATAATGTCAGTGAGAAAGATAGATATCGAGCCATACTTATAATAAGACATCACTTGACTGAGAGTCTCAAGGATGAGTACTTAACTATCGAAAATCCTCTTGAGCTTTGGACAGAGCTGAAAAGCAGATATGATCACCAAAGAACGGTGATCTTACCCAGGGCTCATTATGATTGGAGAGACCTAAGGTTCCAAGACTATAAGTCTATGGACGAGTACAATTCTGCACTGTTTAAGATCGTTTCAAAATTGAAAATGTGTGGAGAAACGGTTACGGATAAGGATATGTTTGAGAAAACATTTTCCACGTTTCACACAAGCAATGTGTTGCTTCAACAACAATATCGTGAGAAAGGCTTCACCACTTATGCTGATCTTATTTCTTGTTTGCTCCTTGCTGAGGATAACAATGAATTGCTAATGAGAAACAGTGAAATGAGACCTCCAGGATCCATACCATTATCTGAGGCACATGGCAGTTACAGTTTTACTCGCAGAAGCTGAAAAGTACGAGATTTTTAATGGAATTTTTTTTTTTTTTCACGCTTTGACAAATGATTTTTCTGATCATCACCATCAATCGGGCCACCGCCGCCTCCGCCTCCGCCGCATTACCGTTAACATGTACCATCTCCTACATGCCAGTTTAGAAGACGAGAGTCGGCTAAGAGTAAAATATCAACTCTAAGATGTTATCATGGTTTTTGGAGATTTTTTTAGTTTTCATTAATGCTATAGTTTGTGAAATAACCAATTAATAGGTTTTACTTGTCTTTTTGTTATAGTTAGCCGGATAGTATAGTTATCCAGCTATATATGATTTTTCAGTTATATAATTGTCTAGCCAATAGATATATGTTTTGTATTCATCTTTCTTGATTTTATTTTAGGTAGTATCAGCTTCATTCATATAGGTACAACTCACATAGTTGATATGTAAGTTAGCATGGTTATAGCATGACTTTTATATATCTTTCGTAGATTAGTATGATTATATTTGAACTTAACTGGATACTTTAGCTGATATTAATACTTTAAATGAAATTTTGCTTCAAATTTTGCTTCTACTACCCATAGATTTAAAATGCACAGATTATCTTTTGACTTCACCTATTGAAATCGAAAGATAAGAGGCAAACTCTTGGAGATAATTAATTTAGGAAGTCATTTCTCCAGCATGACGCCAACTTTCTTATCCTGTCTAGACGATTTTCAGTTCTCAGACCGGAGTTTTCTCCTACCTCTGGATAAAATGGTATTTGTACTGAAGGAAATTTTTTTATATTTTAAGATATGGAAAAAACTAACTAAACTCTCGACTAACAACGACCTATAAAAAGAGGTACCTAAACTCTAGAAAATGGGTTTGATTATTCAAAACTTCAACTATAAAGTTAAGCTAGGGTTTCTTAACCAATACTTTGTAGTTCGGTTTTCTTGATCAATAATAAATGATATTTAGTCATTGAATTTTGTTTTAACTATACTTCTTGTTCTGGTGAATGTGTTTACACCAACATAATGACCGACTTTAACTTCTTATTTAAAAAAAATTTAGTAATGTAAGAGCTCTTACCTGACTTTACAATTCAACACATTCACAAAATGAACAAAATAGCGGACAAGTTTATATGAAGTGCTCGAAATTTATTACTTCTTCTGCTTTGATTTATGATTAATTCTGTTTTACGAATTTGGCTTTCCGCACTGGTGTCTAGTTCGAAATATTATATTTATGAAACACACAAATTCTCATATATTTATATTTATAAACATTAATTATAAAACTACTAAAATAATCTTTATGGCTTTTTATGAAGTTAATGGTCCATCTTTTTACAATTCATGTTTTAAGAAGCACATATCATGGAGAGATCGAAATGTCACGCTCTAGGACTCAAATAAGAACAAACACACACAAAAGAGTATATTACATAACCAGTTTGAGATTCTTTCACTGACCAGTTTTGAACAGCGGCATAGTTCGAACTTCTAAACCATGTATACACAAGGGACTAAGGATCGGATGGGTAGACTTAAATACCCTTTGAACCGGGAACATCGATCCACTCGAGCTGTAGCTCGACCTCTCCACACTCCACGTGCTGGAGTCTAAGGAACATATTCTGCACAAGCTTGCCTTGGTTCAACACAATATGGCTCTCTTCAGAAAAACAGTTTTCTCTGGTGGGTTGTAGCTTCATGATTATGGTTCCGTTGGGAAGTCCTCCTTCAAGTTTATGGCGTAGTTTAATAGCTTCAAGATATGGACCAATGCTAAACTCTGCTTCTCCCATCTTATCATCCGCCGAGAACAAATCCTTGTCGTAAACCGTCTGCACATAACATTTCTCTAGTGAAACTAGCTTCTAACGGTCATGGTAAAATAAAACGTAAAGAGATGACTTACAAGATTAACAGTGAGATTTTGATCTGTAACAGAAAGAGTTAAATCGTCGTTCCATTCGGGGTTTATGTTATGTTTGACCACACGGGTTTTAAGCTTCTGTATCAACAAAAATTAAACATTAAAAAAAAACTACATATAGGAGAGGAGAGATTATCAAACTACACGGGACTAACTCTTTCATATAAAGGAATCAAATATTTTGGAAATGGAAAAATATCACAAATCATCATCTCAATGTATTGATGTTGATACAAGAGGAGAGATTGGTGGCTTTAGCGTATAATAGGACCAATATTCCTACATAATTCAATAGATCATTTCTTCTCCAATTTAACTTTTATGAAAAAGTCAATTACTTGTCTCAGCTTTAGCAGAGAAGTTATCACCACATGTTTCAATTTTCTTTTCTAATTTATATTAATTTAAGAAAGCAACACTCTCCCTACATATAAACCAAGATTCAAATAAATTTTAAGAATTAGATAAAACTCTGCAAATCTGCCTCTGATCAAACAAACTAACAAGATTTAGGTTCAAACCCTTGTTAACTAAAAACCTTAAATCTCAGTTTTTGGTGATTATCTAAGAGATATATAACAAGGATCCACAAGAAAACATGAACATGATCTTAAAGTCTTCTTCTCCAATTAAAATTGTAACAAACTAATAAATTACATAACTCAGCTTTAGCAGAGAAGATATGCCCACAGGTTTCAGTTTTCATTCCTATTTAATATTAGGTTAAGATGACTGAATCAAACAAACTAACAAAGTTTTGAAAAACAGTTAGTTTAACCAAACTATGTTTAATTTAGAATCTAAAAAATCTCAGTTCTTGATGTATTATGTTGGAGATCTAACATTAAAAAGAAAAAAAATCAAATAGTCCGCTGTCAAATCGAATTATTTTTTACCTGTTTTCCTGAGCGAAAGACGATGTAAGGATCGCTGCTTGAGGTATCTCTAATGGCGAGATTCACGCCTCTCTTAACATGAATTCTCAGAAGACCCAGTAGATTCTCCATTTTTTGGTCAACTGCAAAATGCAAAGTTGATTTCTTGTAAGAAACTGTGCTTGTGGACTCTCGAAAGGAGAGATGTCTTGTATGCCTTTTAATTAGGGATGACCAAAGAAACCAAACTCAACCAAGTCAAATAAATCCAACCAAACCGAAACTGAACTAAACTAAACTAAAATCTATCATCAAACAATTTGGTTTAAGATATTCCCAACCTAAAAGGTTTGGTTCGATTCCTTTTGGTCTAAAATCAAACAAACCAAAAAAATCAATGTGTTTTTATTATTATTTAAATTAAATATACTAACAATATATACTAGAATCTTCATATTAAAGTCACTAAATCCACCTAATTTCCATTTTTTATTCAATAGCATATATTTTTCTTACCTAATATGTGATCCAAAGATTTGATTAAAAAAATCTTAAATTTTTATATGTAACGGTGGCGGCCTAAAACTTAAACTAAGTTTCATTAAGAAGAAAAGTAAAGATATAAATACTTTTTGTATAGTTTATGTATAATATATACTAGTTTCTAATTTGTTGGCAGTTTTTTAAGATATCACATGGAAGACGATTCATTGCAGGTTTTTTCTAATATAAAAACATTATTATTATATTTTTTTAATTTTCTATTTACTTTAGTTAATTTTGTTTTAATTATATTCTAATAATTTTTTTGAGAATTTTTAAATATTTTAGTTTCAATTAAATATTGGATTTAGTTCACATAATCTATTATTTATTTCTGTCAACATAATGATTTCATGAGCATTCATTTATATTATAAAACATAGTTTCTCTTTAAAGCTAAACTAAGGGGAACTAATTAAATCGAACCGGAACACTAACCAAACTAAATATATGCCAAAACCAAACGAAACTAATTATAGTTTACTTCAGTTGAAATGTTTTTACAATCGAGTTAACCAAACCAAACTGAACCTAAACCGAACCGATAAAATAACAAAAGTGTCCACCCCTAGTTTTAATCCTTATTGAAAGATATGTACAATTGGTAGAACGATAAGAAATTGGTATATTTATGTGATACTTATGATTTGTTAACTATCAAATACATCATCAGTTTAATAATAAATTAACAATATTTATATTTTTATAATTATAAAAATATTAAAAAATCATATTACTATTGTAAATATAAAATTTATTTTATAAGATCATAAATTTAAAATTTAAAATTATTTTTGGATTTATATATATATATATATAATAATAATAATAATAATAAATTAGCAATATAAATTAGCAATAGTTATACTTTATAATTATAAAAATATTAAAAAAATCAGATTATCATAGTAAATATAAAAATTATATTTATAAGATCATAAATTTTAATTTTAATTTTTTTGGATATATATATATATATATATATATATATATATATTAATGTCTAAAAAGTTGTAGCAAATATTTTTAAAATAAATTATAATATTATATATACTAGTATTTATAATATAAAAATTTACAAAAGAGATAATTTATTTACATTTTATATATTTTTTCTGGAAAAAAAAATCTTTCTGCAACCGCAAACATTAGTTGCAAACAACTTTTAGTTTTGATAAATTTGGAGTGGTCCAAATGCAAATTGATTTTGTGATTAAACAAACTTAAAACATATATAATCCAAATTCATTTTTGTGATTAAACAAACTTATAAACATACATAATTCATTCGGATACATTGTCGTAATCTGTTGAAACATCATCATTTTCTAAAAACTCGTCGTCTACACTTTCGTCCGTTGAGTGATCAAGAACATCTTCGTATTCACGATTATGCGGATCAATGAGTAGGAACTCATCAATTTCTGCTTCAACTTCCTCGATCTCATTGGTGTTTTCTTCTTGTAATGGTGATTATTCTCCAGCGATTATTCGTCCTCGAGGTGTAACTTTGATAACAGCTAACCAGTTTATTCCCGAGGTAGTAATCCGAGGGTATGGAATGAAGCAAACTTGATCTGCTTGGGAAGCCAATATGAAAGGCTCGAACTTGTTGTACCTACGAAAATAAAGATCAATATGTAAAAATTAATTAATACTGGAAACCTGGATATTAAAAAAAAAATTGGTGTACCTTCGTCCACCGTTGACATCAACTACACCGTTCTTGTTAATCCGAACACCTCTGTTTACGACGGGGTCATACCACTCACACTTGAAGATAACGCATTTCAAACCCATACCCGGGAATTGAACTTCATAAATCTCCTGCAAGATCCTGTAGAAATCTGTTTCGCCTTTCACACATATTCCATAATTACTTGTCGCCCGGTGTCTACCATAGTCATAGGTATGAAAAGTATAGCCTCGGGTGAAATATATCGACGATGTAGTGACCTTTGCAACTGGACCTTGAAGTAATTCGCGAAACCATGCGGGATACTCAGGATCGTCATAATCAACCTGCAACAAAAAGTAAAATAATTAGACATTAGACTTACTTTGTGGTAATGTATGCATACAATTTAAGTAATAAATAAATATATGTTTCCTCAACCACTTGATAAAGTGTTGATCTTTCCTTTTGTCTAACTCAGTTGTCGATATACCAGGTATTGCTTCCTCGACTTGAGTCTCAAATTGACTGTAAAATCATATATGTTATGTTATATATTTAATATTGAAAAAAAATATATATATATATAAGTGTGTATGTTTATATATTTACCTTTCAAAATAAGCAATCAATGGATGCTCGCAATTAAGAAGAATATAAAGGTGTGCACTATGGACGTCTTCATCACTCGACCACCAAACCTCTTTCAATTTTCCACCCAATCGCCCAATTTGACAAAAGATGTCTGGAACATCGTCTTCCATATATGTCGGCACGACACCACCATCATCATATCTTCTTGGAGCTCGTTTCCTTGTACGTACTTTTGGTGCAAAGTAGTACGAAGTGAAATGTGATGTTTCTTCCGTCAAACTTCCCGCAACAATAAAACCTTCAACTCTTGCTAGGTTTTTGGCTTTTCCTTTCAAAGTTTTCATGGCCCTTTCATACTGATACATCCATCCATAATGCACGGGTCCACGAAGTAATGCCTCATACGGGAGGTGGACAACTAGGTGTTCCATGACGTCGAAAAAAGTTGGCGGGAATATTTTCTCCAAGTTGCAGATTAAGACGGGGATGTTTTCATGAAGTTGTTGGACAACTTCCACTTTAAGAGTGCGGGTGCTCAGATCCCTAAAAATGCTCCAATTCCTTATATATATACGAAAACAAAAATTATCCACATTAGTATATATATATATATAAATAAATTAATCATGTCATCGTATTATATTAATTAATTACCTGAAAGTGCTTCATGTACTTTTGCCGGTAGTAGCTCCGCAAACGCAAAGGGAAGTAGTCGCTGCATAAAGACATGACAATCATGGCTCTTCATCCCGGAGAACTTTTGCCCTTTTTCAACACATCTTGAGCGATTTGAAACTTACCCATCAGGGAACTTCACTTCTGAAGCCACCCAGTTGAACAACGCAGACTTTTTTTCTGATGACAGTCTGAATATTGGAACTGGAACTTGCCCATTGCTTTTTATATGTAGCTCACTCCTTGAGCAGATATCGGGTAAGTCCAACCTTGATTTTACGTTGTCTTTCGTCTTCCATGGGACATTCAATATAGTGTTCATGATGTTCTCAAAAAAGTTCTTCTCTATATGCATCACATCGAGGTTGTGGCGCAAAAGAAGATCTTTCCAATATGGCAATTCCCAAAATATACTATTTTTGTGCCAATTGTGCTGAACACCATAAGAATCAGGCATATTACTGGGAACATGCCAATTCCCACCACGAGGAGTTGTTTCTAGAGCACAGTAGTAATCGATTTGCGCTTCCATTTGTTCTCCAGTTAAATATGGAGGAGGAGTGTCTCTGACAACCCTTTTGTGCCTGAACAATTTCTTGTTTCTTCGGTATGGGTGGTGAATGGGAAGAAATCGACGGCGACAATCGAACCAACTAGTCTTCCTACCATGCTTCAACTGAAACGCATCTGTCATTCCATTACAATATGGATAAGCTAATCTCCCATGTGTAGTCCACCCAGACAACATACCATATGCAGGAAAGTCACTTATGCTCCACAAAAGCATCGCTCGCATCGTAAAGTTTGTTTTCATTGAACAATCATATGTCCTCACCCCTGTTGACCACAAATCTTTCAACTCTTTTATCAGTGGTTGTAGAAAAACGTCGAGAGATCTTTTTGGATGTTTTGGACCAGGTATTAATATGCTCATGAATAGAAACTCTCGTCGCATGCACATCTCCGGTGGCAAGTTATACGGTGTAAGAAAGATCGACCACAATGAATATTGTCTCCCAGACATTCCAAATGGACTAAATCCATCAGTGCATAATCCAAGATACACATTCCGGCTATTGCTAGCGAAATGTGGATGTACATTGTTAAAATGTTTCCAGGCTCTTGCATCTGATGGATGAGTCATCTCTCCATCCGTCTGAGTATGCTCGGCCTGCCATCTCATCCCTCCAGCAGTCTCCTCAGATTTGTACAATCTTTTCAATCTGTCTGTGATTGGTAGGTACCACATCCTTTGGTACGGTACCCTATTACGCCCTCGACCTTGCGGTTTGAATCGTGGCTTCTTACAAAATCGACATTCTTCTAACTTCTCATCATCTCTCCAGTAAATCATGCAGTTGTCGATGCAAACGTCTATCATCTCCGAGGGCAACCCAAGACTATATACCAATTTTTGAATCTGATAATAAGATTCAGCAGACACATTGTCTTCTGGCAAATACTCTTTAAACAAGTCTGCCCATGCATCCATACAATTTTCAGGTAGATTGTGATTGGTTTTAATACTCATCATTATAGCAGCCAACGACAATTTAGACAGACCTTCTCTACAACCATTGTAAATTGGCTCATTCGCAGCATCTAACATTTCATAAAACTTTTTTGCATCTAAGTTAGGTTCTTCAACTTCATCATCATCATGAGTTACAAAGGCATCACCTACCATATCATGAACCCTATCACAATCTACCATTTGTTCCTCTTGGTGATGATAGCTATTACTATTGCTACCTTCATTACGCAAATGCTCAACCGGTTCAATCTGAAAATTGCTATTACTACTGCTACCTTCATTCCTACAACTAGCATCTTCTCCATGTTGATACCAAATATAATAATATGGCATGAAACCTCTATTTATTAAATGCTTCCAAACATTTTCATGAGGGACTAATTTGGTATTGCAACATTTCCGACAAGGACAGAACATCTTACCATTTTCCTGCGTGAGTGGTGTAGAATCTGCTTGATGCATAAACGTCTCCAAGCCTTCGAGAAATTCTTTCGTCACCCTCCCGTTATTATATCTGTGTGAATACATCCACTTCCGCAACTCGAAAATATTTCCCGGACCGGACATTTTTTTTTGTGTTTGATCAAGCTTATAGCTGATTTTTTTTGGTGTGTTTCAAATGAATCACATATGGTGGTATTTATAGAAATTTTTGAATATGAGAATTTACTAGGAAATTGCTAGGAAAAGTAGGTACAAAACATGTTTTTGATTTAATTCGATATTTTCTATCCAGTTCCTCTTAATTTCGTAGTAACAAATCCATTCCTCCTAATTTCGTAGTAAATTATTACTAGGACTTTACGAGGAAAAGAGATACTATGAGTTTACGAGGAAAATGGCATTTTCCTCGTAAGAGCCACGTAAGTTTACTACGAGTTTACGAGGAAATATTTTTCTCGTAAGTTTACTAGAATTTTACGAGGAAAAATGGTTTCCTCGTAAACTCGAAGTTAACTCGTAGTAATTTTACGAGGAACTATTTTCCTAGTAAACTTTCCTAGTAAAAGCTTAGTTTTCTTGTAGTGGGGTGTGTGAGCGGTTAAGGAAAAGTAGAAACCATCTACTTGTTGTTTTAAGGATTTTCGGGAGAGATCGAAGGGAAAAGTTAGTTCCCGATACAAAAAGAGAAAAAAATACATAACATAAAAAGGAAAATAAAGAGAGGCTGGCCGAGAAAAAGAGCGTAAATGTCAACAATGGCATAAAGGGAGTCATGAACTATGGCCACGAGTTGAGTAATAGTGATTTCGACAATGTATGGATTAATATTGGGTATGATTGTCATTCGACATGCTCATGGCCATTCAACAGGATCATGCTTGAAGAACTGGTCAATCAGTGGTTACAACCAAGGAGGACTGGGTGGGAGTCATAGATATAGGTTTCAATCTATGGAATGAGTGATGGATCGTGAGTGATCAACTGAAAAATCAGCAGTTAGGTCAATGAAATCTAAGATTAAGTCATTGAAGATCATGCATGGTTAGGATGAGTGTTGATCAGTAAATACATACATGTTTGGACCGAGATCATCTGTTTAGGAGTACGGTAGAAATGTTTAAAAGAGATAGAGTCATGACAATGTGTCCTAGTGCAGTTACTCCACATATTAAATCGAAATTTATCTCTACGGTTTTCCAATCATAATCTAGCCAAAAACACATCAATCAAGTAAATATTTTATAAATTAAGCACTAAACATCCTATATCATCACTTAAGCAACCTAATCAACCTAACCCATAAGTTCCAAATTTGTAGAGTCACTAATCTCCATTAAATCACAAAACCCATGATGGATTGATGCATAATCAAGAGATTAGAAATAGATAAGCAAGATGAATTCAAGAAATAAAAAGAAACTTACATTAAACTCTAAAAGATCCAACCTTTTATAAGTTACAAGTGTTTCCTAAGAGAAAATGAGATAGCTAGGGTCTTGGCCTTAAAACAAATAATATGTTGGCTAACCCATATTAAACCATGTCAATTCTGATTCAAACAAATCAAAATCACAATCACTAATTATATAGTTGCGACCACGTTTGCGACCACTGTGGACCAGATCAGTTGATCCGGTGAACCGGGTAGATGATCAGTTGTATCTCCTCCAAACCATGGCTCTACTCAAGCCACAACCTCAAAAACACTAAGCCTCCTATGTGAATCATGAACTTTGACTTCTTCTTCTTCTTTGTATTATGCTTGCAAGTCTTCTTTCCATCAACTACAACTCGTCAAAATAAGCTCAGACTGTGGTCAGGTCCCATCGATCTCGGCTTGTGATTGCCTATGAATTCTTCTCTTCTCTCGGTGCGGAACTTCATAGATCATCCTAATAAAGTTTTGAAATTGTCCATTTAGTTAAACATTGATCAGCAGCTTAACTAATCCATCAACTGTACTATGTGCCTTGAGTCTGAGACTGATCAGGGTCACATCAATCCACCTCTAACAGAACTTTTCTCTTCCTTTGTGATCATCGTTTAGCTCCAACTTCCTTTCTATCCTTTTCACTGTCTCATCCTCAAAAGGAGAACCCAACTGAAAAGAATAAGATACATTTTTTATCATTTTCTCCGAATTCATAGAAGATATGGACTAAGAGCGACGAGCTCGTCATTTAGATATATTATTTCTCTTATTTATATATTTTAAAACCGAAAGCGATTCAACTACGGCTCTAATTGAGATGTCTTTTACGTCCATGTGAACGATTTGTATATATTTATATGTAGATATATTATTGGGGAGATTTCTCAAATAGATATTTTGAAGTTTTTTCTAAAAAATAAACCTCAAAAGAAAAATGACCAAAATAGACCATTTTATTTTGAAAAATTTGATATATATATATATATATATTTTTTTTAAAAAAATTTAAACATCACCTCCAAAACTCCACCATGTAACTCTAAACACTAATTCTAGATTAATTAATCCAATGAGTATAAATGTATATTTACAATTTTTAATAAAGTCTATTTTGGTCATTTTCTCTTTGAATATTATTTTGGTGACAATTTTTTTTTTAGTTCTACCTTTACCTTAAAGTATTCCTCTATATTATTCATCTTATTTATATTACAAGCTACTGCACAATAGATGTAGATGCTTCATAATATTTCGAAAACATATTTATTTTTGGGAGTCACTAACAAAGTTTAATACACTGTAGTTGTGTGAAGTGTTTCTGAGCTACCAGATTTCCTGCGATCGCGGTATCAACAGTTTCTTTGCAAGCGTCACTTGAATTTGATGTCTTGAATGTAGAAAAAAAAATTGAAAGAGAAGGTCCATCACAACGCCAAGAAGTGGTATATGCATGAAAGAGATACAAAAACAAAAACCATGTGAGAGGAAAATGTATGAGATGAAGAAGATTAGAGACGGTAAGTTTATAAACTTTATATTAATGTGGAGAGACTTGGTCAGCAAGAATCAATCACAAATAGATTCATTGTTCAATGTTATTAAGTTGAATTATAATTTGTCGCTTATTAAAGAAACTGTATTTTTTAATTTAACATTATTTGGACTTCACATATTTATTTGTTATTCTTGCTGTCCAAGTCTCTTCCCATTTATTTGTGATTTTTATTTAACATTATATGGATTTTATATAAATTCACATTGGTCATCTTCTCCATTTTATATGATCATATGTGTGATTTGCAAAGAATGGTTCCCTTTATACAATTAATCTACTTCAAAATGGCTTCTTGAGATACTTAAAGTCCACTGAAGAATCAACATCATCACTCATCAGTTTCATCTGTGTGTTCATCCTCCTCAACAACTCTGTCGCTTTCTCCTTCGTCTCTTCTCCATACCCAACCTGTAACACCAAGAACAGCTTCTGAAACGCTCCCAAACGCACCGCTTCTTCAACCGTGGACGCGCTCCCTGTTTTGCACAGCTTTAATATCACAGACACTGAGCTCCTCGTCGCTTGTTCAGAGACCTTAAGAATCTTCTTCACCAAAAGCGGCATCGCCAACGCGTTTTTCCTCACTTCCTCTATCCCTTCACTCGTTTCGCAAACCGCGTCTAGAACCGCTAATGCTTTCTCGCAAACGCTATTCTCACCTTCAATGATCATCTCCACCGTCTGATTCACAAGTCCGATTTCGAGAAACTCAGACGCGATCTCAGGCTTGTGCAAAACCATTTGAGAAACCGCTATCAACGAAGAATTCGTTGCGCTAGACGAAACCGAATCGCGAATCAGTTTAAGAAACGCTGCCGCGACTCCGTTCTCCTCCGCAAACGCGTGAACTTGCGTTTCTTCCAGCGAGAGAATCTCCTTCAACAAAAACGCAGCGTTTCCACGAACGGTATCGTCCTTGCTCCTCAAGAAACCCGCGATGCAACGAAACGACGACGCAGACGCCAGTGTCGTTAAACCCTCCCACCCAATAGGAATCATCCACGTCAGCAGAGACAAAATCTTTCCCAACATGGACGTTAGTTTCTCGTCTCCCGAGAACTTCTCGAAACAAGCACACAAAACTAACGCGACGCCGTTTTCGATAACACACTTTCTATTTTTCTCGCTTTCTTCCTCGAGCTTCTTAATCCTCCAAATAATCTCCTCGCATTTCTCGTAATCCCCACGCCGCGTCGCAGAGGATAACTTTCTACAGATCTCGTACACCTCACACGGCATCAAAGGGACACGTGGCGTTGGAATCCGTTCAATCAACGACGATCCAATCTCCACGCACCATCCTTGGATCATCTTACGAATCGTGTGGTTCGGGATCTGATCGAATGTGGTCAAGACCGTGTTCGTGACAGGACACGTGTTGTTCCCTGAATCGATCCATTTTTCGATGCTTGTGCGATCGTAGGTAATGCCGGTGGAGATTACCACCGGATCTTTCATGAGATCGATTGAGATTGGGCATTGAAACTCCGGCGGAATCGTTATATCCGGCTCCGATATGGATTCCGACCAACTCATTACCGGAGCTATCTTCTTCTTGGTAGATCCACGTAGTCTCATTCCCCATGTGAAACCCATCTTTTGTAAAAGCAAAACAAACTAAAGATTGACTTGAGAGATGATAGTTTTTTGAAGGTTTTATAAAATAATGAAAAACATATTTATAGTATGTTTTGCAAGTGGTCGGTCAAAGTTTTACGAGCGAAAAGAATGAGCAGAAGATTATTAGGTCTAAAATTGCAAGCTGTTTGGTCTTACCAAGTGGAAAAAGTTTGACCGTTGAACTTTTCAAGGAAGAATAGAACCATAAAGTAGGGAGCAGATCTTCTAGTTCAATAGGCTCCGGCCTTGCATTGGGATACATCATACATGGACAGGTCTTGGCAATTTCCATTGACCGTTGCAACTATAACATTCATTTCACGTAGAGACTGATTAAATACATGCATTATCTATTTTTGACTTTACATAATTCTATTCATTTAATTTATTTTTACAAAGGGTTTTCTTATTATATAGATAAAATAATGAATTACATATATATATATATATATATATATTCTATTAATTTATAGTCATATATTTATCTAGTGTTAAAAGGTTGTCATTTATATATTTTAAATGGTCCTTCAAAAGATATCTTTTTAAATACTAATTGTTGGTTACAATTAATTGGTTTTTAACATGATTTGAAAAATTAACAACAAAAAAAGTATATCGCTCATTCAATAATGATTACGAAAGTAAATGCCATATTTCAATTTGGTTTATTAACATTTTGATTTTACTTGAGCATATTTGTAATAAGTTTACCTGCTTTTACTTGAACGCACGAGAACACATACCATATTCAAATGGTGTTAATATATAAACGAGGCATATACCATTTTTCTAAACTACATATTTCACTTGCTAAGCATTTCAATTTTTATTTTAAAATTTCAGTCTTACCAAAAAGATATCAGAAGATATCTTATTAACTATACAGTTGTAAAATTATATATATATATATATAGTTGTAAAATTTCAAATAGGAATCCACAACATAAACCCAGTTTTTTTTAAAAGAAATAGATAGACATTAAACTTAATAGACTTTTAATTAAATTTAAAATATTATATAATATATTTCAATTATGATTCGAGTTTAAAACATGTATTAGAAGTTATATCATAATATGGGCTAAAATAAATTTTTACAACTTGTACCAATTTAGTTTTCTTATGTTTAACAACTAATATATTTAACATTTTAAGATATTTTCAGCTTATATTCAGAAATATAAAATAAAAAAAATCTAAAATTTTAAATATAATAAAAGTAAAAAATTATACTTTTACAATATTATATATATCATAAAAATTAAAGATTTAATATAAAATATTACAATCATCAGTAACAAAGTATAAGCTTTCAAAATTATTAAAAAATAATTTAAATAACTATAATAATCAAAATATAACCCGCATTTACCTTGGATAATAATTTATTATATATCAAAAGAACGATACAAGCAAGGGCCTTAACGAGATAAACCAGTTCTTAACCAATTGGTAACTGGACTGATAGGTTTGTGAAAGTCCATGTCCAACTTTTTATTGTACGATATTATCCATTTTAGGTCTAATACACAAGCTTACATGGATTTATTTTTAGTTTTTTTTTCCCAAAATGTCTTGTACCAACTAGAGTTGGACATCTATTTATATATTAAATACTCTTTGTCTAAACTTCTAATGTGTGATTTTCTTTGATATCTCACATTCTCCCCCTCAAACTAAGGACCACACTCATCTCGTGTGTTTTTTCTTCAGCGAATCATCTTGACACCATCTTATACCAGTAATCGCAAAGTTTCATTTGAGAATGTTTCTCTCACAACATCACATGTTCCATGATCTTCTGACTAGTTTATGCCATAGACCTCCTCTTCCGACTTGAAGAGTCTCATTCCTATTCGAAAGGTATTTTGATATCGTCTTCAAACCACTTTGATACCAATTGTTGGGTTTGTGAAAGTCCATGCCCAACTCTTTATTGTCCTATTAGTACGATATTGTCCACTTTAAGCCTAATAGGCAAGCCCACATGGATTTACTTTTGGATTCCTTCCCAATATATATTAGACACTCTTTGTCCACACTTCCAATGTGATACTTTGTTTGATATCTCACATTGACATCAACAAAAAAATGTCGGCGGCAGCCACATCGTCAGAGCGAAAATGCGAACCGGCTGTCGCATGCAAAATGGCTTGAGAAACTCCCTCCATCTGAGAGAATAAGGTTGTAGCTTGAAACGTGAGCAAGAGATCAATACCCTAATGATGGCAACCTCTCTGAATCCCCATAAGAGAATCTAAAAAGAAAATAAAGTGAAATTCCAAACGGTGAGAATCTAAGCAAACCCTCACTGGAGATAGGACGGACCACTTTACACGCGGTGCCAAACAGGATATAGAGGCGTGTTGAATATACTTCCTCCTCTGGAGAGATTGAGCCCTTTCTGGTCACATAGATCTTACGACTCCAAAAGTTGTTTTGAAGCCAAAGAGGAACCTGACAACTCCTAAACTAGACAAAACAGAGAAGATGAGGGAGAAGAGAAGATTTCCCCACCTCCTGAAAACCACAAACAAAAGTTATGGGGGAAACCTTCTCAAGATCATCACCACACACCACCACATGCATGCACATACATAAGAGGAAAGAGAAAAATGTATGTATGAACACACAAGCACCTAAACGCCGACTCCACTATTCACAACCTCCACGCAAGAGAAATATCCTAGGATGATACTTAAAAGTTTTTATCACAAAAATAGTCTTTAAAGAGAAAAATAATTAAAATAGATTTTATTAAAGAGTGTAAATATACGTTTATACCCTAAGGTTAATTATTTTAGACATATGGTTTAAAGTTATGGGATAAAGTTTTGGAAGGTGAAGTTTAAAATTAAAAAATTAAAATTTTCAAATAAAAATGGTTATTTCGATCATTTTTAAGAGTTATTTTGGTGAAAAATACTATTTGAGACAAATAGCCGTTAAATGTAAATATAAGTGTTAGGACATTTTTTTCAATAGCAACTTTCAAGTTTTTGTCTCAAAACTAGTCTTTCAAACTTAAAATTGCTAAACAACCTTCATTAATTATCAAAAGTATATAATACCCTTTTTAACTGTAAATAAATCAGAACAACTAATAAATTTCAACCAGCAGAAAAAAAATTATGTGATGACGACGAGGAGCTTTTGAAGTCATCTTCGACGACGAGCTTGTTGGGTTTGTGTGAGCCCATGTCCAACTCTTATTGTCCGATTAGTATGATATTGTCCACTTTCGGCCTATTAGGCAAGCCCTCATGGATTTACTTTTGGTTTCCTTCCCAAAAAGCCTCATACAAATTAGAGTTGAACTTCTCCTATATATTATATTTTTTTTGTTTAAATTTCCAATGTGAGACTTTGTTTGACTAGTTTCTGCCATAGACCTCCTCTTCCGATTCAAAGGGTTTCATTCCTACTCAAAGGGTATTTTGGTCTTCTTGCAGATTCGTTAAACCGCTTTGATACCAATTGTTGTGTTTGTGTGAGCCCATCTCCAACTATTTATTGTCTGATTAGTACGATATTGTCCACTTTGAGCCTAATAGGCAAGCTCTCGTGAATTTACTTTTGGTTTTCTTCCCAAAATGCATCGTACTAATTCGAGTTAGACTTATCTTTATATATTATACACTTCTTGTATAAACTTTCAATGTGAGACTTTGTTTGATATCTCATAGAGCTACTGAAGTATTAAGAGGGAATTATTTTTTGTAAGAGGGAATTGTTCTTTCATGTAATAGTTATAAAACCAATAAAAGTATCATTTATTTTCAGTGATTACAAGGTTTGATACAATACAAGTATGAAAATCTTGCATATGCTTTTGCCTCGTAGAACTAAGGATTGTAGCTATGAATGAGTGAATTCAACCTTTTGTATAAAATCTAGTGGAATTGCATGCTTTACTTGGTTTAGTACATGCTATGTTACACTAAATTGCAATGTGGGTTTTGTTTTCGTGTTTTCTTCTGCCATCCTTAGGAGTCGGTATAAAACTCAAGTTTGCTAAAAAATTTCCCTATTTATAGGTCGTTCAAGGGACATCTGAGAACCAAATTCTTGCAAGCCATGATGCTCTTCGGACTCCTGTGGTAAGAATTTTGATAAGATGCTATTATGTTTGGTTCTTTGTTTGTGCGTTTGATCCACAGTGTATAAGTGGTATGCTACTAAACCACAGTCCTTATCGGTTGTTGCTCCAAAGTATTTACTCTTATGTGGATAATTTGATTCTGTAGAAGAAAAACAGTCAAAAGATAGCTTCATAAAGGTCATCCACTTACAGATTCATTGTCTAAACTGATATTCTGGTGGTGTACCCTTGTACACACGTATCTAGTTTATAGTCTATACTATATTCAACAATATCAAAAACTCTGTTTATAATAACTTGTGTGAATCGACTCCACACTTTCTAACAAGATAAACGTTTAAACCAATGTATATAACATTGCTTCATCTTAATTTAAAATTTCACTTCAATATTGATAAGTCAACAGAGAAAGTTAAAACGACAAAGACGAGTTCAGGCAAAAGAGACAAAGAAAAAAACAAAAGCAACAAAACATAAATCTAACGGTCTGGTAGGGAGGCTTGAGCCATCTTTGTTACCACTTGATGAATGAAACCGCTCTTTTGAGAGTAGAACTTGAATTCCTTAAGCTGCAACACTTTCCATTGCTCCTCAAATCTCTCCTTATCCTCTGCAGAAAGCCTACTCCACCCTTGTTTAGCAGCAAGATCATCCACACCAAAACGAGCTACTAACTCAACAATGGAAATAAACTCTAGCTTCTTCACAGCAGGCTCAAGTTTCTTCGACTTGCCATCAGATTTGACACCTCCTGATGATTCAACAGCCATGATTCCATTATCTCCCCACACCAACTTAGCCAAATCAAACGCCTTGCGATCATGAGCGTTAGAGAAAGACGGAACCTTTCCTTTCTTCTTACCTCTACCAAGATTGTTCTCAAACTTCTTCTTCAAACCCCTAATCTTCTCCATGAACTGAGCTTTAGTAACATCGAAACTTACAGATTTCTTCACGAGGTCATAAAGAGCGTTCTTGTCATCATAAGGGCTTGACCCAGTTCGGTTTTTGAAGTCGATAATCCCTTGCAAAACCGCAACCTCGTCTTCCTCGGTCCAAACTCTTTGGAAAGAGTTTTTCTTCGTCTCTTCTCCACCAGTTGTACTCTTTTTGTCGTCTTCTCCTGAAGAAACCCTCTTGACCCTCTTCGCTTCCCCTTCACCTGCCTCACTAGATCGCTTCTTGGTCTCGGGCTTGGAGAAAGTTTCAACCTTTTTAGAATCTGCTGGAGGATTCCCGACCGGTTCGGCTTCGGATTCGGAATCGGTTTCTTCTTCTTCTTCGGACGAAGAAGAGTTGGCTACGGCATCTTCGTCCCTTGAAGAAGATGCACTCGGCGGAACTTTCAACTTATTCCCACTCATCACTTTCTTTCTTTTTTCTTTGGGATTTTTGAGGTTTGATACTGAGAGTTTTGGCTTCATCGCTTCCTCTCACTTTATACTGAACACAAAGCGTCTCTTGGTTTTCCCTTTTCTTTAAATTTAATCTCACTTTCCCGTTTTATTTAATTTGTTATTTTTTCCTTTTCCTGTCGTTTGGAATTCTATTTCCTTCATTTAAATAATAAATTTTAGAAAACAAAAAGAATTACCACAATAGTTTCGGAGAATTATTTTATCGGACGGTTTAATGATGTGTGGTTTCATGCAACTTTAAAGTAAAATATTTATAAATTAATAATGTAATAACTACGAAAATTTATTAATTTATAGAATTATTAATTTTAAAAAAATCAATAGATCTATATTTTTCGAAAAATATTTTGAATGGAAAAAAAAAATTCTTTCATGATATTATATACTATTATTTAGAGCTTATAAATTTAATTTAAATATTTTATTAGAATATAGATAAAGTTTATGCATGATGAATGCATCTTATATAATAAAATTTCACTTTTATATGTAATTCGATAAAACTGAAAATAAAATTAAAGATGAAATTCATTTTTTAAAAAGATACACAACAAAAAAATTGTATACACTTATATAAGATTTATATATATGATAATTATGAATTTATGATTTTAATGGAATCATCTATTTATTTAAGAATTTTTGAAATATTATTATTTTATTTTTTATTGAATAATATTTTTTTTTACATCGACTCATTTTAAACTTGATTTTTTTTAATTAATTTATAGTATTTGTTAATTTATCTAAGACTAATTTAAAGAGTTCTATTGTACTCTGAAAATATTGTTTGAAGATACATGTATTATTATATATATAATGATTTCATAATTTTAGTTCTAAAAGTAGAAGAATATTGTCTTTCTAATTTAATATTTTATCCAAAAAAAGTTTTTTTTGTACGCTACCTATTTAAGTTAGTTCAAAACTTTAATTCATGTTAGTTACATTACATTGCATATAAATTAAACTAGATTAACAAAATAAATTTGTAATCATGATTTTTTTTGAAAATTGTAATTCTATCACAAATTGTAAACCACTTTGCAAATTTACCTTTAATGAATGACAATTTTACAAAATATTTTATCTTTTTATGAAAATAAACTTAATTAAATTTTCTAAATATTTATAAAAAATTTAGAAACTCAACTTTATCCCTTTAACACTAAACTTTAAACAATAATTACTAAAAAACCAAAATATTATTATATTTTTGATAATGTGTATTTTTACAAAGTTATGCTTAAATTTAATATACAATCAATTTCTCCTTTTTTTTTTCTTATTTCACTCCAACCAAAATATTAATGTTTTTGAACGTTTTGGTCAATGCTTTTTCTCGAAAACGGTTGTAGTAAGTGAGAGAGATAGAAAACCCTAAAGCCGCTGTCGTTTCATCTTCTTCCTTTGAACATCGGAGTTTTCACCGACGAATCGAACTCTCTTTCTCAGGTAATTTCTCTTCCGCCTCCATCCATCGTCTTCACTTGTATTTATCTCAATTTAGCTTCACGATTTCTACAAAAATCAGTTGCTTTTTATTCTTCAATTGATTCATTGTATATACTTTTCATTGATTCATCTGATAAAATCTTGATTTTCTATTGGCATAGAGATTATTTTTTGAAAAGATTATAATTTTTGAGACCCCTGTTTAATTATGCAGGTTTTACACTTGGATTCAGAATATCACATACTTTTGTTCTTCTAGATAATTAGTGACAAAGATGGATGATTGGGGTAAGAATTGCTCATAATTATGCATTGTTTATTATTACTGGCTGTATGTTTTAGTTATTGTTCTGTAAGAAAAAGAAAGATAAGACTTATCCACACTTGTTTCTTTCTGGTTCCAGAAGCTGAAGACTTTCAACCAACTCCTGCAAAAGTTGAACTGAAAAGTAATTGGGATGATGAGGATGTTGATGAGAATGAAATCAAGGACTCTTGGGAGGAGGAGGATGAAGAACCTACTCCGGTTTACTTTCTCTTTCAATGACAATTATTCGCTGGAGTGTATAATTTTGCAAAATTACATCTAAAACAAACTTTTTTGTTTCTATAGGCACCTGTAGTAAAGCCTGCTCAAAAGAAAGCAGCAGCAGCAAAAGTTGTTGAAAAGGAAGTTCCAAAACAATCATCAAAGGAAGAACCTCTAGATCCTATTGCTGAGAAACTTCGCATGCAGAGGTATCTTCTTTTGTATACATTTCACAACTTGTATATATATTGGCTTCTTCTGTTGGTTTGTTACCGTGCGAACCATGTGGCTTATTTTAGGCTTGTGGAGGAAGCTGATTACCAGGCAACTGCTGAACTCTTTGGAGCAAAGACTGAAACAAAAAGCGTTGACATCTTCATTCCCAAGTCTGAAAGCGATTTCTTGGAGTATGCTGAGATGATTTCTCGTAAACTTGTACCTTACGAGGTATCCCATATGCTCTTTCTTGTCTCAGCTAATTTGATTCATCACCAAATTGGTTTTTGCATTGAGTTTATGTTTTCTGTTTTGCAGAAAAGCTTTCACTATATTGGGCTACTCAAAGCAGTGATGAGACTTTCTGTGGCCAATATGAAAGCAGCTGATGTTAAAGACATTGCTTCGTCCATTACGGCAATAGCAAATGAAAAACTCAAGGCAGAGAAAGAAGCTGCTGCTGGCAAAAAGAAGACAGGTTACACCCATTCACTCTCTAGTGGTTTCTCTTTGATCTTTTAAACTTGTTAATTAGTCTTTCTTAGGCTAAGCATGTCTCTGTTTCTCAAGTGATTAGATTGATAATGGTAATTGTTTTTAAACTGTGTTTCTTAGGTAAAAAGAAACAGCTGCATGTGGATAAGCCTGATGATGATCTTGTTTCGGGTCCTTATGGCGCCATGGACGATGATGATTTCATGTAAAAGCAAATGGCTTGGAGATTGCACTTACACCTCTGTAGGATATTGCAACTAAAAAGATGTTTAAATCATCGGCGTTTTTTTGTTTAATTATCTGTTGAAGCAACACAAATTAGTAAAACAGAGTTGTCTGTTTCTCAGTTTCTCAACAATTTTTTTTAATATTAAATCGTTTTCTTTCTTAACATCTTTTGGCTATCCTTTCCAGAATACTATCTATATTAGTTTTTGGTTCTGTCTCTTGCAAATCATCAACAAAAACTCACTCTCTACATTTCCAATTGTTCTTTCTGTCTTGAAGATGGTGTGCTTTAATCTTTCTAGTGCAATGGCAGATTTCTGGTGGGGATCTAATTCTCATCTGAGAAAAATTCACTGGATTGCGATCTTGAAGCTTTTATCCAGTTCTTGTTAGCAAAGTAAGCTTGAAAAATTCTCACTTTCCCTTACTGTTTGGTGGCTCAATATCTCAACAGTAGTTACTTTCCTGATGTTGAGGCCACTTTGGATACCCGACACTCTTACGCATGGAGAAGCTTCTTATTTGGTAGAGATTTACTAATCAAAAGTATCAAAAAGGGTGGGTGATGGGAATTTGATTCAGGTTTGCCTAGATATGTGGTTTGAAGATGAGTTTGATGGTTACTATGTAAGGGGTCCATGGATTAAAAAAGTGGTTTTTGATGTCAATCTTAAAGCCAGAAACCTCATTGATTGTAATGTCAGGAGATGGAATAGAAAAGCTTTAGAAGAGGTTTTTGTACCTTCAGATATTAGGATCCTTTTGCAGAATCAGGCGGTGGTTTCGAAGAGGATTTATGGTCTTGGAAATTAACAAAAGTGGAGCTTAGAACATCTCCAATGTAAAATTCCATTTTTTTTCCAAAATAGAATAACTATATTATGAGGTTGGAAATGCTCTTACTCCAATGTGAAATTTGGATATTAGCTAGCTACCTGAGAAGAATATTGAGTTGTGTAGTCATGTGGAAGCTCTTTCCTCTATGAATTGTTTGAAATCTCTATTGTGGAAGGTTCCTCCCTCAAAGTTGAGAGGTTATGATAGATGTCAACTGTGGTGATTGGTAGGTAAATCAATCAATCACTTACTTTTTCAGTGTGATCTAGCGAGATAAACTTGGGCGATGTCCAATATTCCCTCTCCAAAACTGGCTTCCTCGATTCTTCTATCTTTTCTAATATGAACTATCTATTTAGATTGCATAAGAATGTGCAAGTCATGTCAATAATGGGTTTGGCCTTGGATTCTGTGGTATCTGTGGAAAAGTAGAAACAGTTTTTGGCTCAAGAAGTTGATGAGGAGGAAGAGATTCAATCCTTTCAAGATGTCATTTCTAAGTGTCTCTCTTCCTCGCTCAGGTTGGGTCAAATGTGAATTTGCCATGGACTGATGCGAGAAATCAGAAACAGTGGGAGCGGCTTGGGTGGTTAGAGATGAGCGTGGTTGGATTCATGAACATAATCTTTCTCTGCTATCTCATCTGTTTTGGATGCCAAGATGGTTGTTACTTTTTGAGCCATTGGGAGCATGCGTAGCTTAAAGAAGTATATGATCTTTGCATCGGACTTCCAAGATGTTTGCGGAGCTGGCCTCCATCCAAATGACTGGCCGGCTCTAGCAATTTCAAGCATTGGAGCTTCGTGTGGAGTTGAAGGCTTTTGAAAATTGGGATTTGCAGGTTGTGTCCCGAGGGAACCTTAGAGGTGCATCTTTCATTGCACAGAGTGTCAACAATCTTGGGCTTTTCCAGTTGGCTGAATTCACTCTTTGTCAGTGAAAGAAGAACCTCTGTCCCTTAGTTTAGTTGGTTAGGTGGTATATGAGTTGTACTTTGGGGTATAGGGAGTGTTGTTGTAAGGGTGGGTTTGTTTACCCGGAAGTGGTTGGTCTTTTTCTCTAATATTTGGTGAGCATGGTGTATCTTGCTGTGATGATTGTTATTCAGTCTTGATGAAATATATATTCCAATTTGAGAAAAAAGTATGATTATAATAATATTTTTTTGATAAAATTTATTTTGGTAATTTTGATTTTTGAAGGTTATTTTCTGATTGTGCACAAAAAAGACTTTATTTTGTGATTAAAAATATTTCTAAGACTATGCTAAGGTATTTTTCTAAATTCAGTAAATCAAAAATTCAAACAAAAACTACAGCAGTTATTTTCTTATATTATAGATAATGTCTTCTTTCTCTAATTTCGAGCTTTGAAATGAAACATTCTTAGTGATCACAGAACGAAAATCTTTATTTGTTTCCTGGATTTAGATTCTTGTGAGAAAAATGATGAAAGTGACAAGTCAATTCATCGAAGGCTGAGTAGAGAGAAAGAGATATAATCATAAAAAAAGACCGAAGAAATTATATAATCATGTGGCTGAGTTATGCAAAATGCTAACAAATCCACTCCCCGAGTGGATGCAATATGATTGATTCAGAGCAAAAAGAAAAAAGAGAAGCTTAAAGCTTGTTTCAAAAGAGCTAATGGCATCATCACACTTTAACTGCCTCTACTTCATAGACAAGCCACGAATTCTTAGGCACATCTTCCTTCTTCAATCCTTCGTCTGAGTATCTGTGTTTACCACATCCATAACCAAAGAGAAACAAAACAGGTTGGTTATATCGTAAACATATCATATACTGAAAATGAATCATCTAAAGACATAATCATCTGACATACCCAAGAGATGGTGGAATTATGATTCTTCTCTTATCACCAACTCGCATCCCTGAGAATCAGAGATGCAGTCATACTATTTAAATATATATCAACATTTGTGAATTTTTCAATTGAAACGGTTAAAGCTACTATACAATACCTTCAACACCTTTGCTGAGACCTTTTATGACCTTTTCTCCACCTGCAAACAACATTATACTTAAATTGTTACAAAAAACGAAGTGTTTTTTGCACATGGTTGAAACAACAATGACAAAATATCTAAAATAAATTTTTACCTAAGCGAAATCTTAATGGAGATTCTTCCAAGTTTGATTCAAACACTTTCCCAGTGTCTTTTAACTTCCCAGTATAGAGTATGCTGACCTGAAACAACCATACAGGGCTGAGACAGCATCCATATTTGCATAGACTTTAGAAGTATATAGATGGTAAAAAAGAACACTCAACCTTTTTCCCTTGAACAGCTACTTTACCATCTGACTTCCCTTTTTCAATCTCTTCAACTGTCACCTCATTTGGAGAAAGCTCTGATTCTGGTAGTTTCTTAGTACTAGCTTCTTTCTTCATGTTCCTATTCATTAGGACAAGCTTGTCGATTTGCAGTGGCTATAAGCAACTCAACTGAAATAAAATTTCTACCTAAGGTATGACTCACTTTTCGATAGCTTGTTTCTTCCTTTCTGTAGTCTCCTCTCTTCTATCCTTTTTCCTCTTTTTCTTTGATAGAGTTACATCAGTTGATGATTCGATCGCTCTTTCATGTTAGAGACAATGGTAATGTTAAACTAAATCAAGAAAGTAACATAATCAATTCAGTTGTATTGTAACACTTACTTGTCACTTCCAGGCATATCTTTTTCCTCTCCTTCGTCTGTGTTAATAACAATTGATTCCTTGTTTCTTTTATCTTTCTTCTTCTTCTCTTTCTTAACAGGAGAAGGTTCAACGTCACCAGATGGTTTCTCCTCCCTGACATATATATTAAAACAGATTAGGTAACAGAGTAATACACTTAACACCGGTCTGTAGTGAGTGAAGCTTTCTTACTTTTCATCGACAGTTTTGTCTGATGTCTTGTCACCATTTTCCAAAATCGAACATCTTGCCTTTGACCTCGTGACCCTTGAAGGCAAAGGAACCTCTGAAGAAAGGACCTTCAGGGTCGTGTGGTCTTTATCACTGTTAAGTATTTCTACAGAATCTTCATTGACAGAGTCATCATCAGTATCTGAATCAGAGACTTGAAACTTTTTCTTTAGTCTTTTATTTCTCTTCTTTGCCTTTGTTGTAGCTAACCTCTCCTTAACCGGCACTGAGAAAAAGGGACAACGATTATCAATATATGCAAGTACAGTACCGACAATAAAAACTGTGAAACTCTAAACCAATTTCAGATAAAACACAAGCACAATAACTAGTCTCAAGAGTACAAAACAGTTCAAGTTTTAACCCACAAAGCATATAAGTACAAGTTAGGGAAAGGCATACACTCATCATCGTCATTAATGAAACTATCGCTGTAGTCATAATCATCACTGCTACCTTTCTCCACGTCTGTGTCAACAATGTCTTCTCCAAATGACTCTCTTGGTTCGGTGTCAAGGGGATACAATTACGAATAAATTTACAAATATAATATAAAAAAAGAAAGGATACGATTCTTCATCATTTAGGAATAAACCGGCGGCGGTGCTATTCCTTCCAAGGAAGTAGCCAGTGAGGTGAACACTACGAGGACCAATTACAGAGAAGACAACATCCTCAGCTTCTTGAAACTCGATATTGAGTTGGCAAGAATCAACCTTTTCAGGAGACAGGACACATAAGAAGAGTGGACTTTTGTTCCCAACGTTACACTGAAGAATGCTTCTGCTTGCGTTATTACTAAGCCCCAATGTCGCCTTTAAAGATTTTAACCAAACAGATAGAAATCAAAAGGGGACCCAATTGCAAAATCTAAGAGTTTAGGGGTAGAAAGAAAAAGACCTGGGAAAGGTGAAGTCTTTTTGAATCATTAGTAGCCGTGAGAGTGAAAGGCTTTCCTGGCTTCACTTCAACTCCTGCAACACACACGAATCATCAAGAAAAATAAAGTTATTTTTTAATGATAAATCGGAGATGTTTTGAGAAATAAAAGAAAAGAAACGATAGAACCAAACCCCAGAAAGCCATTGAATTTGATTGAAGAGAATCGTAAAGGGCGACACTTTGTGTTCTTCTCCGTTCTGTGGCCAGGTTTTATACTGGCGAGGGTTTTATTTATTGCCGCCCTAATTTATTTGTTTTTTTTTAAGAAAACCCTAATTTATCAGTTTTCAAAAATGTTTTCGTTCAAAAATATATTAACATTTAGATTTATATTTTAATGATTATAATTTAAGATTTAATTTTAAAAGATTGAATTTGAATTTCTAAATATTTTAAAAAATTAATTTAATATATTTTTATTATATTTTAAATATATTTTTGTAAATTATTATTCACTAAAATTAAATTTGATAAGTGATATCAAATCTTTTTGTAATTACTGTTAGTAAATAAAATAGTTGAAAAACCTTCGATTGTGCAAAATCTATTTTTTAAAATCAAAAAAATGTAAAATCTATTTAAATTGATTGTAAGAAGAAGGAAAAAGAATTCAGTTCCATGGATGTTGACCGATTTAATGAATCAAAAGAAAACATATCTTCCACTAAAAAAGGGCACCTAATCAAAAAAGGAATCAAATGCGCCGTTACGATACACCACATTCCAACCTCATTACTCTTCTTTTTTATAATGTTTTCATTAATATATAAAGGAAAAAAACATTTTACTATTTTCTTCCTGGTCGAGAAAAAAAAAAAAAGCCAAGACAAGACGTTACGCAGCTCCAGGGTTGGTCGTGGTCGAGATCCGGCGTCGACGGGTCTCCTCCTCCTCCTCCAATAAGGATGATGATGAAGATCCCGAGCGGTGTTGTCGCTTCAGTCATTGCCTTCTCCACTGCTGCTCTCTCTTCTTCCTCCTTTATTCCTCCAGTCTCCCCAAAGGTTTAATCATTTTTAGCATTTGCGATTACAGATCTGCTCTTGTCTCATATGATAGATATATATATTGAAATGAAATGAATGAGCAGGGGTGGGAATCGAGGCGGTCGGAGAAACTGGAGCCGAGGTTTGATGGGTTGAGGTTCATAGAGACGCTGGTCACAGCACACAGATAGATTCATTATCACTTTTGGCCTTGGGTTGCTGCAAGAGCTTTGACACAAAGCGTGAGTGCTCTCACTTGGCTCTTCTTCTCTTCTATTCACCTAAACGTCTTTCTTTTTCAATTTACATTGTCTATCGTTCTTTGTTGCCCCCTTTGCTTCAAGGGCTACGTTAAACTGAGACTTTGTATCATTCTTCATGGGGATGACATTAAATTGGTGTTTTCGACTCTTTGTCTTTTAACATGTGAGTTCAGATCCAAAATGGATGTTAGAGTTACATAAACCGATTTGGTTGAGTTCAAGGTCTCTATTCATGATTGAAATTCGATTTTGCAGAAATGACTACGTTATCCTTGCATAAACTGGTCAGATACTTGAGTGATATCCCTGATGATTACAAGACGTGGTGAGTGAAACAAGTCGAATATAATCTTAGAAAGTGCAATCTCAAGAAATTGGAGTTTGATATGTTGTCTTGGTACACATAAAGAATGGTGTTTGCCTTTGTGTGTATTCTACTTTTTACAGCGACATAGGCATGAACATTTTAATCGGACCCGAGGATCCGATCCGAAAAATCTTGGTTTGGGTAAGAACCGAATTGTTCTTTTTTACCCTATTGGGTTTTGCTGTGGAGGATCCGTGGGTCTTGGACCAATCCGAACCCGAAACCCGATGAGGTATCCGAAATACCCGAAACTTGAAGTACATATTAGACATATATAGTTGTTTTAGTATATTATTGGTATTATGTGTATTTTTTTTATGTTTTGGATTCAGATATTTTGGGTATGGTTTTGGGTTTCAAATAAAATTTTAGATTTTTTAAAATATGATTTGGATAATCGGATAAAAGTTCGGGGTTGTTCATGTCTTCGGGTCATATTTTGAATAAAATTTTATATTTTTGGGTATTTAAATATTTTTTGTGTTTTGGGTATTTTTTGGGTCGAACCGGACAAGACCCGAAAATAACCCGATCCGGAACCAAGGCAAACCAATCCAATAAATTCTAATTACCCTATTGGGTTCAACTATCTATGACATGAACTGATCCGACCCGACATGACCCGAACCTAAGCCAAAGCGACAAATTTTAATTACTCTACTAGGTCTAAATATCTAAGACCCGAAGAGTCCGAATTCGACAAGACCCAATTCGAACCCGACTGAGGACCCAAACACCCAAACACCCAAACATATTTAGAGTGAATATACTATGTCTGAAAATCATTAGAATCACTATCAATAACCACCTTAAAAAAGGAACCACCAAATCCATTTGTCTTTCCACATTTCGGGGTTGATTGGTTACGTTATTTTTTTTACTCGAAGTCAACTTATCATTAGCCAACTGTGATTACATGATTACAACCTTAAGATAGTTAAACATAACATACAACCGACGAATCTAGTAACGCCTAGTAACAGTTAGAAGAATCCTATACTACCCATTCTATTCGTCGGTGTATTTTTCACCACAACGAAACGAATTATCCTCACTACCCGAGAGAAAGCGTCTCTTGAACCCCTAATTAGACCACACGATACGAAAGCAGTAATTAGACAAACAAGTTATGACAAAAATCAGATTCTAATTAAACAAACAAGCAATTGATCTCCTCATGATTCGAGTTCAGTCTATGTGCCAACCACCACTTCACCCAAAGGCGCTTTTCGATCTCGGCACATTCCCGACATCCACCACTACCTCGCTCCATAGCCCGAAACCGAACACAACATCCAGACTGAAGGTGGTCCTTGGTAACGGTTGACATGATCGGTTCCTCAAATCGCAGCTTAAGGAGGTACGAAGTTCTTACCACCGGGTCAAACTCAGTCCAGACACCAGCGCATGGAAGTAGAGCTCCACCGGCCAAGACCACTCCTCTTGTTGACCACTTCTTTGGTTTGAATCTTGGAATGTGATGTCCCCGAGAACCACAGAGCAATCCTCCATCCACTGCTTGTTATACCCCTCCTCCATCCACCGCTTGTCATACCCCTCCCCCATCCATCTCACCGTCATAGTCGAGAATATATCCGGGATATAGAAGTCGTATGACCATTCCACGCGCAGCCACCGTGACGCTCTCTCCGGAGATCTTAAAACGTTGAAACAGATCCTGCAAGCTCATCGAACCTAAAAGCCGACCCTCCTTTCCAACGACACACCGTGTGTCTCGCCATCTCTCCAAAGGATGTCAGGACCGTCACCATCAAGCAGCTTTCAACTACGCAAGGACTCGAACAGGTTTAGAGCAGGTTGCATATTGACAAAGGTTAATCCATGAGAAGGAGAGCAAAGGAAAAAAGAGATTAAGGGGAGAAAGGAGTCGCCTCTGGCACAGCCACATCGGCTGGCCGAAGCTAGGGTTTCGTTTTCAAAAGTTGTCGCTTCGATTGGTTCGGTTATAGTTTTAAAATCTGTTCTGTAAAATTTATTATATAGATTTTTTTTTTGCTTTATATGTATATGTTACATCTGTAAAAATTAAATAGAAAAAAATAAAAATACCAAGAATATATTTCTACAGCCATGTACTATTCTTACCGTATAAAAAGTATTGCTTTAATAAATAAGGGTTTTACATCTAATTTTCTACTATAGCTTTAAAATTAACTTAAAGCATGATTGATAATTTTAAAATTTGTAGATAAAAGATGAAAACTAAAACATGTAACCACAGTCCAATCAGTCATCCCCTTTCTTGTTTGTCTTTCCACATTTCAAAATCTTATTATGAATTATTTACACAAATATGTTTTTGCATTTTCAGTTGTTTAATTCATAATTTCTCTATTGTATGAAAACATGTAAGAGCTTATTCATGTAATTGTTTACGTTGATCCAAAATCCAACACCTTACATATTTTAATTTTTTAACTTTCTGTTGTTGTTTCACTCGCTAATTAATAAAGCATTTTCAAATATTTTTGATTTTTCACATTTTCTGTAGATTTTTTAAACTAATAATCTTCTTTTATCCAAGCAAATAGTTTATCTAGTTTTGTTCTTATGTCGAGATTCTATCTTACACTAGCAAATCGGAGAATCAAATCAACTTTGGTGGCATATCGGAAAGTAAGACAGTGAAAACAATTTAGAAGAAGAGAGTCCGAGATAAAAACTACCTTGAACAACGAAGATGAATGAAGTAGTGAATGTGAGACCCTCTGTTATAATGTTACAACATGATAAACGAAGAGACATCATCATCAGGTCTAAGAAACTTAAGACGACGACACCATTTCCGCCATTTCAAGAGCAACGATTCTATTTCTTGGAGTAAACCAGATTCTGCTTTGTGTTCTCAATGGTAAAGGTGATTTAAAATGGATCTAGTATGGTTTATGATTAACAAGATTGGGATCTACCAATATGCCAAGATGAAAGTTTGCTACCATTTTCAAAGAGAGATGTCAAATTATGTAGGTTTAGAACTAGTTCTTACAAATTCATTGAGATCGACTTTGTCTCTCGCAATCAACTTAGAGGAGACTTATTGTACGAGATGGATTACATCGCTTGAACAAAGTCCATCAAGCAAACTGAACTTGGTCTACTTGGTCAAAGAGTGGTCAAAGATTATACCGACTTAGAAAGAATAAAGGAACGTAATTTGCTATAAAATGAGAAGACCAAGGACATAGAGAAAATGTTCACAAAGAAACACTGTACAACATAAGAACTAGGATATTCGTCGCTTATTTGTCCTTGCCAAATTCATTAGACACTTTACGTTTTTTTGTCTTTTCTCTTGTAATTGTTTTTTCAATCAATAAATTTACTTAAATTTGCAATGACCGGATAAAGATTGGAAACATGCATAAAAACTTTAAAATAAGACTTATATTATAGTCAAAAACCCTATAAAATCATGGAACACAAATTGTGGCGTAAGAGATGGTACGAAAACAATTTGAAACAAGGTGACATAGAATCATAGAAAACTTAAAATAAAAAAAAATTAAGGTAACAAAAACATGATACACAAAAACATAAATCTACAGCAAATGATCAACTATAACATCTAAAAACAAGTATTTGCAGATAAGTAGATAAAATATTATAGAATAATGGTGAAAAGAAAGAAATTACCTCTATCTAGCTCAAGAAAGAAAATTATGATGCAGTGTTTTTTTTTTTGATAATCATGGTAAATCTCAAAGGTTTTCTAGGCTCAAAGACTAATTTTCACGAGTCCAGAAGAAATCCAGGTTTTCTTGCACTTAAGACGTCCATAGGTAGCCAAAGGGAACTGAATCCAGGGCGGAAGCTCCAGTCGAAGCCGCTTTACCACTATATCAAGATCACTTGGTTATGATGCACTGTGTTTAGTTGATGAAATTTATATATTTGACATAAAATAAAATTGGTAATATATACTATTAAAGCAATATCCCTCATATGATTACGTCTTTGGTCTTGTGAGATAATTACAATGTCACGTCACTCTATATTTATGCATAATATAATTAATAAATATTAACCAAATAATTAATTTAAGAAATTTTTAAAAATAAAAATAATTAAATCATGTATAATCTCTTTCTTTTATCATTTTCTTTATAAAACACAACACGATATTTATTATCCTAAAAATTATTTACAGAAATTTTCCAAAATACTCACTATAATTGTTTTTGAGAATATTATTGTTTTGCAGTTTAGAATTTTTGATAAACATTAAACTAAACATTATCTATATTTTGTTAAAAATAATAATGAAAAATTTAATAAATTTAAAATATTTGAAAATGAAAATACAAAATTTTATAAATTTAAAATATTTGAAAATGAAAATTCAGTATGTAAATTTATATTATAAATATATAAGAAATATCTTAACAAACAAACGATAACTCTTTTTGATTTGTGGAAATTTATGTCCGACTACACTACCATAAACAATCTTATAAAATCTACGATATATATAATTTGATTATTTATTAATCAGTATAAATCATCTTTTTGGATATGTAGTCTGCATAATTTTTTCTTTTCTCAAATTTGAAATCCAAAACTTGGTATAAAACATTTAAATTCAATAGATTAAAGGGATTTCTACCTTTATGCTATTGGTTAAATATAATATTATATTTATTGATGGACAATCAAACAGTTTGTCGTCTTTAAAGAACTGAAGAAAACGTCACGCCGGTTTCATTTGCTTATTTGCGCAAAGTCCAAACCAAGGCTTTGGTAAAAGAAAATTAAAGAAAAAACCCCTTCATTGAGCTATGCAGTATAAACCGCGTTTTACTTCCTTAGACACTCCCAAATTCCTTTTCCTCGACTCAAATTCAAAATCTCGTCCCGTCTAGATCAGATCTATTCGTGCGGGTGGAATATCAGATCTCGACGATCTGCTCACTGCAGCGTCTTTGAGGGCTCTAATTTGAAGATGGAGAATCTGATATCTCTGGTAAACAAGATACAGAGAGCTTGCACGGCTCTCGGAGACCATGGAGACTCTAGCGCCCTTCCAACTCTCTGGGATTCCTTGCCTGCCATTGCCGTCGTTGGTGGTCAGGTTTTTATCTCGATCCCCTTGCATGCTTCAAGATCCATCTCACGATTTGCGATGGATATTCTGTAGATGATTTGGCCTAAACTTCGTAGAGTTGAATAGGCTGTACTATGTGTTAGCTTTGCAAGCCATTGGTATTGTGGAGTGTGGACTTGGCTTTGACTTGGATATTGTTGCCGGCCTTAAGTTTATTTACTATCTTTGTTGCGTTGACAGAGCTCAGGGAAGTCTTCAGTCCTAGAGAGCATCGTTGGAAAGGACTTTTTACCCCGTGGATCTGGTAATCACACTTCTTCCCTAGTTTTAATGAAATGGCTTGTTCCCTTGTGTAGTTTTTCTTATTAAAAAAATGCATTTGGGGGAAACTGTGTGTAGGTATCGTCACTCGAAGGCCCCTTGTCTTACAGTTGCAAAAGATTGATGATGGAACCCGGGAGTATGCTGAGTTTCTTCACCTCCCCAGGAAAAAGTTCACCGATTTTGGTGGGTTCTGTTGTCTCATTTCTACTTTCAGCTTCACTTATTTTGTTTATTTTTTTGCTTACCCTTAATCACCTCTGTAGCTGCTGTGAGAAAGGAGATCCAAGATGAGACTGACAGGGAGACCGGGCGCAGCAAGGCCATTTCTAGTGTACCCATTCACCTTAGCATTTACTCTCCCAACGGTTAGGATCTATTTCTAATTTTATTTCCTTGGAATGTTGTTTTGCTAAACTTTCATCCTCTTTGCTATGTGTGCAGTTGTCAACTTGACACTGGTTGATCTTCCAGGGCTTACAAAAGTTGCCGTTGGTAAGTCACATTTACAGGAACAGTAGAGCAAGGATTTAGGTCTATTTCTCTAGCGATGGAGAATGACACAATAGACTTTATTCTTTGCCGTAGATAGTTTAGCATGACATCATGACAAACTTCTTTTGGTTGATGCAGAGGGACAATCTGAAAGTATAGTGAAGGACATTGAAAACATGGTCCGGTCTTACATTGAAAAGGTAATAGGAAATCTTTAGTCCCAGACCCTTTAAGATCTTATCGACAGCTTATTGCCAGTTTAATGTGTGTTGGTTGGGTAATGCATACCTTTTTGACATGATTTTTTTTTATGTTTAATCAAATTTCCTTACAGCCCAACTGCATCATTTTGGCAATTTCACCTGCAAACCAAGATCTTGCTACCTCAGATGCAATTAAAATTTCCCGTGAAGTTGATCCATCGGGTAGCTATTTTGCAAACCATTCATTTGCCACCAAAGATACCAGACGTGTTAGGCTCCCACCTTGTGTCTTATACTTGTTGTAATCTGTACAGGGGAGAGAACATTTGGTGTCTTGACAAAGATTGATCTTATGGACAAGGGGACCGATGCAGTGGAAGTAAGTTGCCTTAGCAAATAATTTAAGCTGTGTATAAGCTGCAATTACTGTGCATGAAATGCGTTGAGAATACAGACTTATTATATCCTGTTCGAACTACAGGAAGCTAGTTTTTGTAGTAACATAATACAGATGTTTTCTCATTATTTTGTTCACTGCTACTTACCTAATGATGTTTTTTTGCTCAGATTCTGGAAGGGAAATCTTTTAAACTCAAATATCCATGGGTTGGAGTTGTCAACCGCTCCCAAGCAGATATTAACAAGAATGTCGACATGATTGCGGCTCGAAGACGAGAGAGGGAGTACTTTTCCAATACTACAGAGTATAGGCACCTTGCACATAAAATGGGTTCCGAGCATTTAGCAAAGATGCTCTCCAAGGTAAGTGCTTTCACGAGGATTGATTTAGCTTTCTTCACCAGTTTTTTTCTTAGAAATTAGAATATTAAATACATTCTGAAATTTGTTAGGACTGGTAAATAGGAGTTTCGTTAGAGTAGTAAGGATCCAAGGTAACTATTTTCACAAAGATTGGTGCTAAGGAAGTGAACACAACCAGAAAAATGGATATAAGTATTACAAGAACCTACTAGGAATTTTGTGGCAATACTCAACACGTTGTTTATTAACAACAGAACCAAAACTGCAACACTGTTGTTTTGTTGTTTGAACAGCATCTAGAACGTGTGATCAAGTCAAGAATTCCAGGCATCCAGTCGCTTATTAACAAAACAGTGTTAGAGCTGGAATCTGAACTTAGTCGCCTTGGAAAGCCTATTGCAGCTGATGCTGGGGTAACATTGTGTATTAATTTTTTTTCTTTAATTTGTATTCTTAGATGGCAAAATTTAATTACTGTTTTGGTGCAGGGGAAGCTGTATTCAATAATGGAGATTTGTCGGCTCTTCGATCAAATATTCAAGGACCATCTCGATGGAGTGTATGTTTTGGCCATTTCGCTGCTATCATTTATAAAATTAAACCATGAGTTGTTATAGTGTCTGAGTTGATGTGACTCTTTTAGTCAATTTGAAACTGAAATTAAAACAAAAAATATTTATAATTTGGTGCCAATGGGTAAATGATGACACAGGCGGGCTGGTGGTGAAAAGGTGTATAACGTGTTTGATAACCAGCTTCCGGCGGCTCTGAAGAGACTTCAGTTTGACAAGCAGCTAGCAATGGACAACATCCGCAAGCTGGTCACTGAGGCTGACGGTTACCAGCCTCACTTGATTGCCCCTGAGCAAGGTTACCGTCGTCTCATTGAGTCTTCTATTGTGTCCATCCGAGGCCCTGCTGAAGCGTCTGTTGACACTGTACCAACTCTAACTCGCATCTCTAAACAAACAAATCGATAACCTAACAAAAAAGCAATAAGTGTCCTTCCTGTATTTTCTTATATCTTTTTTATGTTTTAATATTTACTAGGTTCATTCGATCTTGAAGGATCTAGTTCACAAGTCTGTGAATGAGACGGTGGTACGTTCTCTTCTTCTTTTAGTAATATTTATCCACGACTTTTTTTACTTTGGTCCATTGTTATAAAGAAGTTGAATATGTGCAGGAATTAAAGCAATATCCAGCTCTGAGAGTGGAGGTGACAAACGCGGCCATAGAGTCGTTGGACAAAATGCGGGAGGGAAGTAAGAAAGCAACACTGCAGCTGGTGGACATGGAGTGCAGTTACCTCACTGTTGATTTCTTCAGGAAGCTTCCCCAGGATGTTGAGAAGGGTGGTAACCCCACGCACTCCATTTTCGACCGCTACAACGACTCCTATCTCAGACGAATCGGTAAGTCAAAAGCATATCCTCTATATGTTATATTCTGATGCGGTATCTATTATATTTTCTACCTCACACACCTTTCACATCTGGCAAAAGGATCGAATGTTCTGTCTTACGTGAACATGGTCTGTGCTGGACTGCGGAATTCAATCCCCAAGTCAATCGTCTACTGCCAAGTCCGAGAAGCCAAGCGCAGCCTCCTCGACCATTTCTTTGCCGAGCTTGGTACCATGGACGTAAGTTCTCTCTTGCCTTTTGTCTTGAATGCAACTAACATCCGGCTAAACAAATAACAAAAACTGTTGGTGAATTCCGTTTCCAACAGATGAAGAGGCTCTCTTCACTTTTGAACGAAGATCCAGCGATCATGGAGAGACGCAGCGCCATATCTAAGAGGCTGGAGTTGTACCGAGCTGCCCAATCGGAGATCGACGCAGTCGCTTGGTCCAAGTGAAACGGGCATCACATGCCCACTGTTTTGCTTGGGTCCAGACCCGGAAGACATTTAGGTTGTGTAATTTTTATAAGATGGCCTTCCCTGCATGAATGCCGTGTTGTTTCTTACTACATCACAATGTTTGTTTAGCTGCCTCTTCGTTTTTGTCCATCACCCGATGTGCATGACATTTGCTTTGTTATGTAGAGATTTTTTGTTTTTGGTGTATTATGCATCTTTGAATTGATGTGATATTGTTAATCTAAATGGACTTTCAACCTAAAACCAATTGGTGATAAGTGGTCTATCTATTTTATATATTGCTAAGTATTTTTTCCAACTACCGATTTGAGACTTTTGTCACTAATACGCCTACTCGAGATGATGGCTTTTTGAGCGTCAATCTCGGAATGTTTAGGCAATGATCGATGGGCCAACTTTAGGTAGGATCGATGATTTTGGGTAGGATCGGGTTGGATTGTGGGCTTTGATACCATTTTAAGGATGTAAGAGCTTCCAACCTAAAACCAATTGGTGATAAGTGGAAATCAATTGGTGATAAGTGGAGTGGTCTATCTATCTTATATATTGCTAAGGATCGTCTAGTTACCAATGTGAAACCTTTGTCCTTAATAGATATTAGAAAAAAATACCCAAATTAACTCTTATTTCTTTGATAATTACTAGTTTAATTCTTTGCCATAGTTGCAGCTTAGTTTAGGTAGATAAATAACCAAATAACTCTGATTTGGCCGGTCTTGTTATCTCCGCTGCCAAACTCTTCAGTGATGAGAACCACTGTTGATCTCTATAGACTTCTCAGCAGCAACTCCAAACTATTTAGCACCGGTTAATTGATTTCTGGATTAGTTAAAAGTTTTGATCCATAACCTTTATATGTTTGTTGGTTAATGCTGCTTATTCTTTGGTTCGTTTCTTTTTCTGCCTCTTCAATTTTTGTGTTCATTGATTCTTTGTTTAGTTGTTGATTCTGTATATTTCAAGAGATCAATGCCTCCAAGTGCTTGGTTGTAGATGTTAATTAAAAACTGCCAAAATCATTGATGATAAGTTTTTTGGGCTTTCAACTTAAAACCAATTGGCGATAAGTGGATTGACCCAAATCCCTTATATATTACTCAAGTCTCTTATATCTTTCCAATGTGGGATCTTCTCTCTAACATCCTCCCTCGAGATAAGGGTCGGTATAACCATTAATCTCGCATAATCCACCATACCCCCTCTAAAACAATGCTTTTTATTCTCTAGCAATCTCGAAGGAATTGAGCCTTCTTTGGGCCATCAATTCGTGGGATGATCAGGCCACTGTCCGGGCCGGATTAATGGGTGAGGGTGTGGGCTCGCTCTGATACCATGACAAATTGATGAGAGTAAAGAACACAAAAGTGTTTAAGGAAAAATTATATTAGACTCTCATAAGAATAAAGTACAAGATGCATAGATTTATATAATGAATGATCAAACCTAATTTTCTAAACTAATATGAAATAATATATTAGATAAATGTTAACTTTCTATTTTTCTCGGTATTTCCAGATTTCTTTAGATTCGTCTTGATCTTCTAGATCTTTCCTCATCTTCATGTTTTCCATAATCTTGATATGGTCGATCTCATCGATCTCCCAATACCCTCCCGCAAGCTCATACGTGATAACACGTATAAGATTGGACAAATATTCAAAATATCAGCAATATACCCTACTGTGAGGTAAAGAAATCGACGTTTATACTCGATCGTTGAGTCAAATCGGCTGCAACACCCGGTCGTCGGGTCATCGACGTTTATACCCGATCGTAGGGTTCTTCAAATAATAAGGGACAAAACTCGCGATTGCGAAGTCCATGAATAATCGTGAAGGCGAAGTAGAAAAACAACTCACAAATGCGAGAAGTCAAATAGTTAAGGATGTTATCCGCGAGTGCGAAAAAGAACATCAAACTGAACGAATCAATCAATAGATACATGTTCAAAAAAATCATATATAACCATCTTCATCATTGAAGATTGTGTGACTAAATCATTCGTATTTATGATTAAACTCACGGTTAACCGGAAAAATCAAATCACTGTCACCAAGAAAGAGAACCAAGAACAATCACGTTGTTTATTCATGATTCTTATGCTCCAAGAAACTAGCAATATGCTAGCCACTACATAACTTGTAAGCCACCAACAAAACAAGACAACAACATTTTTCATTCGTAAATCACCTATTGCCACCAACATGCTTCAGTGTAAGCCACCAACTCTTTTTTTTTTCTAATTGGAAGAAAAATAAACTTCGATCCACAGGTTTTGGATCTTGGCTCTGATACCATGATAAATTTCTTGGACTTCCAATTTAAAACCAATTGGCGATAAGTGGATTGACGCAAGTCCCTTATATATTACTCAAGTCTCTTACATTTTTCCAATGTGAGATTTTTTTCCAACCATTGATTTTCTTTTTCCGTAGATTTGTAAGTATTTTTTGAAAAAGCTCCCTTTTTAGGATTCCTTATTCTGATTAAGATTTGCTGTTTCTGGATTGCAGACTGTCATCTCACTATTCCCTATACAAGTAAACTTGAAAACAAGATTGAGCTTTCTATTGGTTAGGGGAGTGTAGGGTCTTTCTTTGGTTTGTACGTATTCCATAATGGAAGTTTGATTGTTTCTTTACAAACTTAACTTGTTCACTTTCTTGCTTCTAAGATTCATATGCTTAATTCTTTACCAAATAAACATTTCCCCCTCTTTTGTTGCAGGGACAACTCTTTTTGTAATGATGAACCTGATATAGTTAACAACAGAAGAGGCTGCAAAGAGCACCGCCAATTACTAAAGGGCATGAACTCAGCATGACTTGCTGACGAAACTAAATGACAATTATACTGGTCACCTAACACGGATATGGACTCATGTTGTAGGGTCTATTTAAATACCCGGAGAAATAGTATATCTATGGGTTGTACCTCTCCTTGAAGATTGGTTTAGACCTCTACATGAGTCTGGGATATCCCCATGAAAAAAAAAAATTCCCAAGAAAGCTGAGGTAAGACCATCTTCTTGTTTGGGTCCCAAGAGGTTCCAAACACACAATGTTGCTGATCTCATCCGTACTAGTGAGAATATGCTCTTTCTCAGTTGAAACAAGGCAAAATCCCAAACAACACTACTAAGTATTAAGTCACGTTCTTGTTTCCATGCTTATTCCTTTAAGCATAACAGTGTCACATTCACACATTCGTAAATATATATATATATATATATATATATATATATATATATATATATATATATAGTATAATGCTCGTTTCGTTTATTGGAAATCACCAAACATTGAATCAGCTTTTCTCTTTTTTTTTGGTCGGTGAATCAGCTTTTCCGTACAGCATTTTGGTTCAGAGGAACGTACTGATTACTGAATGCTCAATAAGCCAAGTTAGGCGTAGAAGATGAACATAATGCTAGAACTCATGTAAATGATAAATAAAGAAGTGTTTTCTTTTACAAATCGAGGGTTTAACAAAACTGTTTGATTGTAATTCGATAAGAACATACTGGAACATATTTTATTGGATTCTACCAAAACTTAGTATCAGGAAATTGTCAGCTCAAAAGCTTTCCACTAGTCAATAAGCAGCTCTCATCCTGAATTTTATCGTTTATTGTTGCTTCATTCCTTTTTTCTTTATCAACACCAAATAACCATTTGTTTCTTTTTTTTCAAATATCCATCTACCATTCACAATTTTAATTTGCAACATGATTGAAAAGAGAGAAAATTTATGGCAATAAGAATTGTAATTACAATGACGATTTAACTGGTAGATTAGAGCTTCTCTTTTCTGGGTTTAAATTATGTTTTGGTTTGGATTATTTGATTAAATTTGGTTCCCATGATTTTGATTCTAATTATTTGTTAGTTAAAAGATTTTGGTTTAAATCAATTTATACTGGTATATGAAATAATTAAAAAAATAAAATGGTTTAATCAGGTTTGCAATAACCACTCCGGTTAAGTGGAATAAAGAAATCAATGTGAAATGTTTTTTTAGACAAATCGTAATTAAATCTGTTGGCTAATGTGTAAACAAATCTGTTAAATTGTAACTAACTATGTGTCAAAAAATTAATAAATCTATCAAATCATAACTAAAATTGTTACAACTAATTAAATATGTGGTCAGTGTATTAGTTAAAACACAATTAAATCAGTCAAAAAACCAAGTAAACTTGTGGCCAAAGGAAAAACAAATCTATCAAATCCTTATATAAAATTATTAAAATTAAGTAAATTTGTGGCCAAAGAAATTAAATCTAATGATCCTTAATTAAATCTGTGAAATTTATATTAAGTAAATGTCAAAATAAACCTGTCGCAAAAAATAATAAATTTAAGTTTGTGGTTATATAATAATATGTGAAAAAATAAGGCCGTCAATGGCAAAATTGTTAATATACCAAACATTTAGTAATGACATTTTTATAATTACTATTTGAGAAATTGCTAAGAATAGCACAATTTAAGTACCACTTTGCAAAAATATCATCAATCAAAAATATATTAACATTTGAATTTACACTTTACTGATTATTGTTTTGGGTTTTGGGTTTAGTGTTGAAGAGGTGAAATTGAGTTTCTAAATGTTTTACAAATATTTAAAAAATATAATTAGTCAATTTTCATCATAATTTAAAAGTATTTTTGAAAATTGTCATTTATTAAAGGTAAATTTGCAAATTGAAACCAAACTTGTGGTAGAATTGAAAATTTTCCCATTACTATTTTGTGGTAGAATTGAAATTTTTCCCATTACTATTTTTCCCATTACTATTTAGTAATGACATTTTTTCCCATTACTATTTTGTTTATCTCATCAAATAATTTTTAAATTCATTTTATTTTTTGGGTAATTTATATATTTTATTCATTAAAGATATAAACGATATTAATCACTTTAACTTTTAATGTGTGAGTTTGGATGCGAAACAATTCGCAAATAATAATATAGATAGATAAATTAGAGTTAGATTAGTAATTAATTGATAAATAAGTTTAAACTAGTTTTTTTTCCTTTCCATTTATTATTTACATATTAGTTTCCATTTTATTTGAAAATAAAAAAAATTTAGGAGATCCTAGAATTTTCAAAAATATTTAGTAAATATGTTGATTTGGCATGTTGTAATTAATTGTTGAAATTGCTTTTTCACTAGTCTAAGTTAGAGCCTAAATTTTAGGCATTAAACTAAATTTTCAACTCGCGCTATGGAAGAGTTTATATTACTATTAGTTTTATTTTATCTTAGTTTTAAGATATCAAAATAAAATGATTTATAATACATTGTCTTTAAAATTTTCTGTAATTTGTATCTTAGTCTTCAACTTTAATATAAATTAATTATAGTCTTTAAACTTTACAGAGATAGATAATATATACACATTAAAAATATGAAACACAATATTTATAAATACAATTTATTACAACACATGAATGCATAGTAATAATATAAAATCCACCTTAATTCATAAAATAAAATATAAATTATTCACTATTGTTATTTCTATAGTGTTCCCAAATATGATCAATTAACCCATTTTGAAGTAAAAAATGAGTCTCTTGCTTTTTTATCTGGAGATTACGAGTTAAAAATTCTTGAAATCGAGTATTTTCATTTATCGTCATTTCAACGGTTGGTTGCGGTGCCGGTCTTGCATCTCTAACCGGTGCGTTGATATCACGTTCATCTTCAATTATCATGTTATGCATTATAATACATGATGTCATTATATCATACAATACCTCTTTCTTCTAATAACGTGATGATCCCGTTACGATAGCAAATTTTGCTTGTAGAACTCCGAAAGCTCGTTCAACATCTTTTCGACATGCTTCTTGTCTTGCTGTAAATAACTTTTTCTTTGGACCTTGGGGATCGCTTATGGTTTGGACAATGGTTGACCGTTTTGTGTATAATATAGGTGTGTAATATTTAGTGTAAAATATTTAATCTTGTACTTTTGATCTTTAATTTGTAATATTTCTTCAGTGTAATATAATTTTCTGTGAAATAATAAATATCTTTTAAGTAATATTATTTCTATTTATTTTATTTTAGTTTTAACATTTTATATATTTTATATATTAATAATACATATATATATATATGTATATATGTATATAGAAGATATATTTGAATATTTAAGTGAAATATAGTTATAAGGATTAAAGTGATAAGAAAATTAATGTTAATACAAATATATGTGAATTATAAATTTATAAGGACTAAAATGTAAAGTAAATAGTGTTTTGAAGACTTGAATAGTGGAACCTCAAATTTGAGGTTTCACTATTCAAGCCCTCAAAATTTGAGGGTTTGAAGATTTTTTGGAAAGTAGAAAACTTTAAAATTTGAGGGTTTGAAGACCTCTTGGAGATCCCTCAAAGTGGATCTTGGAGAAGGAGATCTTTGGCCACGTATGTTCGTTCCAAGTTTGGTTCAAATATAGTATTATCAAGGATATGATCAGTAGTTAATTTCTTTTTTTTTCCTTTTTAATAAAAAGTAGTTTTTTTATCAAAATAAAAATGCACTTAATTATTTGAATTTTTTTTTGTTCGTTTTCCTTTTTCTCATGTCTTTCGACCAATGAATAGAATTAGAGAAAATAAAATATATTTTTAGAATTATAATTTTTACGTATGACGCAGGAACCATCTAGTTAATCCTGAAATACAAGGTGACTTTTATAGATACTTTAATATATTTTTGATATCTGAGATTATAACTGAAATAAAAAATTATTCTGATTTATCATGGAAAATATGTTTAATAAACAGATACACACATACATTTTATGATATCATTTGAGAAGCTTTCATCAGTGTCATTCACATCTTAATTCTTACAATGTTCAATTACAAATTACCTTTAATGAATTAAAAATTGTACATAATTGAAATTATTACAATTTTTTTTCTTTTTCGTAAGAAATTTATAGTTAGGTATTTTTAAATTTATTTTTTCATTTATTTTTAAGAAATCCTAAATATATAATGAAAATAAAATATGTATAAATATTGATATTTTACAGATATAACAAATTTAAAATTTTCTTCTTTTTTCTAAAACAACATAAATAAAAAATGAAATATATTTTTTGTCGAAAAAAAGAAATCTATTTACATTTTAAAATATAGAGATTTTTATACATAAAATGTTTTACAAAAATTTTTTTTGGTATTTGTCTTTAAAATTTTACTTCTAAAAATTTAAAACAAAATAAAAAAAAATCAGTTTTTAACCTAATTACAACAAAAATAGTTGTGATTCATTTCAACTGAACATATACAACTCAGTGCTTAAGCAATAAATAAGTAAATCAATCATATTTCTATATTCAAAATCAGAAACCTAATTAAGTTAGTGACATATTATATAATTCAGAATAGTCTTCTGTTTAGTTATTATGCATGTAATTACAAAGACTCAAATCTAATGGACAAGAGAACAATATGATAATAAATTATTACAATTTAGCTTGGTCATGAATTTTTATATACATGCATGAACTTTCAAAAAATTATCAGTTATGTTCACAAACCTCTGAACCGATAACACTTTAATTTTGTCTCCAACAAAACATATATCAAGTTATACATGATTTTACGAAATAAGTTAGTATGATTTTAGCCTATTTAGAATCATTTAACAATTATGGTTTGGTTGAGATAAATAAATGAAATTTAAAAGTTCAAAAAATTGAATCGATTAAAATATTTTGCAAGAAAAATCAGTTATATGTTTAAAAATCTTATATCTTTAACACACACACACATTAAAAACGATCTAAACTTTATATAATTAAAACAAAATATTAATTTATTATAAAAAAAAATATTTTTGTAAATATTTTATATGTACATGGGGATGGAAGAATCACCTAGTATCATTTACAGTAACCACATATATTTTTAATTCTCAATTAAAAAAACACAAAATGTATTTTATATAAATATCTGTAATATTTATAAAAATATGAAAAAATATTACTTTTTTGGTGCTATTGGGTTGATTATAATTATGATTATTCAACAAAGTATATATAGTATATCTTATGGGTTATTCCATCTGATCTACACAATATTTATCAAGCGCAAAATGGGTTGAAAAAAATTTGTTATTTCTATTAGGACAAATCTATCAAATATATATTTTTAAAGTTTTTGTCACAAAATAGACCTTAAAAATGACCAAAATAGACTTTTTATTTTGAAAATTTTAATATTTTTATTTTTATTTTAAACCTTATCTCCAAAAGTCCACCTCATAACTCTGAACCTTAAGTTTAGATTATTTAACTCAAGGGGTATAAATGTATATTTATACCATTTAATAAAATTTATTTTGGTCATTCTTTAGTGTTATTTTGGGAACAAAAACTTTTGTAATTCTATTTTGGTCATTATGTCTTTCTATTATAACTAACAAACACTTAATAAATTTGTCAACTAAAAAATAATGTGACGCTTTAGAATGGCAGATCACCATTTTTAGTAACATACATTGTAACATTTAACTTTTTTTTTGGTTGTCCACTCAGACAAAACTGGACATGAGATCTACGAGATTAGAAGTGATAAAAATGTAGCCCTTTAATTTTGAAATGTTCCATTTAATAATCTCTTACATTAAAGAATAATAAATAAATAATATATATATATAGGCTGGGCGATCGAGGTCCCAATCAGGTTTCGGTTTGGGTTCATTCGGGTTTCAGATTTTGGGGTTCATGAATTTCAGGCCCATTTGGATATTACAAAAGTTCGGGTCGGGTTCGGTTCAGGTGTAGTCGGGTTTAGCTACATTTTCAAGATCTAGTTAAACCCGAAATAATTTTGTTTACGGATATTAATCGGGTTTTCGGTTCCAGACATATTGATCTGTACTTGATTAAACTCAAAATATTTTCAAGTTTTTAATAAATTTGTGTGATTGACTTTCTCATACCATATTGTTCTGTTTTAAAGTAATTTTGGAAGACTAGTTTATCAACCATATGATTCTTCTTTAAATTATACGCGACAACATCAAACATATTATAACAAACCTAAACTTTATACGAACGAGAATCATAGATAATGAAAAGTAAAAAAATAACGAGCAACTCTATAAACTTTAGAAACACTATTTAAACTTGTAAAAAAATAATTCTATAAAATTTTCATATTTTTCGAATATCTATTTGGGTTAGGTTAGGCTAAAACTCATAACTTGAAATTTCGTAAAATTAGATCTTTCCGGTGTTTGTCAGAGTGAGATCGGTTCGGGTCATTTTCTTAAAAAGTCTCATATTATCAAATAACCACGTGATAATTTTTGGTATGATACTGTTGTTGCTGATAACATCTTTCAATTTCTTAATTTCAGTTAAGCTAACCTCACTCTAAGTTTTTACCTGGTAAACATGTTTAAAATGGTGCATCCATAAGGTCATATATCGGTACAATAGTCCAAATTTCCAGCATATAAAAGCTTTGTAGGTAGCATCCCTCTTAATCAACCCACATCATATCCATGCTCATCTGAAGTTTTTCTCAAAGGCTAAACCAAAAGTTACTACCTCCAACAAAAGTAGTGAATCCCATTAACTGGATTTTTGGTTATTTAACTAGAGTTGACTATGTTACTGCCTCGTGCCCTGCAACTCAATAGTTTTGAGTCTTTTGACTATGTTTTTTGTCGTCTGGTTACAATAATTCCATAGTTTAAAACAATATATACATATATATATTAATCACTGCACATGAATGAACGAACGATATTTAGCCTCATAAAGGCAATAAACCATTGAATGACTCCGTGACTGAATTTTGATTCCTATGTGTGTGTCCCCACTTCTTGTATTCACACTTATGTGTGTTTATTATTTTTTCTGTAGAATTCATTCTTTTATTTTATAACTACTTCTATAGATTCATTCTTTAAAATTTCAAGAAAGGGACAAGACATTTAAAAATTGTTGACAAGTTATTTTCTCTTTAATTAACAAAATGTTAAAATAACTTGGCTCCATTAGTACACACACTTTAAAAAAACAAAAGTTTTATCTCTAGCTCAAGAATCGAGAAAACGCCGCGTCTGCTGTTTTTTTGACGCCGGCAAGGCTTCTCGTCGTCGGCGTCAGGAAATCCGCTACATCTTCTTCATGGCTTCTCGTTTTAAGTCAAAGCTCTCGTCTTGTTTCTTGCTTTACACTTACTCATTCATTTTCTCTGGATCTGGTGTCGTCGACATTGGAGAAGACCTTCGTGGTCTATGCTCAGGTGTTCAAGACCACCAAAACTGCATCCTTCACCGGGGTCTCCCGGAAAATCTGTAAAAGGACCATCTTTCACCTCCTTTCCTACTCTGAGTTCAGCTTTCACATGAGCTCCAGATCTGAGAGGACCTCCGTAGGATATTCCGGATCTGAGCTACGCTCGGATAAAGCTCAAAACTCAGCCATAAAAAGCACCTCAGGCCACCGCAGCGCATCATCTTCGAGTTCTAAACGGGGTTCCGTTTCTCTTCTTGGTGGCTGCTCAACCCACAACATTCTGATCATCACGGCCTTCCCTCCTCCATCTTGTGCCACCGTCCTTCATCCCGACGACGAAGTGCACCTTAGCTTTGCCGCACATACCCTTCTCTTCAAGCTCAGACATGATGTCCTCCGTTTCAGCTCCGTCTCCCATCTTGGTTCTAGGGTTTCCTCAGCCAGGCTTGATGTTAATGGACCGAATTTCAATTGTTTGTGGGCCTGGACCATTACTGATGAAGAAAGCAGTCTTTTGCTTAGTCAACCAATATCCAGAGAGTTTCACAACGAAAGCCAACTAACTACGGGTTTGATTATTTTGATTACTTTAAAGATTTCTGAGGGGTTCCTTAGGATCTATATTATGAACGTATTGTTATATCACTCTTATAGGATGAATTGTTCGGTGGGTTCACCGACTTTGTTACCGGTACCAACATCCTCTTCTACAAAGGAGAAAATCTTATTATCATGTCTCTTTTCAGTGAAAGGAAATGATTCCTCGAGTGTATTACCGAGTGTTTGCTTCAACTTACTCGCCGGTTTGTTACCTTGTGTAGCGGTCTGTACGGGGCCAGAAGGTGCAATCGAGACTACTTCGGTTTTTCTCGTTGGTGAGGGTTGGCTTTCAACGTCACAATATAAGGTGACTAAATCTCAGCTGTCCGACTTTGTTGTACATGCTTCCTCGACGCGTTCAGACTTTGTCTTGAATTCGTTGTCATCTTCTTATGAAGAATTATCATGTTTAATCGTATTTGCTATTGTAGCTTATGTCTATTTATCAAGAGGATGTTTAATTCTCTTTTGCATTTGTAGTTCTTCGAGTTAATTTAATGAAAGTATGTTTGTGTTCAAAATAAAAAAAACTTGGCTCCATTATTTTTCCATCTACAATATCCTTCCGAAATTTTCACCTGTACATATGTATATTTTTATTATTGATCCCATCATTAACACTTAAAAAATGTTATTAGTTGATAAAGGCTAAAAGCTATTATCATGTGGCCTAAATGCAATTATCCGGGTCGTTATGTTGATTTGTCGGCTGCTTTGGACTATTCAACTCTCCTAATAACCAGTCACAAATTTAATAAAATTAGTTCATATTGCTCCTCAGAAGGAAATTAAAATTTCATTCGTCTTGAAATAATTAGCTTTTACGAGAAAAGTAATTAATACTTGTGACGAACGTAGGGAATGTGTTAAAGAGACTCTTGCAGTGGCTCCACTTGGATCTCTCTCTCTCTCTCTCTCTCTCTCTCTCTCTCTCTCTCTCTCTCTCTCTCTCTCTCTCTCTCTCTCTCTCTCTCTCTCTCTCTCTCTCTCTCTCTCTCTCTCTCTCTCTCTCTCTCTCTCTCTCTCTCTCTCTCTCTCTCTCTCTCTCTCTCTCTCTCTCTCTCTCTCTCTCTCTCTCTCTCTCTCTCTCTCTCTCTCTCTCTCTCTCTCTCTCTCTCTCTCTCTCTCTCTCTCTCTCTCTCTCTCTCTCTCTCTCTCTCTCTATCTCTCTCTCTCTCTCTCTCTCTCTCTCTCTCTCTCTCTCTCTCTCTCTCTCTCTCTCTCTCTCTCTCTCTCTCTCTCTCTCTCTCTCTCTCTCTCTCTCTCTCTCTCTCTCTCTCTCTCTCTCTCTCTCTCTCTCTCTCTCTCTCTCTCTCTCTCTCTCTCTCTCTCTCTCTCTCTCTCTCATTTACTCCATTATCTTTCCTCTTCGACACTCATCGGAACACAACAAATGGAGAGCTCTGCATCTTTAGCCATCGTTCTTCATCAGTCTTCTAATCATGACGAACTCTTCATGCAGCAGACTCTTCAATTCTCACAAACTCTCAATGTTTGATCCTTCTCTCTCTCTCTTTTTCCCCAACCATATATTTGGATTCTGATTTTTTTCTATTCATTCAAGATTCATCTTCTAGTCTCTCTTGTTTGTTCTTTAAAGGATTTAAAGAACTTGCGGAAACAGTTATACTCTGCTGCTGAGTACTTTGAAACATCTTATGGCAAAGAAGAACACAAAGAAACGTAACTATCTTTTTCTTTCTTTTGGATAAATATTCTGCAAAGTTAAGTATGAAAAATCTGTGAGGAAATGAATGAATGTATGTTAGGGTGATAGAGACGTTGAAAGAATACGCAGCCAAGGCAGTGGTGAACACAGTGGATCATCTTGGTTCTGTCTCTGATAAATTCAACTCTTTTCTCTCTGATAACTCTACCCATTTCTCCACCACTCATCTTCATTTATCATCTCTCGAACAAGTAATTAGTAATCACTGAATCTTTTGAAACTGTAATGAAGAGAACACAACTCTGACACTGTGTGTGTGTTGTAGAGGATGAAATTATGCAGAGAGTACATGGGGAAGAGTGGGAGTTCTCTGCATTGCTTTCTCTTTCAGTCTCCTCCTCACCATCATAAGCGTTACTTCTTCCCTCGTATACTTTTTTTTCCCCCACCCTACAAAGTGTTTTTTATACAGTCCACCGTCTAATTAATCAGATAATCTTTTATCACATATAAGAACATGGAAGAGGCACAAGTTTCGCTGCAGGAGAAGACTCGCATCGGTTCAAGAGTGGTAATCTAATTTTATATCTCATTTGGTTATGTGTTTATGATATCTGAGTCTTTTTTTCCTGATATTACTGAAAGCTGTTCGATCAACAATATTAGAAGACAATCCAAATACTGCAAGGTAGAATCCTGAATCTGGTCTTCTTCTTCTTCTTCTTGTTCATCTCTCTATGGTTTATATTGTTTGTAAACCGGATTATTGGTTGGTCGATTGCAGAAAAGCTAATAAGATAGGAAGCTTTTCCTTCTTACACAACAACATCAGCAACAACAGAACACCAAACAGTACAAAACAACAACTATGCAAAGCTATCACTCTAGTTTTGCTTTTCTCAACTGTGTCAATATTGCAGGTAAAAGAGGAAACTCTCCAATAAGATTTCCTCTCATGCGTTCAGGATCTCTACTGAAACGGTCAAGCTCCCCAAGCCAGACAAGACTACTGGTAATAACACTTTTATTTGAATATATTCATTCATTTTTTGTTCAACATTTATAATTCTGTGTGATTGATATTATAAAAGGCGTTACCGGAACCACAAAGAGCGATATCTATGTCGACAAGTAGAGAGATAGTGGAGATCAAGCAAAAATCTTCACTGAGAAAGGGGAAGAAGAGTCTGATGCTCAAGGCATTGATGAGCATGAGCAGCAGCAAGTCCAGACACTGAATAAACCTCTCCCCTCCTTTGTGTTTTTACGTTAATATGTACAAAATTAATATGTGAAATATGAAAAGAGAAATAATGCTCACCCTCAGTCTTTAGTTGAAAAGGATGTGAGACATATTCACTTCTTTCTACACTCTCCATCTTTGACTTCAGACTATAGAGTCAATCATCACTTTCTTGTAATCATCACTTTACACTGGACTAATGAATACAATGACCATCTGCATAAGGGGTTCATATATCTCAATCATTATAAAAGCAAACTCTCGACTCCAGATCTTAATAATGAATAATCTAAAAAAAAATCAAAAGAATAGTTGTATACATTCCAATAGACCCTTCCCCAACTAATCATTCAAATCCTAGATTTGCACGAGACCAACAAAAAAAGAAGAAATTTGATTAGAAGCCCCCAAAGAAACAGTATATATGCGGTGAGATGAGAGGACTGTATAAGCTTCGCGGTGGCGATTGAATGACATTTTTGGTAAATGGATTCCAGCTTCCAAATCTACTTGTCTTGCATTATAGACATACCTTTTTTGCTTTATCTTGTCAAGGCTTCCTTCACTGGTCTCCATTGATTCCAAATATGCGGACCTTGTGCATGTGTGGGAATTTGGCGACCACCATTACAAATACAGCCAGTGTGTTGAGGAAGAGCATAGGATGTTGATAGTCTGTTGTGTGAGAGGCTATCAAGTACCTGCAAGCAAATTGTCTCATCAGATTTTCTGCAAATTGTCTCATCAGATTTTCTTTCAAACAATCTCTCATATGAATGAAAGGGATGCAAAACAAAATATAAATCTCTTGTGCACCACCTAAAGAATAAGAATCAGAACAACAAAATAGACTCATTCAACCATAATAGGGAATAGATTTTTTTTTGGTTAACCAAGATTGTCCAGCAGGCCCAGACCCAACCAACTAATTTCGTGGGCCTACCCACTGATAATTTACGTAGGAGTTAGAGAACCACACCACCTAACCACACGAAGAACTAGTAATTTCGCACTAGAGAAGAATCGATCTCTGACCTAGAGTGACATGGCAACTTCTAGTGGAAACTATTGGACCATGACAATGTGGTTAGACACGTAATCAAAAATTTTGAAGCACAAGTAATAAAAAGTCATAATGAAGTGTGACTCTAATGTAAATTGGAAAGAACATTGAATTTGAAAGAAGAAGAGGAGGTTACAAGACAATGGGGACAAGGGTGAGGAACTTGCGATTGCGAGTGAGCTGGTTGCCGTTGTCAATCTGTTCCCACCAAGTCAGCCTTATTAGATGATAAGTCTATCATGTGTATAGTTAGGATATCATTAGATATTATCCCTCGTATATTCTCCTAGAATATCTCTCTTGTATCTACTATATATTTACATTCAATACAATGGAATACTTCAAGGGAAACATAACAACTTACATGGTATCAGAGGTTTACAGTTCCTGAAACCTCTCACGCAATCTTTTCCTCTTCTCTTCTCTTCTATTCTCGTTCATTCACCCTTTTCTTCTCTAATTCTTTAATGGCCGCTGCCCCTCAACAACTTGAACGTGCGTATGGTGTTACAAACATCAAATCCCACGTTCCCTTTCTCCTCGACATCGACGACAGTAACTATGATGCCTGGAGAGAGTTATTTCTCACCCATTGCCAAAGCTTCGAAGTCTCAGGCCATCTTGATGGAACTCTTTCGCCGGTAGACGATGCTGACGAAGCGTGGAAAACGCGCGATGGCTTGGTTAAATTGTGGCTCTACGGTACACTATCCAAGAATCTCTTCAAGAGCACCTTTAAAACTGGTGGTACCTCTCGTGAGATCTGGCTGCGACTCGAGAATTTTTTCCGAAACAACAAAGAAGCACGTGCGATTCAATTGGACCACAAGCTTCGTACTCAGGAGATGGCCGATCTATCGATTCACGCCTACTGTCAAGAGCTTAAGTCCATGTCCGATCTATTGACTAACGTCGATGCTCCAGTTTCGGAGAGAACTTTGGTAACCTATTTATTGAATGGCCTCAACAGAAAATATGACAACATCATCAACGTCATAATCCATAGACAACCATTTCCAACCTTCGACGAAGCTCGTTCTATGCTCATCTTGGAAGAAGACCGCTTAAACAAAGGTAAGAAGTCTGCACCACACAAGGATGAGTCATCGTCTTCCCCAAAAGTACTCGTTGCCACTACAAATGCCCAGGAACAAAAATCATCGCAAAACCAACAGCAGCAAGGTTACTTTCAAAACAGAGGTAACAGAGGACGCAACCGTGGAAGAGGACGACATGGCCAACATCAACGCCCTCAATTTACGCAATGGTCTCCTTCCCGTACTGGAACCATGGTTTTCCAATGTGGCCGTCACAGCAGTTCAATCCATGGACACAACTTCCACAACAGATGTTTTCCCAGCAAGGCATTCTCGGACCACGACCTCAACAACCTGCTCAGGGACCACATCACACTGCTGGAAATCAACCTCCCGTGCCTACGACTGATTTCGCATCCGCATTCAACACAATGACTCTCACGGATCCCAATAACAGTCAATGGTACATGGATTCAGGAGCCACCGCTCATCTCACCAACTCGGCAGGTAATCTTAAGTCTGTTTTTAAAAATAGCATTGGAAAGACAGTCACAGTCGCCAATGGCAGTAAGATTCCAATTGATTCGTCTGGATCCTGCTCTTTTCCAACTAATTCTCGTCCTCTCACTTTGAATTCAGTTTTCGTCACCCCTTCTATCATAAAAAATTTAATTTATGTTCGTCGCTTTACCAGAGATAATGCTTGTTCTATTGAATTTGATCCTTTGGCTTCTCTGTGAAGGATCTTCAAACGCAGAAGATTATTCTCCGCAGTGATAGCACTGGAGACCTATATCCGGTCACTTCTTCAGCCAATAAAGATTCTTCGCAACCTTCAACTTTTCTTGCTGTTTCTTCTAATGTTTGGCATCGTCGTTTGGCTCACCCCAAAGAACAAACTTTGAATTCTTTGATTTCTTCTTCTTCTTCTTCTGCTTTATTATGTAATAAACGTGACAGTTTTCACTTGTGTTCAGCTTGTCAACTTGCAAAACAAACAAAGCCTCCCTTCTCTCTCTCAAAATCGACTGTCACACAGCCATTTGATATCGTTCACTCCGATCTATGGACGTCACCGATTCAGAGTTTAAGTGGCATCAAGTCTCACTATGCAGATGAGATCATCCACAAGGCAGGCATGACAGGATGCAAACCTTCCTCAATCCCGGTGGATATGAAAACCAAACTCGCTGCAGATGATGGTCCACCAGTCTCGAATCCCACCGAATATCGCAGTCTAGCAGGGGCATTGCAGTACCTTACCTTCACTCGACCAGATATCTCCTATGCGGTCCAGAAGGTGTGTTTGTTCATGCACGACCCAAGACAAAGTCACCTCCAAGCTCTCAAACGGACCATTCGCTATCTGCAAGGCACAAAAGCGATGGGGTTACAGCTCTTGAAAAACCAGCAAATGACGCTCACAGCATATACCGATGCAGATTGGGGAGGCTGCCCTTCAATACGACGATCAACGAGTGGCTTCTGTCTTTACTTGGGGGACAATCTTATATCATGGTCAGCAAAACGCCAACCCACCGTCTCTCGCTCCAGTGCTGAGGCCAAATACAAAGGTGTAGCCAATGTTGTTGCTGAATGTTGCTGGCTCAGAAATCTACTCCTCGAAATGGGAAGACCACTCACGACAGCTACTGTTGTTTAATGTGATAATGTAAGTGTTGAATACCTTTCCACCAACCCGGTTCAACACCAGCGCACCAAACACATTGAGATCGACATTCACTTTGGCCGTGAAAAAGTCCAGATGTTTTACAAGCTTTCGCTCCAGTCTTGGTGTAACAGATCCTACGCTGCAACTGCGGGAGGGTATTAGATGATAAGTCTATCATGTGTATAGTTAGGATATCATTAGATATTATCCCTCGTATATTCTCCTAGAATATCTCTCTTGTATCTACTATATATTTACATTCAATACAATGGAATACTTCAAGGGAAACATAACAACTTACAAGCCTATTGTAGATCCTTTGATCATCCCCAAACGGCGTTCCCTTCTTCCAGTGGAACGAATGATACGTCACCTGAAGCCCATTCATTTAATGATTCGAATCTAACAAGAAACAAATCTATCTCGAGATTTTAAATATGAAAAGAAACATGTACGGTGAAATGGGCGAGGTGGACGATGGTGCAGGCGATGCCAGGGGAGCAGTGGAAGAGGGAGAGAACGAGGAGCCATGAGAAGAAGAGGTTAGTATGTAAGTTGTCCACACCCATGGATACGTAAACCACTCCGTGTTCCTATTCACATCCGTCGTCGGAACCGCCCGAACGTACATCCCTTTTTCACCCGATATTTGGGATGAAGATGATGAAGAAAGTTCTTTCAATGATTTAAAAAAATAGGCTCATCACTGTTCTTTCATAACTATTCTAAACAAACAACGATTACTGTCACCGTGTCGGTCAAATAAACCCAATGGGGTATGATTTTATTTGGGCTTTTTCTTGGCCCTTCTAAACCTCCAAGGGATTAAGATTAGTAAATCTATTCTATTAAACCAGAATCCCTATTAGGATTTTATCCTTAGTTTTTGAAATTTTTTATAAAAGAATGTCAGTCATTTATTCAATGCAACAAAATCAATTATTTTAATAAATTCACTTAATATACCTTGGTTTGAGTTGTGATTTTGTGTCATTAATACTATTTTTTTATTTCGAAGTAATTGATCTTTTGCTTACTATATACATTTTCTTAATTTTATAAACATGACTGATTATAGGAATGTTATTATACGATTGACCTTTTACCTTATTATTTCTAGAAAATGATTAAACATTTACTATAATATTGCTTTTATAAACTCATTAATATAAACTCTACGAACTTTCTAAAATGAGTGACCTATTAATATAAACTTATTAATCTATAAAATTATTTACATTTTACAATATGGATGCTTTTATATATATTTCCTTTGTTTAAAATGGAACAGATGTTTCAATTTATATACTCTTTCCAAAAACAAAAACCTGCGACATATTATTGATAAGAGTTTTGACAATATGATTGCTATACAATTGGCATCCCTTGATATTGGTATAGTTATTCAATTATATAGTAGCTATAATATATTTCTCATATAAAATATAGAGGTTCCCATAACATTTACTTAAAATTTCAATATGAAATATGTTTAAAAATTGTGTTAATAGTATAGTTTAACTGGAAAACTAAAATAATCATTTTACTTTTAACTCTTTTTTGCTTAGATTTAGAGGAAACCAAAAATATTTGGTCACATGCGAATATTTAAAAAATGTAATAAGATACTTGAAAATATCTAAACTCTCAAGTATAATCATCAAAATGCAAACCTTTACGTATGAATATAATCTCAACTTTTTACAAATGTATACAATTATTATCATCTAATTACTTAATTACATCATCACCCTACCTGAGAATTTTGTTAAGCCTAATTCATTTCTATTTGATAAAACTTACAAACTAATCTTGCAATCACTTTAATGCTTTTTAATCTTTCTCTAGCTTTATTACAAAAACAATAAATTTATTGTGTAATTTTTGAGTTTTTGTATATTTGATCCCTAAGTATCACAACTAAAATTCTTATTTGAGAGAGTAATCAATAACTCTAAAGTAATTTGATCACATATGAGTTGGGCTCGTAATATAATTTTTAAGAGGTTTTAGGGTGATGTAGAATAAAGTTCATCTCAAACTGGGTTTTTAATTAAGTGAATAAGAATTTATTATTGAAGGAGGTGGAATTATCTATTGAATTTCAATCGCAAATGAGAGTCAACTTTGCTAAATTTGGGTCTTTTCATGATTATTGCTCGTCCACATAATGTCTCATCTCGAATATGTGTTAAGAAAATTCAGTATAACGTGGCCGAATTACTCTCTCATCGATTTTTTTTTTATTATGTGGACAACTTTTCTAGTAAATGTGTTCTCTTTTTAGTATTAGTAAATTATCTATTGGTTTTAGTCATAGATGAGAGTCAACTTTGCTTAATTTGGGCCGTTTCATAAGTATTGCTAGCCCATCTCGAATTTGTGTTAAGAAAATTGGGTATGACGTGGCCGAATTACTCTTTTTCATTGGTCAAATTTTATTATTACGTGGACAGATTCTCCAATAAGGGTATCCCCTTTTTAGTGTTAATTACATGAAGTACCCAACTAGATTCGTTCTCCGCGCTACGCGGGGAAAATTATGTTTGACATTGTCTTTTTTTTTTCATTTTGTTGTGTATAATAATAATATTTTTGGAAATACATGTATTTTAAAGTATTAGAAGCGCATGATACATTATAATAGGAGATAAGTGCATTGATTTACGTTGTTTGAATGTTGTATATTGTTTTATCTGCTCATGTTGTTTTGTAATATATTTGTTTTATTAGGTTGGCAAAATAGCAAAATTGACTTCAGAATACATAGATAGGTAGGAAGATGGTGGTATGTTTTTCTTAGTTGTGGTTGGCTGATGATGATCTTATTATTTGATGTTGAGATTTTTCCTCAAAATCATGCATTGAACTTTTACCTTATCCTTTGTTGAGAGAATTGCCAAAAAAATTACAAAATTAAAATGATAATTATAAGGGAAATTCTCTCAAATAACTTTTGTTAAGCTTTTGTCACCAAAATAGTCCTTAAGCAAAAATGAGTGAAATAACTTTTTTTTAAAATTAATATTTATTTTTTAAAAAAAAATTTAAACCTCACCTCCAAAACTCCACTCCATAACTTTAAACCCTAAGAGCATCTCCAACCCATTGCTATTTTCACCTCTATAATAGTATTTAGAGGTTAAATTGCTCCAACCCATCTCTATTTCTTCCTCTATAATAGAGATCTCTATTTTTCCTCTATTTATAGAAGAAGAAATATCATTCCTCTACTTTTTACTTTATATGTGAAGATTGTTATTTTAGAGAAATACATTGGAGTATATCTCACCTTTATTATAAAATTTCTCTATTTTAGAAGTGAAAATAGCAAAATACATTGGAGATGGTCTAAGTAGGGTGTCAAAACGAATCGTAACTCATGAACTGGCTCAGTTCAACTCAGTTCTTTATGAACACGAGTTATATTTTCTAAGCTCATTTATTAAATGAGTTTAATGATCGAGCTTAATTTAGCTCACGAGTTATATGAGTGAGCTTTAATGAACATGAGTTCGCTCGTGAGCTTGATTTTTTGGAGTTATATATACATTTGTATATTAAAAATATTTTGTTTTACATTTTAATTTTATAAGATAAAAATATATAATATATAATTGTTTTTTAAGAATTTTATCTTAGATTTTTTTGCAGGAAAATACACATTACCATTAAAATCTCTTATAGAAACACATATAAGATCATTGTTTCTTCTGAAATTTCACTGATTTTGAATTAAGTATTTTATTTTCATGTTTGACTTTTGTAGTAATGTACGAAACTTGTGAGACTTCAGGGATCATTGAGTAAGCTTGAAAGTGCGATCTGTTAAATTACAATTATCAACAACACCAGTTATGTATTTTGAAATGACTACTGTATAGTTTATAAACAATTAATAGTAATCAAATTAATTAACAACCTGTGTTTGAATCTCCGTGAATCTATCTTATTAAAGTAGAAGTACTTTAGGATTTTGTTTGGATATAAGAATAGCAAAGTTAAAAAAGATAGTTGTTTGGATACAAACATAATAAAGAGGAATATTCTACTATATTGGACTAAGTTACCTTTTTTTAAGGATCGTATATATTTGTTTCGCTGGGAGTTTTCTCCTCATTAAATCCACGATCCCAAGAATATCTGTTCATTTAAAAGAAGATCACAATCTTTTTCCCCACGCAAATATATATATGCAAAGATATGAAAAACAAAAAAATTTAACTGATTAGATCTGCCAAAATCTACAATTATTTATGATTTTAAATGTTTTTCCATAACAACCTACGATCGTGAAGTATATTTTAAAATTGTTTTATCATTAGATATGCTAAATATATTTTAATATATTTTAACAAGTTATTTCAAATATACAATGAAAAAACATATATACTAAAGTATTTGTTTTTTTCATGGTGTTCCAAGTGCATTAAATACAATAACAATCATATGATAGCAAAGAACTTTGATCATACTTTATAAAACCCAATATTTTAAAATTAAGTACAAGTTGATAATTATTATTATCAAAGAAAACATCCGCCCAGTCGGGCGGGTCAAGATCTAGTTGTGTATTGTTGTTGGTGTCTATAACTCTGGCTAAACTGATGGTAGATGAGTTCGTCTTTGGATATATGAATTCTCCGATTTTTTCATTTCAGAAACTAGACTTGATCGGATATCATCAGTGAATAAATTGATCTTGTTTGCTATAAACCATATCACGATCGGTATGATCCCAAAAACAGCAACCTAGAAAAAACATTTTGTTAGTGAACAACCGAAAATATTTATGAATATATACACGCATATACAACATTTAGATAATGATTATAGGTTAACGATTCTTGTATAATGTTATTGATTTTTCTGTGGTGAATGGATTATATAGAATCAAATACTTCTTTGTGATCATCAAAACGCTCAATATTTTTTTTATATCAACATTGAGTTCGGCTTGTAAAACACATTAATCCATAAAGACTGCCAAATAATGAATTGGATTGTCGAGGATGAAAGCAAACCAGAGTTAGACATGATGTCCGATCAAACGCTTATTGAGAAGTGAGAACAAAAGAAAAGAAAAAAAAAAGTAAATCCTAAAACTCTAGGTCGTCTTCCGCGCTACTCGCGGATAATTGATTCACCATTACATTAATAGTAACACATAGTGCAGCTAAACGCTGAGATCAAGAGTGTGAGTTGTCATCTTATTTCAGTCGCTCAGCGGATTGTAGTACTTAGTGTTGCATTAGACGAGAGTACGATGGTTTTATGTTTTCATAGCCTCATAAATGTATAAGTACCAATGAAAATACATATTTTGGGAATGTTGTATCGGTATATTGATACTGTGCATGGAGATGTTCAAGCAGTGTGCTAGCTAGGTTTAGGGTAAAACCTAGGCTTACTTTTGATTTAGGGTTTGCGATGACTATTCAGCTTAAATCACCCATTAATATTTTTACCTGATTCTATTCTATATTTGAAGTGCATTAACTTATCGGCTTAAATGACTTGCTTTGATCGAAGAATTGAGCACATCTTTGGGATAAACCCAGAAGATATTGCTGGAATTTGGATTTATTTTATGGCGAGCTATTATCCTTATGTCATATGTTAGAGAACCTATCTCTATGGGCGAGGACAAGGTTATGTCTGTTTAAGATGTTGGAGTTTGTCGGTTATGATCGCAACAGACGAATTGAAGTCTAATAGATCTTTTTTAAATTTACGCTAGAGCGTTCAGAGACAAAACTGTACATGCTGTTCGTATGGAAGCGAGATTACAACAAAATCGAATAAGAACATGTATAAAAATCTATCTAAGTTCGCTAGAAAAATCATTTAAGCCTAGAAATCCTATGTGAGTCGCAGCTCGTTAGCAAACACACGAAAATAAAGCCTAAGGTTACTAAGTTTAGAGAGTTTTGATAGCTAAGTTTCTGTCCCCCTTCTTCTCTGTCCAGACATTTTTTATATACTCCTCCAACTTCGCCCGTATTGACATTTCCATAAAACCACATATTCCTTTCTTTCCATATTTCCTCTAATCTTTCATTTTTATCGAGATTCTAGTGTATCTCTTCGGAAATCTTCCATTATTATTTTTCTTCCTTATTCTTCTTCAAGTAAATTAAACCATCATTGATGTTAGGTTAATTTACATATTAAGTTTAAACAGGCCGTTTAGTGTTTAGGTCATTTCAGACCATTTTACGGATTACATGTTTTTACGGATTTTCTTGGAAAATTTTTCATTTCGCTTTGAATTGCGGTTTTTGTTTTAGGTAATGATAAAATCATTTAGTCTCATCGGATACATATTTTCTGTTTAAGTTCATTGTTTCCAACTAAATATTTGGCTATATTTTACCAAAATAAAGGATTTATCACTTTTCCATAAAATCTCAACGGAAACTCTGACTGCGATGAAATGAAGAACGTTTGCAACCCTGCATTAGGAGAGAGGAGAGAGAGGTTATGCTTGATGAGGAGAGAGAGGAGACATGGGCGATGCTTCTCTCTCTCTCTTGTGTCTGTCTTTATCTCTTTCGTTATCTGTTGATGGTTTCATATGTTCTCACTCAGATTGCCAAAACTGTTTTGAAATTTTACAAAAGATGTCTCGTAAAAACTATAACCCCCGACCGCCCATGGCTAATGGGCCATCCACGCCCGCTCTCTCGGCCCATGGGCCTCATACTGTTCCAACGGTTGGTGCTTAAATTATCCAAGACTCAGACTCATTCTTTATTGTTCCTGCAATCACTACCTGAACTTTCCCCTTGTTTTTGGATTCACTCGCACGGTATCACAAATCACTTCCCGATAGGTCACCCATCCTTTCACTACTCCATCTCAAGCACGCTTAACCCTAGATTTCTAAACGGATGTGTGATGAAAAAGGTAAGTCAACTTTGGTGACATAGATATCAAAATCAATTATCTTAAGTCTTTTTCATATATCACAACTCGGGATGTTACAATTCACCCCCTCTCAAAGAACACAACATCCTCGTTTCTCCCCACGACATGTCTCAAGGCGCCTCTCGGGTCATTACCGAGATGGCTAACCAGCTCTGATACCACTTGTAATACCCCGACCTCTCATGTCTAATAGGCCACCCACGCTCGCTCTCTCGGCCCGTGGGCCCCATCTCGTTCCAACGATCGGTGCGTAAATTTTCCAAGGCTCAAACTCCTTGTGTACTGACCCTGCAATCACCACCCAAAATTTCCCCGTGTTTTTGGCCTCACTCGCACGGTATCGCGAATCACTTCCCGATAGGTCACCCATCCTTTCACTACTCTAACTCAAGCACGCTTAATTATGGAGTTCTAAACAGATGTGGACGGAAAAGGTAAGTGAACTTTGGTGACATAGGTAGCATGTAGCCAAATCAATTCTCTTAAGCCTTTTTCATATATCACAACTCGGGATGTTACAAAAACTTTCCTAAATTAGTTTTATGGAAGTTTGTTTCGTAAAACTGGTTTTGATTTGTTTTTCAAATGTATTTCGGTAAAAAAAAATTTGAAGTAGTTTTAAGGAAGTTCAAAAAACTTGTTTTGATTTGGTTAACGAACTTTTTTCCTATAAAATTTTCAAAGAGTATACAAAAGTTTTTTTTGTAATTTGTTTTGATTTATTTTACGAACTTCTCTGTAAAAACTTTCCGGAGATATTTTATAGAATTCTTTTTCGTAAAATTTGTTTTGATTTGTTTTACGAAGGTATTTTCGTAAAATATATTTGAATTTAGTTTTACAGAATTTTGTTTTATAAAATTATTTTTCGTAAACATATCTTGAAAGAACGTTTCTCAAATAATTTTTGTTTCGACATAAATTACTCTATTTTGTTTTTGAGAAGAAATATGAATTTTGTTCTATGTATCTTTTTCCAAGTCGGCACGGTATATGCGGAACTGTTCTCTCAACATTTCCGGCTTATTCATGTAAAGAATTCAAATTTTGGGTGACTTTAGTCGTTGATCTCACTAGGACGGATTTGACCTAAGAAGGGAAAAGGAATAATCTACTATTGAAAATGAGAAGGTGTGGTGGTATAAATTCATTAAACACCTATGAGATGCTAGGATCAGAAATAAATAGATTAACATTCATCAGCAAGAAGGTTACGATTAGGATCTTGGAAATAATACCATCTCCAATGTATTCTTCTATTTTTCTTTCTTAAATAAAATAAAAATATTATTATCAAATACCAAAATACTCCATAATATATAAAATACCAGAAAAAGATACACCCACAATACTAAACATGTCAACACAAGATTAAAAAGAAAAAGAAAGATATTTGTTTCATTTAAAACATCAACCGCTGGACAAAACACAATCATCAAATACCAAAGCTTCATAGTATATTTATAAGACAGAAATTTCGAATCCTTTTCTTTAATATATTATAAAACAAGCAACATTACTTTTTCAAACCAAAATCCTCTTTAATTGTTGTTGACAAACCAAAACCCTCTTTAATTGTTATTGACATCTGGTTGTAAGATTGATGCTGTTTACGTTGGATCACCTTCAGAGAATCTGTTATAGGCTATCCCTTTCTTGACATCCTTGTTTGAACTTATGAATATTTCCTTCGCTATGTTGCAAAATTTTCTACGCAGAAATAAAAATTCAAACTAAAATATTCCAGTTATTAAGAAAAAAGAAAGTAAAGAATTACGGCCACAGATCGTTTCCAAAAATCATCATATCCCCATCATCATCTATAAAAATATTTTCCATTGATTTTGCCTATTCAACTCGCCTTTGATATCAAAGATTCTTTCTAGTTCGTGGATCAACTGACTGTATCCAACAAAAATAGTCAAATTCACAGTTCTTTCTATGGCACCTTCCATATGAACCTGGTCAATAACCATATCATGAGCATATGAAATTTGTAGTCATCTCAATCTATTAAAAATTATGCAATTTTAATAATATGAACCTGGTCAATAACCATATATATATATATTAAATTTACCTTATAAACAACATATCTTTTTTACTCAAACCTATGTTTTTTTAATGTTTTAGTTGTAACTAATAAATAGTTTTAAACTTGACTAATAAGTCAAAAATAAGAAGATGATGATCTTTTTCATAACTTAGTACGACTTTTAGTTTGGACGTGGTCAATCTTTTCTTCTTCAAAGATTTGAGAAAGCTTAGATTTTTTATACGAGTTAATTGGTTCCATGGGATCCTTTGTTTTAGCGGGAACTATTAGATCAACGCCAAACAGTCTGTAGCTAGTAGTTGCGGTTGTGGTTGACGTTTCTTTCATTACTTGAACCATTTGCTCATTGTAATTTGAATGGGACATGGTAGGAAATGAGTAGCTCATGGTAGATTGTATTCTTGAGTTTCCAACTTCTTGGTCTTGGGTCAATGTAGGAGCCCACATACGTGAGCCTATAAAAATAAATAGAATGATAACTAATTCACAATGAAGTTTTACCTTATTGAGTAGTGTTTACTTACCAAACTCAGTTACTTCACTTTGACGTTTATTTCTTAGAAAATCTGAATTGAGAATGTTTGATGAATTTGTTAATGGCTCGATCTCCCATGCAGATACCTTATCGGGTCTTGGAATTGTTGCAGCTCCATCCCATTGCACCTATAAAATAAAGTTACTGAATACTATTTATTACACTTTAAAATACATTCTAAATTAATATAGTCAAGTGAAACTAATACTATACTTACTTCTAGACTTCTCCATTCTGAATCCTTCCAATAAATACATAAATCTCTCACTCCTACTATTGTTCCAGAGTATCTATTGTAGTAAAACAGTTTGTGTAAGTAATTGTATTTTTAAAAAGTAAAATATATGTTCAGAATTTACCTTATTTCATCAAAATCTTTTCCTTCAAACTTCATCGAAAATCTGGATCCTACCCTAAACTTCTTATTCACTCCATTTACAAATTTATTGAAGTTGACAAGGAATTGGCTCGACCTGATATCATAACATAAAAATAAATAAAAGTCTTTTTGTTCAATTAAATATTTTCATAATTAATTAGAGTAACAAAAAAAACATTTACCTTGGCTTATAGTACACAACGAACATACATTTGGTTTTAATTGCATTCAGTGCAGTAGCAACTACACCATGGTGCATACTCTGTTTTGAAATTACTGATGGTGGTATGTTGCATTGCTGATGAACTGATTTTCTGATTCCAACTCGTGATTCACCATTCTCTCCTCTAGGATAACAAATAGTTAAAATCCAAAAATCAAGAAACAAAAGAGATGTAAAATGGCAAAACATATATGCATACCGAAGGAATATAAAAGAGTCTCCAGCAACCAATTTTTTTTCTGTTGCAAACTCATTCCAACCAGATGTGAAAACATGTCTTTTTGGTTTACCTAGTTGATTGTTTATAAACAAAATATAGATCAGTAATAAATACTCACAAAAATTCAATGAAATAAAGATCCATCACCTCTTAAAGTGTGTTTAAAATTCCATTCAAGACCATGAATATCTTTAGCAATTATCTCTTGACTTGGCGTTATCTGAGACATATCCTAAAAAAAAAGAGATATAAAATGTTATATAATGATTTACAATTTCAGTTATTGTAAGTCAAGGTTAATACCAGAAGAGGAAGACATTCAATGGCATGTCTTTTAAACAAAACAAAACCACCAAGCTTGCGGGTATCAGAAGCGCTTAACACCTTGGTGAAAGATTTAATGTTTTGTATGTTGTTTTCGTTTCTAGGAATAGGTATTTCAACTTTCTAAGAAAACAAAAAAAAAATCATAAAATTAATAAAAAGAGACTGTAAGAAGATCTTATATTAAGCTATAAAATAAATAAAATATTATTTTTATACTCACAGATATATCCGGTAGCAAAGAAACCTCTGCATAAATTTCATCACTATTGGTCTCTACCTAAGAACATACATAAAATGTACCCAAAATAATATCAGTTACAGTTTAAGTCAGTTTAGCTCATGTGTATTTTATAAATATCAAACATAAATAATCAAAGAGACATACCTTAAGGTTGACGCTAAAAACATTACAACAAATTTTTGAAGGAATATCAAAAATTGGTTTTAGTTGACACAGCTCATCGTTAAAAGAGGTAACTAGCTGGTAATTCAATCAAATTGTTGAGTAAGCTTTACAAATAAAAAAAAATAAGTGAATAATATAAAGTGTAAAAGAAGAGAAAAAATATTGTCTGCTCTATGTGCCCTTGAGGAAAATAATATATTTTTTCTCCAATATTTGGAATATCAAACAGAGGTCCAGCACATAACTTCCATAATTCACCATTCAAGTAGTTATTAGTTCCATCAATAGCTAAAAACAAAAAAAATATTAAGAAATGATTTTCATCAGTCGAGAACCAAACATGAATCCAAGAATTTCTCATTTATACCCAAACTTTCAGGTTGCACATGCATGATTTGATCACTCGCCATCATCTCTTTTCAAAACACTTGGTGAGAACTTTTGATTTTTATATACTTTAATTTGAACAAGTGAGTTTTTATGCAATCTTGTTTTTCCATAGATCTGATATTTATAAAGTATTATAGGTGAAAAAAAATATTCAAGTCCAACATTAATATGTATTCAGATATGATTTTTGACTAATAACTTTAACTAGTTTACCAATTTTTTGGTCCATTTACTATCATTGCTTCTGTAAACATATTAGCTAAATACAAAAAGTATCGGTCAAAGATGTATCTTTTAAAATTCAAAGGTTCATTAATATCAATAAATTATATTTCTAGATATATACTAATTGTGCAGTAGAGGACATGTTCCATTCCCCACATCATAATTAGATGGATAAGGTTTTGTACAAACGCCAAGACTATGGTCTTTCGTAAAAGATGTCAAAGGCAGAGTCTATGGATCCTCTGCTTGAGAACTAATGCATTTTATCAGTCTTTTCATTAATTTGAAAAATTCCTTTCTCACATTCTATACATATTTGATTTAAAATAACCCAAAAAGTCATATGTTTCTATGATCTATATATTTATCTAAGCAGTGACCAACATATCCACAATATACATCATCACTTTGCCGAGCCTCATCGAAAAATCACTGCAAACACCTTACACAAATCACTAACATTAATCAAACAAAAAACTACATACATCCACCTTACATTAATTATAAAAAAAACTCTCTAGCCAACCACTGAAGAGAAGCTTCACTGAATGCTCTCTAGAAAAGTTTCTGAAGATAATAAGGGGTATCAAAGAGATTAATCTCACATAAACAAAAGGTCAAACTCAGTGAAGTAGCAAGAGGATAGACTGTATGCAGCCAAAACGTGATTCATATAAACATGTGGAAAAGAAAGAAAAAAAATATATCCAATTTTAGATAAAGAACCTAGGTCGGCATTATTGTATTTGAAAATTTTAGAATAAAAATACAAAAAAAAATCGAGACAAGGTGATACAAACAAAGATCTAGACAAGACTATAACTTAGATCCCATTTGAATAAAATTAAATCGGAATCGTCTCTCTTTCTGAAAGATAAAAAAAAAAAGAGGAGAGAGAAAGAATCTAAAATATTGCATTTAGCACAACTATTTTGGATATCCTTACAAATATTGTGGGAGCCGAAACTCGCACAATCAAAAGTTGTAATGAAACATTGTAATTTTTTTTTTTTGGGGGGGGGACCGGATTTTATGTGATATCCAACGATAATCTGAAAATATGTGCGGTAAAAATATGATAATAAGAAAAACAAATCAATAGACATTATTCTGAATTTTCTCAAGGCGTTCAGAGACAAAACCGTACAAGATGTTTGTATGGCAGCGAGATTAAAACAGAAATCGAAAAATAAAAGGTAGCGATATATATCTAAGTTTTCTAGAAAATACACCTAAACCTAGAAATCCTATCGCAACTCGTTGGCAAACATACGAAAATAAAGCCTAAGGTTTCTAAGTATTGAGAGTTTCGATAGCTAAGTTTTTTCCCCGTCTTATCTGTCCTGACCTCTCTTATATACTCCTCTAAGGTCACCTGTATTACCATTTTCCATAGATCCACATCATTCTTTCCATATTTCCTCCGATCTTTCCTTTTTGAGATTCCAGTTTATCTCTTTCGAAAATCTCCAATTATCATGTTTTCTTCCTTATTCATCTCTAAGTAAATTAAACCTTCACTGATAATAGATTACTTTAAACCTTGAGTCAAAACTAGCCATTTCGTGTTAGGTCATTTTGGACCGTTTTATGAATTATATGTTTTTACGGCTTTTCATGGAAAATCGTCATTACGAAACCATAAAATTCATTTAGTTTCTTTGGAAACATATTCGGTGTTTAATTTAACCGTTCCCAGCTCAATGATTGGCTAGATTTTACAGAAATAAAAGATTTCTCATTTCGGGATATTACTTCAAGTTTTTTTACGAGACAAAGACAAGAGAGAGCAGCATCGCCATGTCTCCTCTCTCCTTATCCAGCATCACTCTTTTTCTCCTCTCCCCTCATTTTTAAAACATTCCTTCTATTCTAGTTTGACTTAAAGGTGTCCCTTTTTAGTATTAGTATATTACCTATTGGTTTTAGTTGCATATGAGAGTCAACTTTGCTTAATTTGGGCCGTTTCATAAGTATTGCTAGCCCATCGCGAATATGTGTTAAAAAATTCGATATGATATGACCAAATTATTCTCTCTCATTGGTCAAATTTTTCTATTACGTGGACAATTTTTCCGGAAACAATATCCTCTTTTTAGTATTACTATATTTTAATTGGTTTTCTCTTCGCATACACAATTTAACTTAAAATTTTATTTGTCAACAAAATCTCTATCTTAATGCTCTGTTCGTTTATTTTTTTATCCAAATGTTGCCTCTAGAGGCAAATACTGAGAAATTGTCGATATTAAATTTGCATTTAAATACTTTATTTTGATGTAAATCTATTATATTTAGAAAATTTGGATATTTGAGATTAAAAATTGTAAAATTAAAATGCAATATTTACATTGAGACTTAAATATCTTTTTATATATATATATATATATATATATATATATATATATATATATATATATATATATATATATATATATATATATATATATATATATATTTAAATAATTAGTTTATAATAATTATTTTTATTAGATAATATTTTAAAAACATAAAGTTTCATGCTAAAACTAGAAAACCGGATACGTAAAATCATGTTTCCTCACAAAAAATGCAAAATCTGATTTTTGCACCATAACTGTAAAGTTTTTTAGTAAAATCGTAAAATCTATTTGTCTCAATAAACCGTACAATCTGATTTTTCTTGCCAAAATCGTAAAATTATTTTTTCATCTGAATGTAAAATCTAATTTTCTGGCTAAAATCACAAACTCCAAATTTTCCATGAAAGCCATAGAATCTAGGTTTTACTAAACCAAAATTTTTTTTCCCACCAAAATTACAAAATCATTTTTTTCTCTCAAAACCATGGAATCCTATTTTTAGAATTTTCTAGCCAAAAAACAAAAAAAAATACAATTTCCCACGAAAAATTTAGAATCTAGGCTCTTGCTAATACCACAAAATTCATTTTTCGAAAAAGTTACAAAACTAAATTTTCTTACCAAAACCATGGAATCCGATTTTTGGAATTTTCCGCCAAAACCATAAAATATTTTTTTTTTGCTATATGTGGAAACCGGTTTTCTGCCAAATCATCACAATCGAGGTTTTTCTCCAAAAGCCTAAAACTGGAATTTTTCACCAAAACTGCAAATCTAGTTTTTTTATAAAACTATAGATTTTGTTTTCCGCCATAATAGCAGAATCTGCTTTTTCCCAAAACTATAAAATCCAGATTTTTGCGCCTTCTTTTTAGCCAAAATTGTAAAGAATTTTCGGTCAAGATGTATTTTTAACATAAATACTGAAATATCATAATTAATTTATTACTAATAATACAATGTATGTCTTCTTAGCATTTTTGTCTGTTAACTTCTAAATGACATTATAAATTAAACAAAAAATTTAGCATCAAGATGTATTATCTAGACATAGATATAGATATGGTTAAAGATATTATGTCCCTCCTTATATCTATTTCCCTTACTATATCTTCCTTTTGTTTCGGCCAATGTGTTTTATTCAAACATCTTAAATTAAAACATGTTTTATTTCGAATATTTTTTCAAAGACTAAATGGCTTATTTCGATTATATAACCTTTGCTTTTATCATAAAACTTGGATGTAAATGTTATATATTGATTGTCTGGTTTTCAATTATTTTGTAGAAATATTATTTCATAGAGACATAGGAGATGACTGGTTGAAGTATAAATGTAGAAATGTAGTTGTAGGATTTAATCTATAGTATTTATTGATGTAACTGTTATTTTGCTGTAGAAAGAATGAAAGATACTACCATTTTAGAAACATTTTAATAATTGTCTCATGAGAAAAAAAAAATATGAACAAATAAAAAAATTAAGCTGTAAATGCTGTAACAAAGCTTTAGCTTTAAAAATAAAACTACATTACTATTAATGCTCTTTCAAAAATAAAGCTAAAGTCCTAAGTTAAAATCCAACCAATCATCACCATAGTTTCATTATTGTTGATTTGTTGTGTTGCATGTCATTAATACAATATCCATTGAAGATACGATTCCATCCAAGAAAAAAAGTTAGGAAACTCAACTGAAAACAGAAATGGTACAAGAAATGATAAACTCTCTGTTGGTAATGGGCGAATGATTTCGATACTCAATTCAGAGAGTGAGGGCGGTTCGAGCCATGAATAAAGCGCCCTCATAGGACTGGTTTCCGCCTATAAAGCCGCTCATGTGAACAAAAACGCAACCGGGGATCTCAGCAGCTTTAGAGAGTTCCTCATCTCTAAGTCCTCTCCATTGCTCAGGAAGACCCTTTCGGTTTTCAAACCTGTCCGGTGCTACCGCTACTGCTTGTACTCTCCATTGCTTTCCTCGCTCGTCCTGTTACATCATTTCCACTAGTTACCAACCCAAATGATCTCCGTTTCTTCAGTAGAAACCCTTCCTTTATCTATAGCCTATTTAATAGCCTAACTGCACCACAGTGATCTTGCACGCATACCTGGTAGATGACGTATTTGATGAGGGGTTCGATCTTCATCTCTTGTTCAAGCTCGAACAAGTGAAGCTTCCACTGCTCACCCACCCATTTGAACCAAAAGGACTTAGAATAGTGTACTACTAGCAAGCATTGATAAACAGGGAATCGAAGCAACTTACAGGGCAGAACTTTTTTAATTCCATGATCTCACCACTTGTGTCTGTCTTAAATCTTTCTTCAAGACATTGCATCACAATTGATCGAGCCGGTAACCACGATCTTACATGAAATCTTACACTCTACAACGCAAAATGTAAAAAAATAATCAGTTTTAGGAACATATGTATTCAACACAAAAAAAAAAGAGCTAGAAAACTTTACTTACTTGGAGGAACTCTTTGCCAGCAAGATCCATTGCAAGCTTGAAAGCCTCATTCTCCTTCTCCTGTGACTGGTCAGGGTCAATCCAATCCAGATTTAATCTTCCAATCCTTGAAGACAGATGTGTGTTGTTCACATATCTAGGAGGCTTATCAGTATCATACTGATTTATTCCATTGTCCACAGCATCAATTGCCTGTCAAAATTAATAAACAAAAAAAAAAGCATGAAGAAGAAATAATCGAATCTGCACAAATGGCTAGAATAGAATGGATGGATAAGTGACCTCCATGAAGCTCTTGTAGACAGCTAGAAACAAGCGAAGGACATCAGGGTGATCTTGGTCGACGTTAAGTTCTTTAGCAATGATCTCCTTTCCAAAATGCTGAAGCAAAACAACATTCAGACAGACTTTCTTTAAAAATAAATCTCAGAGAGCAAAAGAAAACTACTTACCTTGTAAACGAGACCGGCACTGCTGAGTTTGGTGTTGAAACCATGTCCAAAAACCTCTTCAAAGCCTTTCTGGTGATGGTCATAGCGGTCATGGTGGGGATCATAAACACCTCCAACGTCAAGCACTGCATCAAGCTCTGCCAATATCTGCACACATTAAAAATGGCCATTGCGACAACAATCTCTACAAGCAAATGAATCCGCCTAAACAAGCAGTTCAAACAAAACAAAGGAGACTCAGATTTGTTTGTATTACCTTAGGGTCGCGAGTACGGACGATATCGGCGCCGGAGAATTTAGTGGAGAGGCGAATCATGAAGCAACCGAGAGCCTCGTCGCAGTGAAAGCTTCCATTATGAGTACCAACTCTCTTGACGGAAGGGGAAGTAGGAGTGGTAGTAGAGTAAACCCTAACGACGGCAGAAGAAGCCATTGCTGCTACTGGTGCGAGAGGAAGACGACTGAAGTTTCTGAATAAACCCTTGGTTACCGGAATCATGACTAGAAACTTCATGAAAAATTGTCAAATGGGCCTCTCCTCTATAAATAAGATACAAACTCATTGGGCCTAGTGCGCACCTTTGCGTGTGAACAACTTACCCTTGTCTTTTATTTTATTTAATGGTTTGCTGCGTGTGGAAACATGTTCCAGTCCCGGCTTGGAGATGCAATAATTCTCACCTTTTGCATACTCTTTAGTATCAAAAAAAGAAGAAAAAAAACACTGCTGGCATGGACATTGCCAGTGAGCGAATGCTAGCAAAGGAGTCATGTACATCCGTGTTTGTTAGCATCTGTATCATCATGGCTGCCATAACTTTCATCCACTCCTTATCCTTGGATCCTGAATCTTTCGAACAATATCCAGACCACACATTCCCCCCCCCTATGTTGGGGTTTTTAATTGAATAAGACTTTTATGTAAATGTTTATTTTTATAATTTGAAGTCTTTTGTTTTTGGGATAAAGAAACAGAAGTGTAGTGTTCACAAAACTAGTCATAATCATCAGTTGGTTTTAATCCTCGTTGTTTCTCTCTTCCAGGGGATTTCTTTAGCTTTTAATCCTCAGAGTCTTTCTCCTTCAATGCAATGAAAAATTAAATCAGTTTCAAATCCAAATTTGAAAGTCATTGTCTTATTTTCTGTCTAGTAAAAGATTAGTACTAACTTGAAAGGTTATTAACTAATTAGGAAGAAGCAAGTTTTACCTTGGAATTTTTCTTGTGAAAAGGGATCCTCTTCTTTGATGTGTCCCTGAAGAATGCAAGTGTCTGAACATCACCATTTGCGATACTTGCTTCCAGCTACCCAAAACAAAAAAGAGGTCAAAGATGATGAAACACAAAGGGTGTTGTTGTTGGTTGAAGAAAAGAAAGAGAACCTGAACATGAATGATGCCCAAGACGATGCTTGTAATGGGCAACCAGCTCTCTTCAGGGGATATCGACAGGTTTGAGCTGCAAATTTTGAATATGGAATCCAATTAAAGAAACAACCATAAGAAATCATCAGAGTAACATAATCTTTCTTAAGTTGACCTGAGATAGGGAAGAAGATAAACGAGAGCATAGAGAGAGTAACGCGTTTTCCCAGTGTCAAGCCAAGCGAAGACCCAACTCTGATCCACAAGAGAATAATCATTTGTTTCTTTACACAGATACATAGAGTTTTCATCAAACAAAAAAAAAAAAAAGAAGAAACCAGCCAATTGAAGTAAGGGATGAAGCTGATGATTCCCATGGCTGCTATCCTCATATCTGTTGACACTATCGCTGAGTTCTCCTCTTCTTCTTCTTCTTCCTCTCGCTTCTCCACCGGAAAGACAAACGAACTGAGTATGCACGCGCCTATTGCCGACGCGAGTGGGGCTTCCTGTGAAAAATCTGCTCTGCAAATCAATCGATCCTTCCTACACAGCTAAAGACGAACAAGAAGAAGAAGAAGACAAAAATGTTGGCACATACATGAAAAGGGAAACATAGATTGAAGTAGATTGCTGGTTTTTTTAATAGATTGTTTTACCATGTTGTTGTTAGGGTTTTGTAGGGGATGGTAAGCTAGAGGAAGCGCCGAAGAAGAAGAAGAAAGTAGGCGCGGTTTGGCATAGAGAGAACCGGGGTATGAAAGCCACCGAGTCGACGGAGACGCCATTGATTTTCTTCAGCTTTCAGCTTAGTTCATTTGGATTTGGATTACACGCGCCCTCCCTCACTCCGAGTATAAGTGACAGCAGCTTGATTTTATTTATCACAGACAGAGAAACAATGCCCACAAATATCATCCTGCTTATTGGCCCATTAGCCCAACTTCTTACAATGTTGTTTAGAGAAATTTGGTGGTATAACCGAAAATTATAGTGAAGAAACTAACAGCAAAAATACTTGGTGTGTAATATGTATTATTTTTTATCTTTCAAAATCCACACGCATTATTTTTCTATTTGCTTTCTTTTTTCTCCATCAATTCAATTATACTATTTCCACCATTTCATGTTATCTCATTTAGAACTTTATCAAATCTATTGTTAATCGCTTCACTTTAGTTATTGCCATATACAACATCGACAACATCATCACAATCGTCTTCTTCTCGAACAACTGTTGTCACCGTTTTCTCCTCCACCAATCATTGTCACCTATCTCCTCTCTTCTAATTGTCCATTATTCTCCTCCACAGTGGTACCAACTACAAAATTCATTTTTATTTCACTGTTAGATATAACTTATTTTTTCTTCGTTATTGTCAATTACCAATATAGTTTTTGGGTTCGTGAAAGGGGGAACAAATGTATTTTGTAACTGCTAAGATTATATTATATTAGTTACCTTAATAGAATATAACTAGTGAATAATACAATATATTGGCTACTCTAAAATCGTAATAGTTTTGTATCTCTTTCAGATCATGATTCTTTTCCTTTAATACTCCATCAGTTCCATTGTCTTTTTCTTCATAATTGTCACCACTCATCACCACCCCAAAATTAGATGTTCGGTTGCACTAGAGAAGAACAATGCTCTCTGTTAATAATTATATTCTTTAATGTTGTAACAAATAGAATAGAGTGCAGATTCATGTAATAATAAAAGTTGTATGTCACTGAAATGAACTTTCTGTTTATAGTTTTATAAGATATAAATGTATATCTAATGCAAACACAATTTTTTCATGAAAATACATTTTGGTGAAGAAAGTACCATTGTTGCCATTATCTTGTTTCCACCATCGTCTCCACCATTTTTTCGGCATTGTTTTTCCTTCCACCATTGTTGCCAACGTCTCTTTCCCTCACCATCATCCAGTGTTTTCTCTTCTATCACCACCACCACTCGTTATCTCTTTATTTCTTCACACGACTCCTCTCCCTTCCATTTTATGTTTTATTTTCTTCTCATCATCAACTCCAACACCTCAAACAACTTCCATGTTAATCATATCTCTTCTTTTGCCTCGTGATTCTTCCTCTTTGCAATATAATATTTGTATTGTTCTATTATATTTAGTGATCATAAAATAGAAATATGTGACATTACAATAAGGCACATGTGTTACATTTTGTTGGTGTAGTATTTTTATGGACAATCAGTTTATATTTATTGTTCAAGATAAAGCAATTACAAACAACAACGTACATATACTATACTTTTTAAAAATTAACAAAGGTCAAAAACGTGTTAAACACTGAAACCAGTTAAACAAAAACTATACTATTTATATAAAGAATGTGGTATAGTATATGATATGGTATTCGGTTTTAAAGTCTTTCTCTCTTCTTCCTCTTCGTCCGGCCTCCTCCGCTTTCTCTTCCTTCTCTCCCTTCCCACTTCCTTCTCATCTTCTTCTCCCTCCCCACCCCGCCTCGTCCTCTTCTCTCTCCCGCCCCACCTACTCCTCCTTCTCCTCTCCTTCTGGCCATGCATTTTTCTTCTCTTCCTTTGTCTCCTTCTTTTCTATATCCCTTTCATTTTTTTCTCCTAATCTTTCACCCTCTTTTTCATCCTCCTTTTAAGTGTTAATTTTATGTATCAATTATTTTGTATTATATGTTTGACAATATAATATACTATCAAATATTGTATTAACGAACCGTCACGCACGAAAAAGAGAAAATCATCCACTTATATACCTAATTGTCACAAGTTTTAATACATAGCTATATTCTTTATTCTTTTTCTACTATATATCTCACCAAATCACCCATGTTATTTATTTGTTGCTAGTTTTCATTGTATTTGGGAGACACATTGTGAATTTCCATGGAAAAAAATGATGTTATAAAATGAGAAAATTCATGCAAACCAAAATCAAAACAAAACGTCTGTCTGGCTATGTGTTGGTGTCAATACAAAGGCAGAAATATATATGATTTTTTGAAAAAGGAGAGGCAAAGTATGAAGTGTTGATTAAGCGGTGATAATACCGGCTAAAACATCACTCTTCCCTCTAGCATATATTGTGTACACCAGCCGTATCGCATCCAGCCATCCATCCAACGACTCCCATGAATCTGCTACCTATTTTTTTTTCCCATTTGTTTCAGTTTCAGTCTTTTAACATTTCTTTAAGCCTGCTAATATATGTATGTAGTGAGGCGCTTACCAAGTAAACTGGGCCATGCACGGTATCAATGCAGAGACCAGCACCAGGAGGCAGAGTCAGATCAGCACATGGCGTCACTGACACTATCTCTGCTATATTCACTTTTACCGTCTTCTTCTCCACGTTTGTGCTCATTGCTTCTGATTTTCCAGACAGGTTTCTCCCCATTTCTCGTGCTTCAGGTTTCACTACCTACACCATGCCAGGTAGGGTGGTTAGTACACTGGCTTTTATAAATCTCTCTAGAAACACTACCCATCGTTTTGCTTAATCTCATGATTCAACTTTTCCTTAACAGAAGATTCGATCAAATTGAGAGAGTACCTGAAGTAGCCTCTCGTGATTGAGTTCAAACTCCGTGCGTTTCCAATCACTGTGAGGAGCCAGTGAGTTTCCCACAGGTGGCGCCGTTAGATATCCCACCTTAAGATGCGGTAGAGGTAGCTGCCAACATATATTTACTTACATTAGTCACTTTCCCATAAACGAATCAATTTGATTGTGTCAAGTGATGGGTGGGTCATCAAAAAGGTACCATGGAACGAACGAGTCTCAATGCGCTGCTGTAAACCTGGACCATGAAAAAGGATCAGCCTAACCCTAAGGAGTTGAATCAGTGAATCTAAGCATGGCACTAATACACCTTTTGATTCTAGCAAAACAAGTTCGTGATCGATCATAGGCTTACCGAATAACTTGGCTTCAAGGAATGAGCTGCAGCGATGTAGATGGCAGATTGACTGTATAACTCACCCGGAGGAATGTCTTTGCCGTTCCCTGAACCCCCAGTTCTAAGTGTGTCTTCTGCTAATCCATACTGTAATACAGAGAAGAATTCACAGTGGTCAATTAACTGGATTGCAATTTGAATTCTGCATGTAAAGATTTTTATGAAAGGATTGTCAAAGCCTGACTGACCAGAACGGTTCCAAGGTTGTATATGGCTCGATGGAAATCAAATTGCAACCTGATTGCCGCCCTAAACTGTACAAGTGAGAAGAGACAGTAAGAAACCATCCATGCATATCAAATGAAACGTCTAAATTAGCCTGAAAGACAAGTACACACCTTGCTAATTGCAGTTCTAACCACTTTTTCCTTCTCTCTAGCAGGAACAATTTGGCTGAGTTCCTAATGAGAAAAAAAGAGAGGAGATATTCTAAGTTCTTTGGCATTATAGGCACATCCGAACTGTCATGGAGGTTAACACATGTCACTCAGTTACCTGCAACGCCAGTCCCCAGTTGTTTAAGGCCTGCAGATAATTGATAATTTAAAATATAAATCAGAAACAGAAAAGATTACAATACATAAGTAAACCAGACACATGCGTAAGAAAAGGATAGCATATAGTTGCTAAGTTTTGATTTCGAATTGTGAAGTTTGTAGTTTAGATGAGGATCATTACCTGGGAACTGTTCCAGTTGAGCTGGACAGCCTTTTCATAGTTATTGGTCGCCTGTTATCAGAATTACGAATTGTATTAGAATTTGAGATCATCAAGCCACACTAGTTTTAATTTTCACAATTAGCAGGATAAGGTTCTCAACATAACTGACCTGTTCCCATAATTCTTCAGCTTCCTTTGTGCGACCACGCATCTTTGCTCTATCGGAGATTGCGATAGCCCAGTTGTAGTAAGCCTGTCAAGAATCAACACACGTCAAACATTAAAGTTGAAGCCAACTGAAAATCATGATTTTGCTTGGTTACAGCTGTGTAGCCATTGCAATGACATAGATCGTAAACAATACAGAAGCCTATGAATACATACATCATAGAGAGTAGGGCAGAGACGGGTTGCCTCATCGTACTTCTTACAAGCTTCCTCTAGCAAATCATCTTTAGAGGGTGAAACAGAATCTGCACTGACATTATCAGCACTTTCCTGTGGAGAAATTTATAGGCCGAATCAAAGTCATCTCATTAATCACACTTCCATATCAATATATATGTTAATCCAAAGCGAATCACAAATAAGAGAGAACTTTGTCAAGAGAGTAAATAAAGAGAAAAGAAACCTGGAGAATAAGTGCCCAGTTGTATAATGCATCATGATCATCTGGATTTCTCTCAATGGCACTAGCATACCTACAAATAAGTTGGATCATGACTTATTAATAACTTTTATAGAAAAAAAACATAAAAGATGAAGCCTTGGAATGAGCAGTAAGGTCAATGAAACTATTCTACTAAAAATCTCTCCTATCTATCAAAGCCTTGTGCATACGGTTCCAAACAAATTACAATAAAGAAGCACTGAACACTAAAACCTAAAGGCATATCTTGTCTAGAGTTGATAAAAAACTGTGAACATACTTGCGGGCAGCAAAAGCAAGAACACGCTGGCGAGATCGGCCTTCTTCGTCGTTGACTTGGATGCTGTTAATCAGATCCATTGCAGGATTGTTCTCAGCTGCTTGAGAAGCACTCTCTCGGCTGAACATTAACCAAATTTAGACATGATCAAGGCCCCTGATGTTGAGCTCAAATGGTTTAAAATAAAGAGAGAGAGAGAGAGAGAGAGACCTATAGGGAGAAACAGTACTGCGAGGAGTCCCATCTCCTTCATCGCTTTTTAGTTCGCTGAGAAGCTCTCTCATAGTAAATGTCCTGTTTCCTTCATCTTCTTTCTTCATTACCGCGTGGCTTGTTCCCTGATCTGCCTCCATAGACCGGATCTGGTTTTTCTCCGGCGACAGATCCACATGGGTCAGCTCCGGCTTCGCATCGGTTACCACGGGTTCTACTTCCTCCGACTTCGCCTCGTTTACCTCAGATTGTATCTGCCCCGGATTTGCACCGGTTACCTCCGATTGCCCTTCCGGAATTTCTCCGGTAAGTTCGGGATTGTCGTCGGATAGTGGTTCCGAGGTAGGATGTTGGTCGGTTTGAGACTCAGGTAATGCAGTTCCATTATGCGATTGAGGCTCTTCAACGGTATCCGCCATAGTTGCAGTATCTTACACACTGCTCAAAACACGAAACTCTAAATCGAAGAAGAGATCTGTTCTTCTAGTAAAAGAGGACAGAAGAAGGAAAGAATGATGGTTTGTTATGATTATAATAAACTCTAGCTCACTTAGAGGCTCTCAAACTAATTAGTCTAAACCTTCTGGCTGCTTCCACAGGTCTTTGCAACTCAATTGTTTCTCAAATATTTGCTCTGCTATGTCCAAACCCGATACCCGGAACCGTGCATCACCCTAAACCGATTTATGAAATCTATTTTTGACAGTATTTTTTTGCCATAAAAACAATTTTGTAAGCATTTTTTAAATATTTTGCTTAATTAACCATTTTCAGGAATTCAAACTCAGAATTCTGGTGGAGAAGCATTAATAAACTCTTGATTAAACTATTCGACCAAGAAATTTCACATTTATAAATAGTTAAATCTATGAATATTTTTTACATATTTTAAGATAAGTTTTTTTTTTAAAAAATAGAGATTTCGAATAGTTGTAGTTATTAATTTTTAATTGATTTTTTTAAAATAATTTATATATTTTGTATTAATTCTCGCTAGTCTTTTTAAGAAATGTTTGGAGAAACCAAACCTAAAAAAAAAAAAAAAAATAAATAAATAGAATTTATGAATATGTTATCAAATATCTTAAAGATCAAATCTCTCAAATAGTCATTTTTAAAGTTTTTGTCAAAAAATAGATCTTGAGAGAAAAAATGACCAAAATAGACTTTTTTTATTTTGAAAATTTTAATATTTTTAATATTTTTTAATTTTTAAACTTCAACTCCAAAACCTCCACCCATAACTCTAAAACTTAAGTTTAGATTAGTCATTTTTCTCTTTGTATGTTATTTTTGGGACAAAACTTTTTTTTTATCTATTTTGATCTTTATCTCTATCTTAAAACCCTGATCCAAATCCCAACGCCAAGGTCTTTTTTCCGAAATAACATCTAACAAGGTAGCTTTTAGAGCATTTCTCAGTCATCAACTGAGAGGCTGACATCTCAACTTCTTCCCATCCGTTTTAGGTCTCTTTATTTTAAGTAACAAAATCTTTCAAGACATGGATGAAAAACGTTTTCGAGCGCTTTTGGGACAATTTTGTTTCACATTTTTAAGTAACAAAAACAGATGAACACTAACAAAAAAAAGAGCAACAAGTAAAGTGATAGTGGCCAACGAGTGAGATTTAACACTCAGATCTTGTCGTGAAGATTGACAACCAAGTCATGAGCATCGTCAAGAAGTTTCCATACATCAAGACGACCAGCCATGCTATTACATTCCTTCATTATCTCATCCATCCCACTGTACTCCTCTATGATCGTCTTTCTCCTCTGCAACACGCTTGCAGCTATCGCATATAGCAACAAATCTTCTGTGGGCGGTGCCCCTAACCTGATTCTACCCCAAGTGGCCTTTGCGATCCCGGTTCTTATGGCTGCTTGATCCGCCCACATCACTTCCCAGAGACACAGCGTTTGCTCAAAGGTCAGTTCTCGTCTGAACAGAACCACCACCATCCGGTATACAAAGAAGCAGTCTTCCGCTTCTAGGTTCTCCAAGTGCCTGTACAAGCGGATGTCTTGGTGTTTTATGATTTTCGATACCATTGAGAGTTGTCGCCTGATTCCAACCTCGTCTAGCCTGAAATTATGCCGTGCTTTACTCATGAACCCGACAAAGCACCAGAATGCTAACACGTCGTCTTCAATTACTGCGATTAACGGAGATAGTAAGTCGCTCATTCCTTGACAGTATCCGATTTCTGGGTCATACACTGCATAGGCTTCAAGGATCCCGACCAGACGGGCTGCGTGGAAGATCCGGCAGGGCTCCAAGTGCTCGTAGTCATTAAGACCAACCTGTGTGGCTATTCCTCGGGCTTTTGTGTCAGACACGGCAGCTTGAGACGGTGAGTAGAGCACCCATTCATCATTTGCTCTCACTGCATCCAGGCGGATAATTCTCTGCCAAGTTGTGGTAAATTCCTCTTCTGCCTGAGATTTTGGCTTTGATGATGAAGTCAGAGTGTCTTTTTCTTGGTTGACTTTAGCGTGGCTTTCTGCTTCTTCTTTGGCTACAAGAGGCAAAGCCTCGGTTTCTTCGGAGTTGGTTGCATCTGAGTTAAAGGTATCATGGCCTTCTGCTTCGTCTTTGGCTAGAAGAGGAGAAGTTTCGGTTTCTTCAGATTTGGTTGAGTTTGACTTAAAGCTGTCGTGGCTTTCTGCTTCTTCTTTCGCTAGGAGAGGTGAAGTCTCGGTTTCTTCAGATTTGGTTGATTTTGACTTAAAGGTGTCGTGGCTTTCTGCTTCTTCTTTTGCTAGAAGAGGTGAAGTCTCGGTTTCTTCAGATTTGGTCGAGTCTGAGTTAACGGTGTCGTGGCTTTCTGCTTCTTCTTTCGTTAGAAGAGGTGAAGTCTCGGTTTCTTCAGATTTGGTTGACTCTGAGTCATTAGCAGCATTTTCGGAGGTGACACCACTCTTTTCAAAGTCCCCATCCTGAAGAATGGAATTCAACTTCTCTGATTCTTCTACTTGGATGCTCTTTGAACTATCGACTTCTGCAATACCATGGGAATCAAGAACCTGACTGTCTTCAGTGTTGCTGCTCTGAGCTGTTTGCTTTGAGTCACGACCATTTTCATTGCGTTTATGGAGCTCGCGACACTGTCTCCGCAGGTTTTCATATTCCTTCCTGCAAGACTTGCATATATAAGAATCTATTTACCAAAATGACACGAAATCTAAGTGATAGAAACCTACTACTATTCATAGTTTTATCGACACATTGAGCAGGATGTTAACCAACTGCCACCTAGCGGGAGCAGAGAAAAAAATAAAACGTAATATTGGTAGAAAGTTGAGAAGCCATGAAACTCTACATAAGTATAAACGTACGTACTGTTTCTGCTGTCGAGTAGATTCTCTTTCTTCTTCGGTGCTGTTTAAGTCATACCTGTGAGAGGTATGTAGAATAAGGTTACAGTGTGTCGGGATGATAAAGAGAACTCATAAGTAGCACATGATCATCAAAGTAAACTAAATGCAGAGTGAAGGCCGGTGGAATTTTGGTTTGAAGAAGCTAGGGCTAGTCATATAAATCCCCAGGAAGAAAAACATAAAAGACGACTCTCAGACTCTCCCATTTGAATCTTCACTTCTAGTTAATGAGTATTGCACTGTTTTGCTATTTATTCTACCTTAACCTAAGGCTGAACAGAGAAAAATCTATATTTCAACATTTAGAACATGCATAAGTAACAAACCAAAGGCCGAACAGAGAAAATCTCCATGGAAAACGCAAAGTATATAATTGAGTGGGTCAAATCCTACTTCAGCATTAGATACATAAAAGAAGGAATAACGAAAAGGATGCTGATTCTTACACTCCAAGGAGGAACGGCCAAACTTCTGGTCTGATGCTTGGATCCACACCCTGAAAACAAAGATGGGAAAAATATGGGTTAAAACCAGAGTGTTCAAAAGGCTATAAAAATGCATCATATACCCCACTGCGAACTTTCTTGAGAAACTTGACACCTCCATCACTGAGTCGGCCTTGGTCGGTGAAAAAATCATTCCACTGACTAGGTTGAAGAGCATGCTTTCTTCTCCTCAGTGACCAAGGTGATCCAATGCTCCCTCTGAAGAAGTAGATGAGCAACTTCAGTAAGTAAATAAGACAGGCTACATGTTTTCTTTAAAGACCAAGAGAGCATAGCAACTCATACTCCATTCAAGTTACAACCCAACAAACAAGCTAAACGTAAACAATAAACACATTATTAGCTAACTATATTGCAAAAACGCTTTGGTGATTGGACCCTCAAAGAAGCAACTAGAAGTAGAACCGATATGATTCATCTCCCCCTATCAAATCAAATCTACTTAAAAGTAGAGTAGTGAACAAACTTGGCATCTCTCTAGAGTAGAACACAGCCAGATCTTTGATGTTTTATGAATCAATATACCTACGGGAGTAGACGACGGTGAAAGCCACGGCGAGACCGGCCATGACGGTGACAGCGACAGCTAAGCTAACATTAGAGGGAGCAACAGGCGACGACCATAATCCGCCGGAGTAGCCGTTCCTCCCGGCGCCACCGCTGCTGCCATCGGCAAATACGATCCATCTCCCGCCGATGATCAGCAAGAAGAAGACCACGGAGACGGACCGAATAGCCATAGCTTTGGCGGTGGTTGTCAATCGTAGTCGTCCAAACATCATCCCAAAGCTAGCTACGGGTGGATCCGCTCACTATTTCTTCTCCAAGATTTCTAGACTCTCATAACAATAAACAATTTGTAAAGCGGGCTCCACACGCAAATTAAATGAAACTGTTTGTAGACAGAATTGGAGGTGGGTTCTTTAATGAATTCGGCCTACTTCTTTAATGGGCCTTTATTCATTTGGGTTAAAATGCTCCGGCCAGTTTAATATTATTAATTTAATGAAATTTGATTATATTTAAGTTTTTATATAAAGTAGGTCAAATCTCTCAAATAGACATTTTTTAAGTTTTTGACACTAAAATATGATTAAAAAAATTAACCAAAATAGATTTTTTTTTATTTTAAAATTTTTAATATCTTTTAATTTTAAACATCATCCAAAACTCCACCCTATAACTCTAAACCTTAAGTTTAGATTAGTTAATCCAAAGGGTATAAATGTATATTTAAATATTTTAATAAATTATATTTTGTCATTTTATGCTAGAGTGCTATTTTGGGGACAAAAACTTTTTAAAGTCTATTTTGGTCATTATCTCTACAAAGTATATCATAATTTTATTATTTTACAAAATTTAATCTAATAAAAAATTATTTTATTTATAAATTTATGTTTTATTTTAAAGAAAACTTTTTTGTGAATTTCAAAAACTGAAAGTCTTAAAAATTATTTAATTATATATATATATATTAGAGTGTATTTATAATAATATGAAAAGTATATGAAATATATTATTTAAATTAAATCTTAAATATGAAAATATTTAACCCACTTTATAAAATTATTTCATAAATTTGTTAGTAGAATTTATACATTATATATGTAAAATTAAAGTATTTATTTTAGTCCATATTCGTGAGATGTGATTTGTTTGATATAGTATGGATAATCTTATTTTCAAAAATTATTTAATATATAATTACAGTGAATTATTAATTATAAAATTTATTAATAATAATGGGGTGTAATTTATTTAATCTGAAATTTGAACTGACTTGATTTTGATGAGTTTGTAGATGATTCTAAAAATAATTAAAGCAATCTAAAACATTCAACTTAAATTTTGTTCAATAACAGTGGACTTCTTAGTGTTTTATGAAATGACAAACTCAACAACACTATATTTTTAAAGTGTTTTTAAAAATTACATTTGCATAACAGTGAATTTTTTTATTTTAATACAAATTACTTCAAATACCTAGCTATATAAACTACCAAACGTTTTATTCTATACAATAACTTATTTCATATTTTTTAGTTTATATGAATCATGTAGACAATATTTACTAAGTGATTACAGTAAATGTCATCATCATAATCAATCTAACAAAAAATGATTACATAGCTCATTTAAACGATGTCATAGATACTACTTAATTATGACATAGCTTAACATAATTATTACAGAAATTTTAATTAGGGAAATTCAAATATATAATATAACTATATAATTATTCTCATAATTAAAATATAAATAAATAATTCAAATCAGAATTGGAATTAATATTAAACCTAAATTTTGAACAAGTTAATAAAAACCAACTAAATAAGTTAATTATTTTTATTATTTATATATTTTAATTTTTATAATAATTTTTTTATCTAAATCTAGTAAAATCGTAAAAAAGTATTTTATTTTTAAATTTATATCTCATAATTAAATTGTTATATATACTGTAACTAAAACAAATGCTCTATATTTTAACATGTATGATGTTAATCTTGCAAATAAAAATTTCTTCAAAATTATATGTGCTTTAAATTTCTAAAAATTAATCTATCTTAACAAAATATATTATAAAACATATATTACCTTTTAAAAAGTTAATTACGATATTCTTTTAAAAACAAAATATTTCAGTTAAAAGGTTAGTATATGATATAAAGATTATAATAACAAGGATAATTTATTTAGATATCTTTTTAAAATATTGCAATAAACTAATATTACTTTCTATTAAAGAAAAACATAGTATCAATATTTATAATTATTTTAATTAATATTAAAGTACAAAACAAAGACAATAATAACAAAAATATATATATTTAAATTATTTAAAATCATATTAATATTTAAAATTATATTTTAATATATTACTCAATGTAAAGATAAATTTATTCAATCTTTTATATTAATAAATCTATTAAAATTTATTTTAAAATTTAATTTAAACTTATAATTTATTTAAAATTTAAAATTTAGTGTTGCACATGGTGCAAGAAAACACTTAGTAGAATATTATATCCTTATTTTTGCTCTTATCACTTTTTTGGCATGCATGAGTTTGCAGTGTTTACATATCAGTTTAACGCATATTTTAAAACTGAAATATGATTAATGAGTTATATAAAGAGAAATTGCTAATATACCATAAGTTGAGTACTACTTTTCAAAAATATTTTCAATCAAAAATATATTAACATTTAGGTTTACACTGATTATTATTTAGATTTTAGTGTAAAAGATGATGTTGGGTTTCTAAATGTTTTATAAATATTTAGAAAAATTAGTTTAATCTATTTTCATGGTAAATTTAAAGTATTTTGAAAATAGTCAATAATAATAATTTGAAAAATGATATAAAAATTCTGATAAAACCGAAATTTCTCAAAATATAAAAACCTTCGATATCTCAACTATATCATGATTATTTTTCTCCAACCTTCGTTATTCTTTAAACCCGATATCAACTGTGTTTATAAAAAGGAAAAGAAAAACACATGGTAATGAAAAGTTAATCGGACGGCTGAGATTGCCAAGCGGAAGCCGTCAAAAGCGAGAGATCCTTCCAACCAAGCCGGAGGGTTCCACTTTCTTCGACCAACGTGTATCCATTCCACGGCAACATACCCAATAACAAACCCGCTTGCGTTGCCGGGTTGCCCCGAAGAGAAACTGGTCTAAATCCGACCCGACTCAGCTCCTCTTTCCACCTCATCATCCCCCTCCTTTTTCCTCCGACTATGTTCCTTATCTCCGTCGCAAGAACAACCTGCTCCACCGTGAACCTCTCACCACTCTCCTCGCCTAATCCGTCACCAAGCGCGTCGAACAACGCGCTGTAATAATGCAACGCCTCCACAAACCTCCCTAGAAAGCAGCTTCCTCCATCGTCGTAGCTCAGCTCCTGCTCCACCATCGTTATCAGATTCGGTTTCAGCCTCCGTATAATCTCCAGCGCATCGAGATCGTTCCCGGTGACGTCATATAACCGGTGCTGCATCCAGTGAACAACCACAGCCTCGCCGGGTCTCGTCCCGAGTTGACTCGGATCGGTTACGTTTCCGATTTTGCCTACAACCGGATGAAACTCGAAAGGGAGGGATAAGGAAGCTGCGAAATCGGCGAGTCTCCGGCCGGTGGAGGCGAGGATGTCGGAGGAGGGCCCGAACCCGGTGATGCGAAGGGATCGGAGCTTTCGAGGACGGGAAGCGAGGATGTGGAAGAGTCCAGGCCATTGAAGGCCTTGCATGACGTCGAGATCGATGATGTGGACGGAGTCCTCGCCGTCAAGGGCCTGGAAAATTGCTTGATTGGCCGTGAAGTGTGAGAATTTGATGAGAGGGGTCAAGGAGTTGAACGTCTGCAAGGCGGAGAAGATCTTCTGAGAATGGAAAACGGTGAGGAGTGGACTCTCCGAGAGTTGAGAGCACGAGCCGGCGAGGTAGGAGCTGATGACGCGAGCTTGAAGCGCCTGGGCGAAGTAGGCGACGACTCGCTCCGGAGAGGAGCCGAACGGAGAGCATATCTCGGAGATTTCGGACAAGAGGGTCGAAGCTTCAGTGAGATGATCCGTCGCGACGTATTCGGCGGACTGTAGGAGTAGGCTGAGGAGGTTGATCGCGGCACCGTCGTCTTTGAGTGTGGTGTCTTGGGCAAAGTCGATGTCTTTGTGGCGTTTAAAGGCGGAGAGATCACCGGAAGAAGGGTAATCTGTGTGGATACGTTTTGCAGTCATGGGAACAAATTGAGAAAGTGGGAATCATTGAAGAGAGAAAGGAGAAGAAAAGGGAAAGGGAAAAGGGAGATTCGAAAGACGAAAGGGTTTAAGAGAGTAGTGACAGAACTTTTGGGAGACAAGACAAGATTGTCGTTTTGGATTGGTTCTGTGTTCTGATTTCTCAAAAGATTTTTCTATCTTTTTATCTCAAGCATTCACTTTGCTATAATCAAGTGCTGTTATGTGAACGTAACAGCTCGGTTACTCTTTTTGTCTTTTTCGAATTTAACCAATCGCTTTCTATCTTTCAATTTTTTTCTTTGCTACTATTTTATCAGATTGAGAACAAGAAAATCTTCATTTCATACCTATGATATGCTCAATTCATATCCGACTTATATGATCGTGCAAAAATATACTTATTTTTTCAAAAAAAAACAAATAACATACCTATAGTTTATTTTTTTGGGCGAAATCATAACTCAATCGCCACATCAACTGCTAGATCATCTAATTTTGTTGATATGAATGCTACGTAAGCTAATTTTATTGACGAATGCCACATATATAATAATAATTTTAAAATAAAATAAAAATATTTATTTTTTAAATAATATTTTAAGAAAATGTAAATATTTATAAAAAAAATTTGACACCTTATAAATTTTTATTATTTAGTAAAATTAATAAAACTTAATTAAATAATAAAATTTTAATCTTATATAAGGGGTATATTCTTCATAAGTTTTGGATTCTATCAATTACACTTATGTTTATTTGTTTATATGCTTGTATAGAAACTTTTTAGATCGGTTATGTACTCATGCGAATAATTTTGTGTTAAGAGATTAAGAATTTATGATATGTTAAACTAAACTATTTAAATGTAAACAACATAACCAAGATTAACCGAGAGTAACACACTGCAACACTAGCATTGAATTTAAATTATTACAACACATATATAACTTTTATAAAGATTGTGTTAGGATATGATCGAAACATTACGAATATACCATTTACAAATTTATTATTTAATTAAGTTTTGTTAATTTTATTAAATAATAAAAAATTATAAACTGTCAAAAAAATTATAATCACTTAAATTTCTAAAAAACATTTTTATAAAAAAACTATTTTTATTTTATTTAAAAGAATATTATTATATATATGGCATCTTCTTTAACAAAATTAGCTTACGTAGTATCCATATCATCAAAATTAGATGATGTGGCGACTGGAGTATGATTTCACCCAAAAAGTAAACAATAGGTATGTTATTTGAATTTTTTGAAAGTGCGGGTATGTTTTTGCACGATCATATAAGTCGGGTATGAATTGAACATATCAAGATATGTTGAGTATGAAATGGTTGTTTTCCCGATTGAGGACCATCACTACAAGAAAACTAAGCTTTTACTAGGAAACTTTCCTAGGAAAATATTTCCTCGTAAACTTACTACGATTTTACTTCGGTTTTACGAGGAAACCTGTTTTCCTCATAGAGTGCTCGTAAACCTACGAGAAAAAGGTTTCCTCGTAAAATCGAAGTAACCTTACGTGGCTTTTACGAGGAAAACGTCATTTTCCTCGTAAACTCATAGTAACACTTATCCTCGTAAAAGCCTAGTAACACTTTACTACGAAATTAGGAGGAAATGTATTGTTACTACGAAATTAAGAGGAAATGGATAGAAAATATCGAATTTAAATCAATAACGTGTTTTGTACTTACTTTTCCTAGCAATTTCCTAGTAAATTCTCAGATTCAGAATTTCCTATAAATACCACCATATGTGATTCATTTGAAACACACCAAAAAAAATCAGCTATAAGCTTAATCATACACAAAAAAATGTCCGGTCCGGGAAATATTTTCGAGTTGCAGAAGTGGATGTATTCACACAGAGATAATAACGGAAGGGTGACGAAAGAATTTCTCGAAGGGCTGGAGACGTTTATGCATCAAGCAGATTCGACACCACTCACGCAGGAAAGTGGTAAGATGTTCTGTCCTTGTCGGAAATGTTGCAATACCAAATTAGGCCCTCGTGAAAATGTTTGGAAGCATTTAATAAATAGAGGTTTCATGCCATATTATTATATTTGGTATCAACATGGAGAAGATGCTAGTTGTAGGAATGAAGGTAGCAGTAGTAATAGCAATTTTCAGATTGAACCGGTTGAGCATTTGCGTAATGAAGGTAGCAGTAGTAATAGTTATCATCACCAAGAGGAACAAATGGTAGATTGTGATAGGGTTCATGATATGGTAGGTGATGCCTTTGTAACTCATGATGATGATGAAGTTGAAGAACCTAACTTAGATGCAAAAAAGTTTTATGAAATGTTAGATGCTGCGAATGAGCCAATTTACAGTGGTTGTAGAGAAGGTCTGTCTAAATTGTCGTTGGCTGCTAGAATGATGAGTATTAAAACTGATCACAATCTACCTGAAAATTGTATGGATGCATGGGCAGACTTGTTTAAAGAGTATTTGCCAGAAGACAATGTGTCTGCTGAATCTTATTATCAGATTCAGAAATTGGTATATAGTCTTGGGTTGCCCTCGGAGATGATAGACGTTTGCATCGACAACTGCATGATTTACTGGGGAGATGATGAGAAGTTAGAAGAATGTCGATTTTGTAAGAAGCCACGATTCAAACCGCAAGGTCGAGGGCGAAATAGGGTACCGTACCAAAGGATGTAGTACCTACCAATCACAGACAGATTGAAAAGATTGTACCAATCTGAGGAGACAGCTGGAGGGATGAGATGGCACGCCGAGCATACTCAGACGGATGGAGAGATGACTCATCCATCATATGCAAGAGCATGGAAACATTTTAACAATGTACATCCACATTTCGCTAGCAATAGCCGGAATGTGTATCTTGGATTATGCACTGATGGATTTAGTCTATTTGGAATGTCTGGGAGACAATATTCATTGTGGCCGGTCTTTCTTACACCGTATAACTTGCCACCGGAGATGTGCATGCGACGAGAGTTTCTATTCATGACCATATTAATACCTGGTCCAAAACATCCAAAAAGATCTCTCGACGTTTTTCTACAACCACTGATAAAAGAGTTGAAAGATTTGTGGTCAACAGGGGTGAGGACATATGATTGTTCAACGAAAACAAACTTTACGATGCGAGCGATGCTTTTGTGGACCATAAGTGACTTTCCTGCATATGGTATGTTGTCTGGGTGGACTACACATGGGAGATTAGCTTGTCCATATTGTAATGGAATGACAGATGCATTTCAATTGAAGCATGGTAGGAAGACTAGTTGGTTCGATTGTCACCGTCGATTTCTTCCGGTTCACCACCCATACCGAAGAAACAAAAAATTGTTCAGGCACAAAAGGGTTGTCAGGGACACTCCTCCTCCATATTTAACTGGAGAACAAATCGAAGCGCAAATCGATTACTACGGTGCTCTAGAAACAGCTCCTCGTGGTAGGAATTGGCATGTTCCCAGTAATATGCCTGATTATTATGGTGTTCAGCACAATTGGCACAAAAAGAGTATATTTTGGGAATTGCCATATTGGAAAGATCTTCTTGTGAGCCACAACCTCGATGTGATGCATATAGAGAAGAACTTTTTTGAGAACATCATGAACACTATATTGAATGTTCCAGGGAAGACGAAAGACAACGTAAAATCAAGGTTGGACTTACCCGATATCTGCTCAAGGAGTGAGCTACATATAAAAAGCAATGGGCAAGTTCCAGTTCCAATTTTCAGACTGTCATCAGAAAAAAAGTCTGCGTTGTTCAACTGGGTGGCTTCAGAAGTGAAGTTCCCCGATGGGTATGTTTCAAATCTCTCAAGATGTGTTGAGAAAGGGCAAAAGTTCTCCGGGATGAAGAGCCATGATTGTCATGTCTTTATGCAGCGACTACTTCCCTTTGCGTTTGCGGAGCTACTACCGGCAAAAGTACATGAAGCACTTTCAGGTAATTAATTAATTAATATAATACGATGACATGATTAATTTATTTCTATATATATATATATACACTAATATGGATAATTTTTGTTTTCGTATATATAAGGAATTGGAGCATTTTTTAGGGATCTGAGCACCCGCACTCTTAAAGTGGAAGTTGTCCAACAACTTCATGAAAACATCCCCGTCTTAATCTGCAACTTGGAGAAAATATTCCCGCCAACTTTTTTCGACGTCATGGAACACCTAGTTGTCCACCTCTCGTATGAAGCATTACTTCGTGGACCCGTGCATTATGGATGGATGTATCAGTATGAAAGGGCCATGAAAACTTTGAAAGGAAAAGCCAAAAACCTAGCAAGAGTTGAAGGTTCTATTGTGGCGGGAAGTTTGACGGAAGAAACATCACATTTCACTTCGTACTACTTTACACCGAAAGTACGTACAAGGAAACAAGCTCCAAGAAGATATGATGATGGTGGTGTCGTGCCGACATATATGGAAGACAATGTTCCAGACATCTTTTGTCAAATTGGGCGATTGAGTGGGAAATTGAAAGAGGTTTGGTGGTCGAGTGATGAAGACGTCCATAGTGCACACCTTTATATTCTTCTTAATTGCGAGCATCCATTGATCGCTTATTTTGAAAGGTAAATATATAAACATATACACACTTAATTATATATATATATATATATATATCAATATTAAATATAATACATAACATATATGATTTTACAGTCAATTTGAGACTCAAGTCGAGGAAGCAATACCTGGTATATCGACAACTGAGTTAGACAAAAGGAAAGATCAACACTTTATCAAGTGGTTGAGGAAACAGGTATTTATTTATTACTTAAATTAATTGTATGCATACATTAGCAAAGTAAGTTTAATGTCTAATTATTTAACTTTTTTGTTGCAGGTTGATTATGACGATCCTGAGTATCCCGCATTGTTTCGCGAATTACTTCAAGGTCCAGTTGCAAAGGTCACTACATCGTCGATGTATTTCACCCGAAGCTATACTTTTCATACCTATGACTATGGTAGACACCGGGCGACAAGTAATTATGGAATATGTGTGAAAGGCGAAACAAATTTCTACGGGATCTTGCAGGAGATTTATGAAGTTCAATTCCCGGGTATGGGTTTGAAATGCGTTATCTTCAAGTGTGAGTGGTACGACCCCGTCGTAAACAGAGGTGTTCAGATTAACAAGAACGGTGTAGTTGATGTCAACGGTGGACGAAGGTAAATTTTTTTTTTTTAATATCCAGGTTTTCAGTATTAATTAAATTTTTCATAATGATCTTTATTTACGTAGGTACAACAAGTTCGAGCCTTTCATATTAGCTTCCCAAGCAGATCAAGTTTGCTTCATTCCATACCCTCGGATTACTACCTCGGGAATAAACTGGTTAGCTGTTATCAAAGTTACACCTCGAGGATGAATAATCGCTGGAGATGAACCACCATTACAAGAAGAAAACACCAATGAGATCGAGGTAGCTGAAGCAGAAATTGATGAGTTCTTACTCATTGATCCGCATAATCGTGAATACGAAGATGTTCCTGATCACTCAACGGACGAAGGTGTAGACGACAAGTTTTTAGAAAATGATGATGTTTCAACAGATGACGACAATGTATCCGAATGAATTATGTATGTTTATAAGTTTTTTTAATCACAAAAATGAATTTCGATTATATATGTTTTAAGTTTGTTTAATCACAAAATAAATTTGCATTTGGGGTTTAGGGTTTATGTGTAGAAGAGGTTAGGAGTTTGGTGGTAGAAGAGGTTATAAGTTAAGGAAGTTGTGGTTTGGGGTTTGGGGTTTGGAGTTTAGGGATTTATAAACCCTTTCCTCGTAAAACCCTAGTAAAAGAAAACACAGGCATATCTATTTCCTCGTAAAGCCCTAGTAATGTTTACTAGGGCTTTACGAGGGCTTTACGAGGAAAAGTACACGGGCATAGCAAGTTCCTCGTAAGTGCATTTCCTCGTAAAGCCCTAGTAAAAGGCTTACGAGGACCTTACGAGGAAATAGAAACACGGGCATATCTATTTCCTCGTAAGGCCCTAGTATAATTACTAGGGCTTTACGAGGAAACCAAATTCCTTATATATACTCGAGCAATCCAGTTTCTCATTTTCTAGTAACCTTCTCTCTAAATCCTCTAAAGGTACTCTCTAATTCGTAGTTAGGTGATTAGATTAGGGAATTTAGATTAGGTGGTTAGTTTAGGGAATTTAGATTAGGTGGTTAGTTTAGGGAATTTAGATTATGTTCGTTTACTTTTTATTTAGTGTTTTTTTAAATTATACGGTGAATTAATGTTTCGATTTTTTTTTTAAAATATAGATGCCTAGACAGAGCAAGCTTGCTAAGGCTGCCGGTAGGAGGACGTCGTCTCTCGAGGGGAGTCACTACGGAGACATGTTTGGGCGTCAGGATGCTCCGGGTTCATCTTTGTCAGCTCCCGGTTCATCTTCGATTCCCGAGACTCAGGGAGCTTCTACGGCGTCCCGGGAACCACATCCTCCTCATCCTCCTCCTCCACCGGTCGGGTTCATCCCGATTTGGATGTGCCGCCGAACGCACCCTTTGCGGTGTACACGGTGGAGGATATTTTGGCCCTTCCAGGCAGAGAAGGACTCGCAGAGCTAGACCCTATCCGACGGGACGGCCGAAACGTATTCTGGTATGTTTTAATTTTAAAAAAGTTTTTTAATTTATTTTTTAATTAACAAAATATTTAGAAATTAATCTAATTAATGATTTATTTTGTGTCTTCCCAGGTTTGGTGTTGACAATTATGTCAGATCTAGCGTCTCGGACTGCATTAAGGGATACTTTCCCGATCCAGCTCCAAACTGGAAGATGACGGCGAGCCACACAAAAAAGACGTGGTTCAAATCATTCGCTGTAAGTTTAAATAGTTAATTTATTTTTAATTATTTAAAATTATTAATATTATTGAAGTAATCCGTTTTTTATTTTACCTTGTTACAGCAAAAGTATCGTTGGTCTATTGGGATTCACCAGCGGGTGAAGAAGGAGTTTGAGGCCAAGGCAAGAACACGATTGCTCGACATGGTCTACAACTGGAAGGGCGACTACCAGGTATAAATTTATAAATTATAATATATATATATAGTTTTAAAAATATTATATACTTTAATTAATTCTATTTTTTTTAAATCAGGTGGATGGTTACGAGGCCGGGAAACCCGATTGCCTCACAACCACGGTGTGGGATGGCCTCATCAGCTTTTGGGGGTTGCCGGACTCGGTCAGAACCTCCAACACAAACTCCGAGAACCGCATGACCAAAGACGAGCATGGCAACACCAAGGTTCTTCACACCACTGGTCGAAAACCTCACGCGGGAATTCGTCTAGACATGGTAAAATGATTTTTAATAACTATTTATATTTTATTTAAATATTCCAAATTAATATTTAATTTTATAAATTAATTTCAGGCTAAGGAGACAGGAGTTCTTCCGTCTCTGAAAGACCTATACGAGAGGACCCACCGGAACAAGGCTGGGCGGTTTGTAGATCCTGCTTCCGAGCGGATCTACAACGAGGTTGTTGCCAGAGTTGACGAACGCCAGACCCAGTTGACTCAGCAGGCTGGGACTCCAGTCATATTATCCACTGTTGAAGTGGATAAGATTTACGAGGAGGTAAATAATTTCGTTTTACTATTAATTTTAAATATTTTTTAAATTTTTTTCTTAATGTTATTCATATTTTTAATTACAGGTCGCCCCTAAGAAAAAGGGGCGTGTCATCGGGATTGGCTTGGTTAACGATGTCCCTGCAGCGACATCGTCTTATCATCAGCAGCATCACGATGTCAATGCTCAGCTGCGCTCGGAGTTGGCTTCGCTCACCCAGCATGTCACTTCTCTCACCAATGTCATCGACATTATGGCGGTTGGAAACCCGCATTTGGAGGAGATGTTGCGTCAGAGACGGGAAGGCGGAGAGATTCCACCATCACAGTCACAGCCGGCCACCAACTACGGACAAGATTTCCCGAGCCAGGACGACTTCGTTCAGCAATTTCACGACCACCATCCATAGTTTTTTTTTATTTTAATTGTATATTATGAATTTTAAAACTTTTTGTATATTATTTAGTTATTTATAAAATATTTTGTTTTTTAGTTTTTATTTATAATTTTATTTTTTTTTAATTTTTAAAAAATAAAATAATTATATTTATAATTAATTTTTTTTAATAGGAAAAAACCCATTTCGAAGCAAAATCCTCGTAAGGATTCCAAGTAAACTCCTCGTAAAATTTCCTAGTAAGTTCCTCGTAAAGTTTTACTACGATCTTACTAGGAAAACCTTACTACGATGTTACGAGGAACTTCTGCGAGGACCTTACGAGGAAACCTGACCCATGACTTTACGAGGAAATGTTTCCTCGTAAATTAGCTACGACTTTACAAGGAAAAAGGCTTTACAATGAATGTTTTACGAGAAAACGAGTTTCCTCGTAATTTCCTAGTAAATGGCCATTTACTAGGAAATTACGAGGAAACTCGTCCTAGTAATGGCCGAGTTTTCTTGTAGTGCATAACCTAAAAATAGATCAAGTAATAATGGCCAATGGGCAGCTATAGAAGCCCAAAAGCCCATGCCGTTGATAATTTTTCTTTTCGTAGAGGCGAGTTTGCTTCCGATTAGAAATCAGTGCTATGCCGATTAGTAACTCAACTAGGGTTATGTTGCTTAATCAGTACTCATACTATTTCACTGTGCTTATTTGTACCTAATCCAATAAAAATTTGAATTCAGTATATGAAATTATGAAAAACGACTTTTACATACATGCGACCGACAAACTATCACTAACACGTTGAGATAGACCAATTCGTGGATGAATCTGTAACGACTCAGCCCAACAAGGCATTTTAGGGTTACCGGAAACCCTAGGTGAGTTCCCATATATAAAAAATTCTCTCATTATTTTATTCTCTGGAAACCCTAAGCATCAAAGTTTTACAGAGTTTGAGTCGTCAAACAGATCTGAGAGCGCACCGTCACCACCACCGTGTCAAGATTCGAGATCGTCTAGTCCACCACCGATACTTGCCGAAGGTAACCATAATCGTTATTTTCCGATTAAATCTTTGTATCTGAATAGTAAATCGTCGATAACTTTCTAACTGTGTTGTTTCTCGTAATCCAAGGCCACCACTATGTTCGTGACGTCGAGAAGAGTCAGGAGAAGGAAGATCAACCGTAACCTACCGCACACGTACCGTCTCTCTTCCGCGTGTGCATCTCACGCGCCGCCGCACGCCCCGCACGTGAATCTCACACGCCGTCACGCATCGCCACTGTTCGCTGGAGCCACCGTTGCCGATTCCGGTAAGCCATCGTCCGCTACGGCGCCGCCAGTGACCTTCACCGGTGACTCGGCAACTCGACTGAGTCGACTCGGCGAGTCAACTCGACGACCGGGTCAACCGGCTAGGTTGATTCGATTTCGGTTTTGTTAAACCGGTTGGTTATAAGAAATTAAAATTGAATTATATTAAATCGGTTGGTTATTTAAAATTGAATTTTGGTTAAGTAAACCGACTAGTCCAATTGAAAATGAATTTTGGTTAAGGTAAACCGGTTGGTCCAATTCGATTTCAATTTGGTCAAGGTTGATTGGCTTGGATCAGAGTTGACCGGGTTGACCATTACCATCGAGTTTAAAATCTTTTTAAGATCTTGAGATTTCAGGTAGAGTTATACTGGTTTGTGTGTGTGTGAATCCCAAATAGGGTGATGAGAGTTTTGAAATGGTTTGTAAGAGAGACTTAATCAAAGAGAGATTTTCGAGAGACTATAAGAGATTTAAGGAGACTAAGGAGAGTAGGAGATTATGAAGAAGAAAGAGGAACCTCCCCCCCATTCAACTTAACATTCAAAATCGCCATTACAAGAGCTTTTATAAGCTTTACAATCTGAAACATAAACCCTTAATCTAATGGATAAAAATGCTTGAAGTAATAGACGACCAGGATGGAGCTGAGTTGAATCTGAGTCATATAGGGTGATTGGTTGATTCAAACTGGTCAAAGGGAAGGCTGGCCTTTGACTGGACTAGGTAAGACTCCCATGAACCTTCCCATGCATCAGAACATATACATGGTCAATGCTGCTTCTCCTTTACAGCTCACTCCAGCTCATGACAACCTGACCATATCCACAAACGTCCACAAGCTTAGAATAAGCTTCACTTGCGCCCTAAGTTTTCACAGCTTCATTTCAGTTTGATCTAGGAAAGCATTCGCTCTATTATTGTATGGTCACTAGTAAGAACCTCATATTCATACCTTGCCCTATTTTTGCACATCTCGCCCAAGCTTCTCCAAATGTCAGTCGAGTATGGGTCGACCCTAAATTCGTACTGTCCGTACAAGTTTGTATGGTTTGCCTTATTTTTGCACGCTCGACCATCTCCTCCCAAATGGCTCCAAATGGTGTCTAAGTCTCTTTTGGACTTGACCCTAACTTTGCACAAGCTTCAGGACTCTTCTGGACACCTTTAAAGACTCTTGAAGCCTTTCCAGAACTTTCCCGGATGTCTTGCCCTAATTGTGAACAAGACCCAAACTCAACCAAACTCATCCTTTGACTTTATTTATTTCTTCAAGTTACTTTTTGACCGGGCCACCGGTTATCCGTTTTGACCGTTCGAATGGCTATCTAATTTGATTTTCGCCCTGAATTCATATCTGGAGTCTGTTTGAGCATATGGAGTTCATAGACATCACTTTTCCACACTGCTAAGGTGGGGGCTACTCTCGTAACTTCTCATACACATGTTAGGATATTGAATAAATATAGTTTAGTTCTAATATGTTTTGTCTTCGTGAAATTGGGTCTGACTGGAGTCTGCTTGCTATTGTATTATGTTTTGTGCACAAACCGAAAATACGGTGTTAAATGGTTCAACCTAGCTTGTTTCAATTATAACTGATATTATATATATATATCAAGTATTGCGGTGATAGGGATCTAGCCGATTACAGAGACGTAATTCTGTAGGGCGACCAGTAGATTTGTGTGTAGATGTTGTGGCACATCTTATTTGACCTGTTGTGCCAAGGCTTTGAGGTCGATCAATCGTCTATGGATGTGTGTCACCGAGCACTTTTCTGATGATGTCTTTTGGCCTGTTAGTGGGTACCGAGAGTGCACCTCGCTAGGACCATTGTTTGTTCTTTGGGTATTTTAAGTACCGTGTTTGTAACGTGTTAAAATTAAATTATATTTATTCAGAGTGTGATGTCCGGGTCCATGGAGTTCGGGTTTAGCTTCTCATACCTCACTGAGTGACTCTCCTATTACTCACCCTCTTCTTTTCCCCTTTCAGGTGAGACTGACAAGGAGGAGTGATTCATTTCGGATCAGTGCTTTTGGGCGTTCTATTTCTTTATTTTTTAGACTTTTAAATTTACGTTTTATGGATATTTTTTTATTTTATTCTATTTGTTGGATTTATGGTGTTGAGTTGAATTTGCGAGGTAATAAAGTGACGATTTCAGAAAATTATTATTTATTATGTTATTTTGGAAAATGCGGGTATTACAATATGGTATTAGTGAGGTATCCGTCTTGGCCTCGACTCGGGATGACGATTCGTGGAGACACGGTTTTAAGCAGTTTTATACGATTTTTGAAACATTTTTTTAGGATTTGGCAATTTAAAAAAGATAAATAAAGAACATATTTTTGTTAGTATTATTCCTTGAATAAACACTGTTATTTGGTTTCGCGAGAAGTTGACCGTTTTGCTTTTTCTTTCAGATGCCGCCAGAGTTGGTTGTCCCCAAGCAGCCAGAGTTGCTCGAGAGGTTGGAGATTAGCATGTTCCGCCCCCGGTTCCGCATAAATCGGTTCCACCTATTGATCAAGATGCTTTGAGACAGATGGTGCAAGATGCAGCTAGACAAGCTGCTCAGGAGGCTGTTCACCAGGTTAACCAGGACACAACTAAGCAAGCTGCCTAGGCAGTTGCTCAGGAGGTTGCTCGACAGTTGGTTTCCGCTCAGCATGGACAGTGTGGACCCCAGGTTCAGATGCAGGGTGGTCCGCAGGTTCATTTGCATAATGGGCCGCATAATCAGGTTCAGCAGGACCACCAGATTCCCGTCCAACAGGTCCCTATTCCTCATGTTCCAGCTCAGCAGTTTCCTCAGGATATCTAGGTTCCACCACCACCACCACCATTAGTTTATCCATTTCATGATGAGAGGTTTTTGAGACTGACAGTTCAGATGAAGAACATAGATATGAAACATTTTATAGGAACAATGGATGCTACAGTTGCACATGATTGGAAGCTAAGTCTGGAACGAAAGTTGGAGATCATTGATCGTCCACAGGAGATTTCACTTAGATTGGTTATGTAGTACCTGTGTGGAGATGCACTAGTGTGGTGGGAGGGAATGCGAATGAGCCATGGACCTCACATATTGACCTTTGAAGACTTTGAGAGGGATTTCGGCAGAAAGTACTTTCTAAAAGAAGCTATGGATAGGAAGCAAATCGCCTTCAAACATATGAGTCAGGGTACCATAACTATCAGAGAGTATGAGGTTGAGTTCAGTCGACTTTGCAGATTTGCGGAAGGTGGCATATCAGAGGAGGATTTGACCAGGAAGTTTTTGGATGGGGTGCGATTGGATATTCGCAATAGATATCTTGTCGTCACCTACCACAGGTAGGGAGATTTGGTGGAAAAATCTTGTGAACAAGGGATGAGTCTAGATGAGGAGCAGAAACTCCTCAAAGCGGCGCAACAAAAATTTAGGAGAGCTTCAAAGCCCCAGAAAAGGCCCTTTGACCATTCAAGATTACCGAGTTGTCTTGGTTTCCATCGCAGTCATAACAGAGAGTGTACCAAGTGTTTTACTTGTGGACAACTGGGGCATATCTCTAGGTATTGTCGGAATAAGTCTCTAGTTGCGACTTCTGGCAGACAGGTCGCAACCAGCAACACAGGCAGCTGCAATAGTTGCACCAGGAGCTTGTTTCACTTGTTTCTAGCATGGGCATATCTTCAGGATTTTCCTGACTAATGGGCATGCGGCCAAGCATCAAGCCATTGCTCCGCGTGCGTATGGTCTAGGAGAGGCCAGAAGAGCTCAGACGATAGCTGGTACGTATCTTTGTCATCCTTGTTTATTTTGAGTATATCTGGTGCTTTGTGGTTTTCATTTGTAAATGTGTGTAGGATCAATGATATACCATGAATTTTACCTATTTTACCTTCTTTTATATCATTTGGTATTGTTTAGAGTATTTACAGGTCTAGGTACTCACTGGAAGCAATTGGAGTTTTTGGACTATTTTGGAGCATTCAGAATTGCTCAACAGAAAATCAGAGTCGGATCCAGATTTATGAATAGACCATCGATCAACGTCACACACTGTGCATCAATCGACGGTCAAGTCGACAGCAAGATTGGTGAAGGCTTGAGAAATTAAAAGTTTTACCCTGAAGTTTCATTAATTGCAAAACAAGTCCTTGGCCGTAATTTAGACTATTTATTAGGTTTTTTTTCATCTTTGTTTTAGTGAGAGCCTAGAAGACCTAAGAGAGAGTTTTCTTCTAAGTTACACTAGAGTTTTAGAGTTTAGAGTTGGAACACATTACTACATCTATTTGAGAGAAAGATCTGATCATCATTACAGAGAAGATCTTGAACTCCTTTTCTTTTTACTCAGTTTATTATGAAATTTATTAAGAATTTATTCATGTTATTTATTGTTATCTCTGAGTAGTTCTCTATTATATTTAGGGTTATTAAATGGTAGTAATGTATTGTTGATTTTATAGAATTGTTAGGGTAATCTTTTTGGTTCTTTGTTTATGTTGCTCTTAATGCTAAGTTGAACTTGATCACCTCAATCTTAGAAATTAGGGTTCTATTGCGCAAGAGAGAGCCTGGTTATAACCTGAAATCTATCTTAAACAATTTAAATAACTATTAACAAACGAGATTACCATCAAACCACAAAACCAATACTGTTTAGAATCAGTATCGATCGATGCCATCTTATTGTCATCGATTGACGCTCAGTCGAGATGCGCGAGAGCGATATCCTAAACCCTAAGGTTTGAGTTCCAAACGATGCTTAATAAAACCCTAGAAATATATTAGTCTACATTATCTAAACCTACCTGAGAAATTCTCCTAAGTCTAATCTCTTAATTTAATCCTCACAAACCAAATCAATCTTGAATTCGATTTTATTGTTATTGTTATTGTTATTGTTATAATTCATCTAGATTTAATTCGAAAAAAATAAGTCTATTGTGTAGTCCTAGAGTCTTTGTGGATTCAATCCCTAAGTACTACACTGAACGTCTTATTTGAGAGAGTAAAGTGGGAAATAGGGTTAATTTGAAGGTGGAAGTAAAAACACCCACATCAATTTTGGCGCCGTTGCCGGGGACTCTTTCTTATTGCCATTAGATTTCGTTTAGAATATTGTCTAGATTTTTACTTTACTGTCTGCTAAATTATTATTTCTCTAAACCTTATGACACATGTACTTAAGGAGAGAATATGGATTCAGGACAACAACCATCGATCGACGAAGCTTGTATGTAATCAATCGACGTTAGTCCACTACTGTTGGGCGAAACTTTTCCATTGCCATCGATCGATGCCGATCAGCCGGAAGCAGGTAAGTACGCCTTTACTGATTCTGATAATAAGAAAATAGTCTTGATATAATCAATGAACAATAAAAGCAATGAAGCAAGCCAACTAATTAATTATTAGAGAGCTGCAATCTCAAATCAAATCACTAAATATCCAACGAATGAGGTAAAACATGAATTCCCAATGCTTGAATACCTAAACCCCAGCAAAACTTATTCCAATAAGTCAGCAATTCGATTATCCGATAACCATGATGGAAGCTCTAAGATTGATATCGACTTCCTAATTATGGCACACAAAAATCAGTTCAATGGTTTTCCTACTGAACACCCGAACGACCACATCGAGATGCTAGAAGACATGGTGAACGACGATTTCAATCGCTGCAAACTTTTTGCTTTCTCCCTAGAAGGTGACGCCAGGAGGTGGCTGAACCAGCTACCACTAGGATCCCTGACTTGTTGGGCAGATATTCGAAGCGCTTTCATCAACCACTTCTTTGACGAGGAGAGATACTGGGAAGCAAGAAAATAAATATCCACATTCGTTCAAGGTAGCTGCGAATCTTTTAAAAACTCCTGGACAAAGTTCAAGAGCTACCAAATTTCGTGCCTACACCATTGATTCTCAGAACCCCAACTCATCAACAATTTCTATAGAGGACTAAACCTAGACTATCAGACCATCCTTGATACATCCAACGAGGAGAACTTCGGCACCCGAAGCCCTGCAAGCGCTATAAGACTAATAGAAAACATAGCTTTAGGTAGAATTTTAGAAAAAAGAGACACCGAAAGGAAGGAACCACTATTGTTCGCAGAGAAGAAACACTCGATCCGAGTTAGAAAAACTATGGCATCATTTGCAGCCCTTCTGGACAAAAATAACTTATCTCAAGATTATTGTGAGGACAATGATGCCCCTTCAAACTTCGAAAAACGAGTTGAGTTCTCTGATGTGATGAATATGAATGATCAACTACAACATGAAGAACAACTAAGGAAAGCGATGGCAATTTCACAAGCAACTATGACACCATTGTGGAGATATACGAAAGAAGTTCAAAGTCAAAAATGAACCAAGTCTTCATAGGAAACCGTGAATAGCCGCCAACCTCAATGAGAAGTTAGATCTGATATACTCAGAGATGACAGAAAAATTTGAAACTCTAAGTGAACACATTAAGAAAATCGACAACGAAGTTGCGAGCAACGCTATGTCCATCAGGAGAGAGGACGTATTCTTACCTGGTAAAATAGACGCTAACCCCATGAGCCACTGTATTGTCGTAGCTTTACGAAGCGGTCGACAAGTCACCCCTGACGTTAAAGAGAGCATCACCATCGATGAATTCGAGAACATCACGATGGATGAAAAAGAAAAACCGCATCCCATCCCGCTCGAAATTTACGAGAAAGATCCCAAAATCCTTCATGAAACTGAAGTATTAGGCCAAAATGACGACCTTGAGGAATCAATTATTGAACCTAAGGGAAAGAACATAGGCGTGGGAGAAATCGATCGATACCCCGTACTGGACATCGTCGACACCACTTACCAAAAATCAATCAACGCCCTGAAGAAAGAATCGATTGACGCTCTGACCGAGAACCAACAGAAACGGTTAAGACAAAATCTACCAAGCGAAAGCCCCCTTTCCTCCAAAAAACGCTAAGAAGAAGAAGAAGCATCTGGAAAAGGCAATATGCAAGAAAGCGTTTGACAAAGTAAACATTGAGATGCCACTAAGCGATGCCATTCACATCTCGCCTGCTCTTAAGTAGTACGTGAAAGATGCAGCATCACGAGGATTCCATGAATCGAAACCCTGCGTGATGATGGTATCTGAAGGAGTGAGCGAAATAATTCAAGGAAAAACTCTAGTTAAACTCCTTGATCCTGGTAGTTTCGTTTTGGACTGCACTATTAGCGATGAGAGATTTCAAAGATCCCTCTGCGATTTTAGGCTCTAGTGTCAACCTAATGCCTTATTCCGTTGCAGTCGCTCTCAGGCTAACACATTTTGAACCTACCAGGGTCACACTCGTTTTAGCTGATAGATCCACTAGAATTCCGAAAGGTGTACTTGAGGACGTACCCGTACGTATTCATGACTGTGATATACCTGCAGATTTCATGTGCTTAAATATGAGCGAGAACCTCAAAATTTGATTATTTTAGGAAGACCTTTCATGAACACTGCCATGGCGATCATTATTGCCAGAGAAGGACGTATATTCCTCAACATCAGGAAGATACCGATGGTCTTTGACATGGAAAAGATAATAAAATAACCTTTGATCGACTGTCAAACCTACCGTATCGATTACCTTTCCGACCTAGCAGAAGACTCATTCATAGACATGTGCTCGAACGAACCTCTAGAGAAAGCAAGCACATCTACTGAAGGCGACATCTCTACGTTAGAAGATCGCACTGGAGAGATACAAGGTAAATAGATGCCACCGAAGAAATTTTTAATGTCATTCTTGACAAACTCGATCTATCGACCCCCGTCGATCAACACCCCCATTTCACCATCAATCGACAGCGTACTGTGACCGACGACTGGAGTAAGGAAAAAGCACCCAAGATCGAGCTCAAACCACTTTCAGCCGGTCATAAATATGCTTTCCTTTATAAAAACTCATATCCTGTCATTATAAATGCAAACTTGAGTAGCGGAGAACAAGCATTGTTGCTGAATAAACTTTGGAAGCACCGCAAGGCTCTCGGATATTCGTTAGATGACATCCTTGGAATTTCTCCCGCTCTATGCATGCATATGATACACCTTGATGATGAATCAAAATCTTCCATCGAGCATCAGAGGAGATTGAACCCCAACATGAAGGAAGTAGTTAAAAAGGAAATCATGAAACTTCAAGAAGCATGGGTTATTTATCAGATCTCAGACAGAATTGGGTCAGCCCGGTTCATGTTGTCTCAAAGAAAGGAGGAATTATCGTGGTGAAGAATGACATGATGAATTGATCCCTACTAGAACCGTCACCGGACACAGAATGTGTATCGATTACATGAAACTAAATACTGCCACAAGAAAGGATCATTTCCCTTTACGCTTTATCGATCAAATGTTAGAAAGGCTTGCAAGCCACAAATACTATTTTTTTCTCGACGAGTATTCCGGATTCTTCCAGATCCCCATACATCCAGACACCAAGAAAAGACCACCTTTACTTTTCCCTATGGAATATTCACATATCGCAAAATGCCATTCGGACTCTGTAACACCCCTTCGACTTTCCATAGATGCATGATGTCAATATTCACTGATATGATCGAGGACTTCATGGAGGTTTTCATGGATGACTTCTCGGTTTATGGTCCGAATTTCAAAGCATTTCTTGATAACCTGTGTAAGGCATTAGCTAGATGCGAAGAGAAAAATCTGGTTTTTGAATTGGGGAAAATGCCATTTCATGGTTAACAGCGGAATTGTCTTGGTACACAAGGTTTCAATAGCCGGAATTGATATGGAAAAGGCAAAGATTGACGTAATGATTGGACTGCCACCACCCACTAATGCTAAAGAAGTTAAGTTTTCTAGGACATGCTGGATTCTATAAGCGATTCATAAAAGATTTTAGCAAAATTACTAGACCCCTTACTGCGCTCTTGTGCAAAGAGGTGAAATTCGATTTTACACCTTAATGTCTCGAAGCCTTTGAAGAAAAAAAATCAGCGCTAGTGTCCACCCTTATTGTCCAAGCACCAGACTGGGATCTACCATTCGAAATTATGTGCGATGCCAGCGATTTCACTGTAGGTGCAGTACTTGGACAAAAGAAAGACAAAAAGTTGCACGCTATATACTATGCTAGCAGAACTCTAGACGATGCACAACACAATTATGTGAAAACGAAAAAAGAGTTATTAGATGTGGTATTCACGTTTAAGAAATTCTGATCCTATCTAGTCGGTTCAAAGGTAGTAGTTCAAACTGACCACGCGGCTTTAAAATACTTAATGAACAAAAAGGACACTAAGCCGCGAATTTTACGGTGGATTCTCCTTCTCCAAGAATTTGACACAGAAGTCAAAGATAAGAAGGGAGTTAAAAATGGAGTCACAAATCACTTATCACGAATAAGAGTAGACGAAGTCATCCCTATGGATGATTTCTTACCCAAAGAAAATGTCTACTTAGCAGAATCGACTTTCTATGGTAGCGTCAGTTCAGCACATGAAGTGGAATCGATCGACGAGACACAAATACCATTGAACGATTATAGCCATAAAGCATCTATCGATTTTTTTCCAAACTCCATCATCGACGATACATTTGAGAAGGACGACGAAATAATATCATTCCAATAAATATCAACGTCAGTTTGAATCCTTCGACTCCAAATGTTGATTCTCCCGGAGGCAGAAAGTTGAGTCGGGGTGTGTGTGCACTAAACACCACCTATAGACCTTGGTATGCAGATATAGTAAACTATCTTGCGGCCGAAGTAGAACCCGAACTCTTCAAAGGATATCATAAAAACAAATTTTTGAGAGAAATCCAGAGATGTCACTGGGATGAACCTTATCTTTATAAACACTGTTCTGACGACATACATAAACGATGTGTTGCCGAAAGCGAAACTCCATAAATTTTATATCATTGTCACGGATCCGATTACGCTGGACATTTCGCTAGTTTTAAGACAATGTTAAAAATCCTACAAGCGGGCTTTTGGTGGCCAACTATGTTTCGAGATGCTCATGCCTACGTAGAAAAATGCGACCCCTACGAAAGAAGAGTTAAAATCGGCAAGAGAAACGGGATGGAACAAAATTTCATACTTGAAGTTGAAGTTTTTGATTGCTGGGGCATCGATTTCATGGACCTTTTGCCTTCTTTCCACAGAAATAAATACATTTTGGTCGCTGTAGACTATGTATCTAAATGGATGGAAGAAATAGCAACTCTAAAAAATGATGTTGCCGTAGTCGTTAAACTCTTCAAGAGTATTATCTTTCCCAGATTTGGAATTCCGCGAATCGTAATAAGCGATGGACGCACCCACTTCCTTAACAAAGTGTTCAAAAAAAAATGCTCAAGAAACATGGAGTTCACCATCGAGTAGCTACACCTTATCATTCTCAGACCATTGGACAAGTGGAAGTATCGAAACGTCAGATCAAAGAAATCCTAGAAAAGATGGTAGGATCAACCCGTAAAGATTGGTCTTTGAAGTTAGATGATGCACTTTGGGCATACTATACAATGTTTAAAACACCATTATGAACTATCCCATTCCACTTAATCTATGGGAAATCCTGCCATCTCCATGTAGACCTAGCGCATAAAGCCGAATGAGCCATAAAAAAGATAAACTTTGATGCTAAACCCGCATCAGAAAAGAGATTAATTCAACTAAATGAGCTCAACAAAATCAGATATCGCGCCAACGAGAACTCGAAATTGTACAAGGCGAGAAAGGAAGCATATCACGACAAGAAAATTATTTCACGGCATTTCGAACCGAACAATCATGTACGCATGTACAACTCTCGGTTAACTCCATTTATTAGAAATCTACGTTCTCGTTGGTCCGGACTCTTCACCATCAAAAACGTTACGCCCTATGGGACAATTGTCCTATTTAATCCTAAAGGAAAAGATTTCATGGTGAATGAGCAGCGAGTGAAACATTATTGGGCTAGAGCTGAAATTCTGCATACTCAGACTGCACGTCTAGAGGTGCCTAACCCCGAATGATAAACCTATTTTTTGTCAAGCTACGACTTTAAACAAGCGCTGAATGGGAGGCAACCCACTAATTTTAATATATATATATATATATATATATATATATATATATAATAGAAATAATAATAAAAGCATAAAACAAAAAGAAGAAAATATATAATAGTAATAATTAATTAATTAATTAATTAACAAATATATAATAATTATTTATCAATTATTTATGCAATTACAAATTTCTTAAGTGAATGTGGAGTCACCAAACAAACCATCGATCGATGCCATATAGGACCATCGATCCACGGTCGTGTGTCGTGTAGGTTAACTCGACGCGTCCCCGATTCATAAATCGTTTTTTCTCTACAACCGCCAAAACACAAACGAGTAGAACACTTGATTTCTCTCCGGATTTTGGACGACTTTGCTCGTTTTTTATCCTAAATCACTCGATTTTCACCCTTTATACATGTCTCGTTCATTAAATCACTCATTCATCAAGATGGACGAGAGGAGAAAAAAAGCGCGGTACGAGGTTGGTAGCTCTAGTTCTCCACCACGAGGTCCTCTGTGCCGAGACCTTTGGCCCAAAGAGGAGGAGGCTTTACTTGTGATATGGAGGGACTGCACACATCGTCTCGTGGGCGAGGAGTAGGATGATTTTGACAGCATCTACTACAACGCTTGGCAGAGCGTTACCATCGAGCCCACCAAGTTCGCCGATAAGAGAACTCTGAAGAAGTTGGGGCTCTACACGGATTTTAAACAGATGGTGCATGAGCTTGGATTGGGCACCATGGCTACTAAGACATATCCTTTATATCCTAACCTAGTCCGACAGTGCCTAGCTACGGCTCTGGTGCTCTACAAGAGCCCCAGGGTAAAGGTGGCGCATAAGGCCACCTTGGCTTTTCTCATTAGAGGCATCCGGTACCGGATTCCCATCTCGCAGCTCTTTGAGATTTATGGCTTCGACATTGGTACCAACGCATGTTCAGTCGCTGCTTTCCCTGGTTTTCCTCCCTTTTGGGACCTCGTCGAGACATGCCATTTTGACTCAGACTCAGCCACTCAAACGGACGTCTGTCACCCTACTCTGCACTATTTCCTGAAGGTCCTTGCCAACACCTTGTTGTGCAAGATGGAACCCAACAAGGTTAGGGTTCAGGAGCTTACATTGTTGTACTATTCCGTTAGGGAATTAGTTTGGCTCGACGATGAGGTCTTTCCTCCACGTATGAGCGATCAACAAGTGAATTTGAGGGTTATATTTTCTGAGCACCTGGCGACCCTGAAGGACAAACCCTTCAAGGGTTCTGGCACGAAGAGGGAAAAGATATGGAGCCTCTTGACACCCATCTTAAGCTTTCTTGGAATTATCTTTGAGGGAGCTTTGGTAGAGAGAGAGAGAGAGAGCTGCGCTTCATGGATGAGGGCCACCTGACGAGGAACCAGTGGTTGAAGAAGGGACGCTTTTGGTCCTTTGTGGATGACGAGGGACCTCAGATAATTAAGCATCCAGTGCGCGAGGTGACGGACTTCTCTGACGATCTACAGCGCCTCGCATTCCACCTAGCTGAGCGCCACCTCCACATGGCATCCCTCAGAGTACGACGCAGCGGAGGCCTCATACCAGCACACCCTGTCACAGCAGCCGTAGTGGATGAGCCGACCAAGCCACCTCTAAAGCGCCATAACCCGGACACTTGATCCAGTGAGGTTGCTAAGGTTTGACCGTGGATAATCCAGGCCGACCAGTTCATTTTTAAGGCATGATGTTCTTAAGTCAAGTTCGATTATTCTATGATTCAAGATATATAGTCTCTATGCGAGTTATTAGAGTCAAAGCTAAGATAAACTGATTGCTTTATTTATAATACAAAGGATTCGATACAATTGTTAAGTTTGCATAATAGGCTATTACAATGTTTGATCCAAAATCAGTCTATCCAACCACCCATCCACCCATGGCCTCGATTTTTCACGGCTAAGCCAAATCCTTCCCACAATCACCATCACGTCTTGAAACTATCTAAAAGCATAAGCATCTATCCGATAACTTTACAGTCAATTTTTAATGCATGCAACAATAATCGGGTTTTTTCTAAGTTCATCCCGAAAATCCCCTTAATAATATTCGAATTATCAGGTTTATTAACCGGATCGTTCAAGTTCCGTATGCAGATCCATAACTGTCTGTCTTATCACTGAACCTTCCGGATGGGCCTTAACAGGATCAATTCATTTGTCTAGGATTTATGATCTATCAGATACAGCACTGAAGCATCGGTTCACATGATAGGACTGGCTTAAAGCCTTGGTCTTTCACTCGGCCCTAGGGCCTAGGTTACTTGATCGTTCATACCGAAGAAAGAAGAAACGATCAAGTTTAGAAGAGATGGATGTAACCGTTTAACCCAGTCACTATAGAACCAGTCGGAATCACCCGAGGGCTATGGGCGATGGTTTATCTCGTCCATCCACTCACCTTGGAAGTGCGTTATGGAGTACCGGTCCCAGTATGCGGTTCTTTCTCCTTCAAACTCATTTTGGATCGTTCTTTAAGACGGTGCAGTCGAATTTCCTTCTTGGCTTGATTCCGATCAAGTCTTCTTGCCAAATCGCCAAAGTTCTTCTTCCCAAATCGCCAAAGTTCTTCTCTTCCGGTTGCCTTTTTTGTTCTGATAGTTTTGTGAGTTTCCTTAGGAAATAATTTGTCTAAAACTGATCCCAAGGCCCGAAATATGTAGAAGACTTGACCAAAAACCGTCCAGAAACTATCTTGGTTGAAAAGGTGCATTTTTGGAAACCGTCTGGGCGGTTATCCATACGCGCCCTTTCGTCCCAAAAATGCCGAACACGCTTGTCCCATGTGCCTTAGCTCAGCTGGCCCAGTTCGGATCCATACCTGATCTGAGCTTTGATCTGATAACCGTCCCGACCCATCCAACTGGCCCAACCGTCGAACACTCCACCAAGCTGAGTTGAGCTTCCCGGCATTTGGTTCAGCTGAATGAGTTGGGTCTACTAGCTGATCAATCTGGCTTAGCTTACTGAACTCAGCATGAGCTCGATCCAACTTGCCCAAAGCTCTGTCCAGCTCGCCCAAGCTCACCCGAACTCGCCCAGGCTCACCCGAACTTGCCCAAGCTCACCCAAACTTGCCCAAGCTCACTCGAACTCGCCCAAGCTCGCCCAAGCTTGCCCCAACTCGCCCAAGCTTATTCCAGCCCGTCTACACTCTTTCCTTAGCTCGTTCCAGCTCTTTTTTCTCCTTTTCTTTGTTTTCTTGGCTAAGTCCCGATCATAACTTGGACTTAACCCTTTAATCAGACCATTTAACACTTGCCTTTGTGTCTTACGATCGGCTTGTTCTTTCCCTCATCCCATGGTCCGTCTCAACGATCCTATCTAGGATCAGGGATGCTACAACCTCCACCACTCCTAGCCTTCTCTGAGATTCTAGAGATCCCCATACACGACCATGGTGTTTTCCAGAAAGTCATGGTGGACGCAATTCGAATGATATGGGCCAGGGTGGAGATAATGTCTCGATGCCAGTGCTTTAGCCGTCCCAGGACCAGAGGCATATCGCCATCGGGAGCAGCACCACAGCAGCAGCAGTATGACCTGGATACATCAGACGAGGAGTATTCCCTTTGATACTCCTTCGTCTCTTATTTCATTTTATTTTCAGACTTATGCTCATATTTATTTTATTTCTCTTGTGGCATTTGGATTTAGACAATTTATTTATTGTTTTTTGGATGTTTTTAACGTGTGATTGATTGTCTAACAAAGCTAACCCAAAGAGAGATGATCTGATTGGAGAATATACACACACGATTCAACCTGAAAGGCTAGCATCGATCGACACCTCCTTGTTGCTGTCGATCGATGGCGATTTAACAGAGAGTTACGAGTTTTAAATTTATTTATACTACTACTTATTTCATTATTTCTTCTATTTTTGAAGGTTTACTCGATAGTTCGAATACACCATTGATCGATACCATACGTTCACCATCGATCAACGATGATGATTTACCATCAGTCGACGCTCACCTATTGCCGTCGATCGATACTCCTAACAGAGTTGGTATATTCGATCTCTAACACTGTTTCCTTATGATTTAATTTCTCCTAACCAGTCCGAGACGGATTACACTCGGGACAGTGTAATTTAAGTCTCGGGGAGGTTCGCTAATGCTATCAATTTGTTTTTGAATTGTATCTCTAAAATTATATAAGTCTTTCTATAAGTTTTTCAAAAGGTTTTTATTGATTCAAGAAGGAGACTATGATCAAGATTTATTATTGACTAACCACACTTTAGCATCATTCTTAGAAGGTTGTTTGCAGAGATTACTAGAGATACTTGATATAGCCTATTTATTACCAGTTTCAGGCTTATTATAGACTATATTTAGGGTCTATTATGTGTATTTAGGCTATGTTTTAATGTCTTTACAGGTCCATGTACATTTTGGAGATATATGGAGATACTTGGAGCTTTTGGAGCATTTATAGGAGAATAATCCATAGCTGATCATTGAGAGAGTCGAAGTACAAGACTGTTGTAAATCGACGGCACAACCTTGGCGTCGACCGATGCTACATGACCAAGGTCGATCGATGTTGCATATCTGACATCGATAGATGACCAAATCGCAGACAAACGATTTCAAGCCCAAGTTAGAGAAAAGACACAAGATTACAAGATTACCCTTGTACGAGTTTTGACCTAGATTTTAGTGTTTTATATTTATACTTTATGTATCACACCAGGAAAAGTGTTGGTGGCTGGGCAGTGTGCCAGTGGCAGATTGTGTGCACCAGCATTCCATTATAGTATTGAAACCCCAATATTTTATCTATGCTTTATATTCAGATAATTATTCTTACTTTAATTATGTCTGAGTAGTTACCAACTAGATTTAGAGTTGAATGATAGCAATCATGGAGTTAGCCCAAAAGTATGATTGCTTGGTTAAGTTAATATCCATCAATTGAGTTGTGCTTAATACTTGCATTCTAGAGTAACTAACTAGGATCTCAAAAATAGGACATGGAAGACTACGAGAGTAGGTTCTGTGCCAGAATAGACTCTATTGAACTAGGTTGTTAGGCACATACGAGAGCTGGTCTAATTATCTTGGCGAACATATTGAATCTCGTTCACACTTCCTTCTGATTTCACCGTCGATCGACATCAGGCCTTAGCCGTCGTCGATGGTCTTTCCTTTTGCTCGATATGGGAGTTGGAGTTAAAAGGGTCAGAATAGTTAATATTTGAGGTCTAGAATATTTACATATCTGTGCATCTTATTCCCTGTAATTTATGAAGCTTGAAACCCTAGATCTAGCATATTTACATTTACATCTAGTTAGATTATTAGCATACTTTCATATTTACATTATTAGCATATTTCCATATTGCATCTACACATTCTAATAAGGAATATTTCCTTAAACTGATTACTTGTTACCAGTATATATATATAATCACCTAGCTTAATCTTTAGAAATAAGAAATTTATTGTGTGCCATTGTTCTATGTGGATTCGATCCATAAGTACTACACCTAATCTCTCTTGACAAGAGTATTGTTTTGTGTGTTAGGATTAAGGGTTAATTTGATATTTAATTGTTTAGGATATTTATACTCTGCTAGAACAATAAACACATCTCATGTCAAATTTGGCACCGTTGCCGTGGAACATTGATTGCCATTTGATTTAATTTCTAAGATTTAATCTAGGTTTATTTTTACAGTCAAGTTACTGATTCTTTTGTTTTTTTTTGTTTTTCAGGTGCATGCAAAAGAGTACCAGGAGCAACAAAAGACAAGAATTACTATTCTCAGACGCACAACAACTCGTGCGTACGATCCACAAATAAAGATGACAAGCATCGATTGACGGCACCTACTCAGCGTCGATTGACGACACCTACTCAGCGTCGATCGACGGCACCTACTCAGCGTCAACCGACACTTCTTTACGGACATCATTGACCGATATCACAACTCTAGCATCGACCAACATTGATCACTTAACATTGATCGACATCATCTCATCCGCATCGATCGACGACAACAGACAAGTTCAGATGGTTGCGCCAATAGTAGTGGTTCAAAACGAGAATGGAGACTTGCATGACCTCAACGGTCATCTGCATAATGCAGCATGTCAAAAGATAGAAAATCAGGGGGATGTAATCCTTGATACATAAGCAGAAGCAGACGCTGCATTAGCTCAACCTGAAGCTAAAGCCCGAGATGTCGAGGCCAATCAAAAGACCATGGGTCGAATTTATGTTTGACAAAGTACTGGAGGGACAGCAGAGATGACTGCGGATTTCAATGAGAAGTTAGATTTCATGTACCTCCACCCAAACACAAAGATCGAAGATCTTGACACCCGTTTGGAAAAGCTGGAAAATCAGGTGACTCAGGCGAGTGAAACCCTTAAGAGATACGAGGCTATGGTTATGGAGAAGGAAGAATCTGGACATGAACATCACGTCAATGCTTTGATTTATGATGATTTTTGGGTAGAAGTCAAGAGAGAAAAGCCACAAGAGGAAAATCCGAGTTCATTAGGCAGTTCGCACATGCATCGATCGACACAAGATACTGAGAATCGATCGACTGTCCCTATTGAGTTGGCAGAATCAGGAAAATCTTTGAGCATCGCTCGACGTAGATATCGTACAATTGATCGATGGTACCTAGTAACAAAACGAGTTAATCAACCAATGGTCACGAATACGACAACTCCAGAGCAGAAGAGGGATACATCAGAGCCTATGATGGTTGATAAGCCTACCAAGGATCATCCTAGAAGAAAACCAAGGATCATTCTAAAGAAGAAAAGTGATCATGGAAGTTTGTGGTACCATGTTTGATCAAATTTCACGAGTTTCCCAACTCCCTTTGTGACACTGGATCATCAATGAACATCATACCCAAATCTATGGCAGAGAAGTTGAACTTGATAGTGGAGCCTTCTAGTGATTCGTTCATTTTTGTGGATTTCTCTAGGGTAGATTCAGGGGGTATTTGTAAAGATGTCCCACTGCAAATTCAGGACGTTTTAATCCAGATAGATTTCCATGTGATGGACATATATATTAATTAAACTCTTCTTTATTACTTGGAAGAGCTTTCATGGCCACCGTAGGAGCTACCTATGACATGAAGACAAACAAGTTGTGCCTTTCCTTGATTGATCACAATGTGTATTATGAAATTTATAAGAATAAACCTACCATGATTGAATTGTGAAATGATGCACAGCTTGTGGCCACATGCTTTTGCGATTACGAGTTCAGTGAGGAATCGGAAGAAGGAGCATCGATCGACACCCCACCCAACACATTGATCGACGGCCTTGCAGTTCAACAATCGATCGACATCCACCCTATCGAATCGATCGACACTCAAACATCCGAACAAGTCAACACCTACCATGGAGATTTCGATTACAACACAGCCTACCTCGAGTACGACAAAGACTACAAAGACGAAGAAATTATTGAATATCGAGGGGTTGCTATGGAAGAGGCTGGTGTTTTTCATGTTTCCCATCAACTTGGGAAATCGACATCGATCGACGGTAATCATACACCTTAGATCGATACTGAGAATTAAGCAGAAACCGAACGATATTCAACTGCATAACGCAAAAGGGAATATGGTTACATACAACCAGATGAGTTTGGTATTATGAGAGATCCAGATGGTCACACAAGAGCTATGGATGGAAGAATTCTACATGTCACCAGTCTGATTATCAAGCATCCATCGACGGTCCACATACGCCATCGATCGACACCAAACCGGCTCACCAAGGATACATTAGAGCTTACAAAGAATATGATGTAGATTGCAGAGAGGAAGAGCTGATCGAGTCTCGCAGCTGGCACTAGAAGAAGATGCCTGGGTAATGAACGCGAGAGTGGGCACTTAAGTATCAATCGTCGGCATATCTTGGCCATCGAACGACATCAAAATAAAACCAAAACATTTACTTGGAGTAGAAGATACAGAAGATGGATATCTCAGACCAGATGAATTTGGAATTTTCAGAGATACAGAAGGACGTGTACGAGATCTTTATGGAAGAATTCTAAATCTACCTAAGGAGGATGTACTAGACTCCCTTTTTATGGCTAAATGATCAGGGAATTTATTTGGACAACAACAACAACCATCGTTAAATGCACCGGTACTGGCATTGATCGACAACAAGGAGCAGAAGCACGAGCCTATCCACAATAAAACATCGATTTACGAGAGGAAGCATGCATCGATCCATACCACCATTCCAAGAGTCCATGAGTTCTGTACATCTAACCCCTTTAGTTCAAAAACTCCAGGACCGATCAGTTGGATAAATCCCCTACTAATAGCTGGTTGCGTAGAGTATGGCACGAGAGCTTATGATGTTGATGGCAGAAGAATTTTCCATTGGGAAAAGAAAGATGAGTATGGCATCTACAGAGATGAGAATGGTAATGCACGAGCTCTAAACGGAAGAGTTGTGAATGTGCAAGAGGAAGATATCATGGCAGTACTTGAGAGAGCTACTATGTTTGAGTATAACTACATATGTTTACCTGAACATGCAGCAAAGATCGTTATGTCTAGGAAGAAACAAAAGACATACAGAAGAGCAGAGGACGATATTGTGAATAAGATCTACAAAGCTCAAGAGATGTCATTGGATGATTTCTACAGGAGGCTTGATGATGTATACTATCCTATAGACAAGTGCCTCACCGGTTTGACTACACGCATGGATGAGATGAAAAAAGATTTAGATAATGTTCTAAGACAACATGTGAGTGGACTAGATAGAGTGACATCGATCGACGGCAGCATCATGTCATCGATCTATTTTGATTTTGATAGACATAAGTGCGCAGTAGAAAAACAATTATAAGACATGTAAAATGAGATTGCTTTTCTCTCAGAGCCTGATGAAAGAAGATATTTCTCAGAAATTGGAGGATATATCAGAGACTACAACTGCCAGACTTGGAATGCTACAGCGCAATATTGAGAATCTACAAAGGAGGTTACTAAGGAGATCATAAAGAATGAGAAAGCCAGAAGAGATGAAGCAGTGAGAAGCTTCGTTGGTACATGGTTTCAGAAGAGCAAAGAAGATGTAGACACTTTTTTCCAAGTGTTGATCCACCTCCATTCTAGTCAAAAGTTCAACACGTCGAGCTTAAGAATATAATCAAGCGCTGAGTGGGAGGAAACCCACTGTTTAGTAAGTTTTTATTTTGTTTTTACTTATACTACTATTTCTTTTGAATTTTACTTCGTTTTTATAGACTGTTTAACCCATCATCGATTGACACCATAAAGGCACCATCGACCATCGATCGACTACACCGGCTTACCATCAATCGAACCTCTCTTACAGAGAGAGGTATCAAGTTCTATACTTAAGCTATTTACTTATGATTTTATTTTTCCTAACCAATCTGGGGCGGATTGCACTAGGGACAGTGTAATCTTGGGGAGGTTCGCTAATGCTATTTTATTTTATTTGAGTATTATTTACTATCTATATTTAAGTTTTTCAAAAAGTTTTATTGAGTCAAGAAGAGGATATAATCAAAATTTATTATTGACTAACCACACTTTAGCACCATTCTTAGAAGGTTGTTTGCTGAGATTACTAGAGATACCAAAGTGGATCATCATGCCACTATATCACACTTGCTTAGAAGTTTGAAGGAATCGAAACTGATTTCCAACACTAATCCTAACATTATTTGCTTGCTTTGGGATTTGGTATACACTGGATCAGATTTCTTCTGCAAGTCTAGAAGGTAAAAGTCTATGTGTTTCTTATTCCCCTCTTTCTCCCCTTCAGATTAAAAAAGGAGTCGAACAGGATTTGATGGCTACAATCATTAAAGCTTGATTCATATGATCCTAGAAAGAGATAAAGGTCAAAAAGAAGTGAACATGATTTGGTGGCAAAAACCATTAGGGCTTGATTCATGGAATTCTATCCAAATATCTTCGTCAATTAAAAATGTAAAATGATACCCTCAAAAGAAGGGAGACATTGAATGAGAAGAAGTGAGAAGAAAGAGAAGAAACGAATCGGAGAAAACTACATATGTGTTCAGACACTTGCAGAGGTAAGAGTCCATATATTATTTGATCGATACTCCCAAGGTAAAGCATGCACTTTTATTTTATGCAAAGAAATGAAATCAGTAGAGGGGCGAGTCAGACTAGTATTAGCTAAGTTGTTGGTAGAATGGAATTGGTTGTTATACTAGGATAGGCTATATAAAGTTTCTCTGTGATTGACTTGATAGGATGTGGCTGCAACAGAGTAAGGTGACAGTTATACTTAGATATTATATGAGTCTTCGCTTTTCAAAACCTCTTTCGCATGCTTGTTTGCTTGAGGACAAGCTTAAGGTTAAGTCTCGGGGAGTTGATATAGCCTATTTATTATCAGTTTCAGGCTATGTTATAGGCTCTATTTAGGGTTTATTATGTGTGTCTAGGCTATGTTTTAAGGTCTTTATAGGTTCAAGTATGTTTTGTAGATATATGGAGATACTTGGAGCTTTTGGAGCATTTATAGGAGAATAATCCGTAGCTGATCATTGAGAGAGTCGACGTACAAGATTGTCGTCGATCGACAGCACAACCTTGGCATCGACCGAAATTACATGACCAAGGTCGATCGATGTTGCACATCTGACATCAATCGATGACCAAATCGCATACAACCGATTTCAAGCTCAAGTTAGAGAAAAGACACAAGATTATAAGATTACTCCCTGACGAGTTTTGACCTAAATTTTAGGGTTTTATATTTATACTTTATGTATTTCACCAGAAAAAGTGGTGGTGGCTGGGCAGTGTGGCAGTGGCGGATTGTGTGCACCAACATTCCATTATAGTATTAGGATTTATTTAGTGAGAATATTCATAACTCCTTAGGGAGATTTGTATTGGAACCCTAGTATTTTACCTATGCATTATATTCAGATTATTATTCTTACTTTGATTATGTCTGAGTAGTTACCAACTAGACTTAGGGTTGAATGATAGCAATCACGGATTAGCCCAAAAGTAGGATTGCTAGGTTAAGTTAATATCCATCAATTGAGTTGTGCTTAATGCTTGCATTTTAGAGTAGCTAACTAGGATCTCGAAAGTAGGACATGGACGACTACGAGAGTTGGTTCTGTGCCAGAATAAACTCCACTGAACTAGGTTGTTAGGTGCATGCGAGAGCTGATCTAATTAGCTTGGTGAATAAATCAAATCTCGTTCACACTTCCTTCTGATTTCACCATCGATCGAAATCAGGCCTTAGTCGTCGATCGATGGTCTTTCCTTTTGCTCGCATACGAGAGTTGGAGTTAAAAGAGTCTGAATAATTAATATTTGAGTTCTAGAATATTTACATATTTGTGCATCTTATTCCCTAAAATTCATGAAGCTTGAAACCCTAGATCTAGCATATTTACATTTACATCTAGTTAGATTATTAGCACATTTACATATTTACATTATTAGCATATTTCCATATTGCATCTACACCTTCTAATAAGGAATATTTCCTTAAAATAATTACTTGTTACCAATATATATATAATCACTTAGCTTAGTTTTTAGAAATAATAAAATTATTGTGTGTCATTGTTCTCTGTGGATTCGATCCCTAAATACTACACCTGATTTCTCTTGGCAAGAGTATTTTTTTGTGTGTTTAAGGTTTAATTTGATAGTTAATTGTTTAGGATATTGATGCCGTGATAGAACAATAAACACACCCCATGTCAATACCAAAGTGGATCATCCTAGCTCTATATCACACTTGATTAGAAACTTTGAAGGAACCAAAGCTAATTTCCAACACTAATCCTAACATTATCAGCTTGATTTGGGATTTGGTATACACTGGATTGGATTTCTTCTGCAAGTCTAGAAGGTAAAAGTATGTATGCTTCTGATTCCTCTTTCTCTCCCCTTCATATTAAAAAAAAGATTCGAATAGGATTTGGTGGCTAAAACCATTAAAGCTTGATTCATATGATCCTAGAAAGAGATAAAGGTCAAAAAGAAGTGAACATAATTTGGTGGCAAAACCTCTTAGGGCTTGATTCATGGAAGCCTATCCAAATATCTCAGTCAATTAAAAAAATAAAATGATACCCTCAAAAGAATAGAGACATTGGCTGAGAGAAGTGAGAAGAGAGAGAGGAAAGAAATTAGAGAAGACTAAATGTGTGTTCAGATACTTGCAGAGGTAAGAGTTCATATATCATTTGATCAATACTCCCAAGGTAAAGCCTACACTATTATTTTATGCAAGGAAATAAAATCAGTAGAGGGGTGAGTCAGACTAGTATTCGCTAAGTTGTTGGTAGAATGGATTTGGTTGCTATACTAGGATAGGGTATATAAATTTTCTCTGTGATTGACTTGATAGGATGTGGTTGCAACAAAGTAGGGTGACACTTACAATTTTGTTTTGGCACGAAAATATGTTTTTGCGGTTCTTGTGGGAAAACACACTTTACGGTTTTGCGCTAAAACATGTTTTACGGTTTTGGTCGGAAAATGCGTTTTGCGGGAAACACACATTTTTACTATTTTGGCGAGAAATGTATTTTTACATTTTTGGTGGGAAAACGCATTTCTACGGTTTTGGCAGGAAACAATGTTTTTGCGGTTTTTGCGGAAAAACGCATTTTACAATTTTGGCAAGAAAACATGTTTTTGTGATTTTTGCAGAAAAAATGCATTTTACGATTTGGCGAGAAAACGCGATTTTTACGGTTTTGGCGGGAAAACGTGTTTTTACGGTTTTGGTGAGAAAATGTATTTTTACGGTTTTGGCGGGAAAACACGTTTTTACAATTTTGGCGGGAAAACATGTTTTTGCGGAAAACACATTTTACGATTTTGACGGGAAAACATATTTTATGAAAAAACGTGTTTTTCTGGTATTGGCGAAAAAACATGTTTTGCAGTTTTGTTGGGAAAACACATTTTGCCGGGAAAACGGGTTTTGGCAAAAATATATGTTTTACGGGTTTGGCGAGAAAACACATTGTACGGTTTTGCGGTAAAACATGTTTTTACGGTTTTGGCGGTCAAAAGCATTTTTGCGGTTTTTGGCGAAAAAAATGTATTTTTGCGAAAAAATACGTTTTTCCGTTTTTGGCGGGAAAATGCTTTTTGTGGTTTTCGCGGAAAAATGTATTTTTTATTTTAGTGGGAAAAAAAGTTTTGTCTTTTTCGTGAGTAACAAAATGATACTAGATTTAAGCTTATAATTTGTTAAATATATAAGGATATAATAAACATTATACCATTTTGATAGATCCATCTCCATTCAGATGGTAAAATTGGGTGAGCTGGATGGACTTTAAAATTAAGCCTAAATTTTTAAAGTCATTCAGATGAGTCATCTAGATGATTTGAACTTTTAATGCCTAAACAAACAAAACTCTCATCTCCATTCGGATGACTCATCTGGATGGTGAAACAAACAGGCCCTTAGACATTATGTGGTTCTCCACTTTTAAAACTTCTTATACAGGCTTTGTTTGCTTGAGGACAAGCAAAAGGTTAAGTTTGGGAGAGTTGATATACCATGGATTTTACCTATTTTACCTATGATATATATATATAAAGTTTTTTTAGAGTCTTTTATATGCATTTGGTATTGTTTTAGAGTATTTACATTTTTGGGTACTCATTAGAAGCAATTGGAGCTTTTGGACTATTTTGGAGTATTCAGGATTGCTCAACAGAAACTTAGAGTCAAATCCAGATTTATGAATAGACCATTGATCGACGTCACACACTGTGCGTTGATCGACGGTCAAGTCGACAGCAAGATTAGTGAAGGCTTGAGAAATTACAAGTTTTACCCAATTTTCATTAATTGCAAGAAAAGTCCCTAGCCAAAATTTAGACTATTTATTAGGGTTTTCTATCTTTGTTTTAGGGAGAGCCTAGAAAATCTAAGAGAGAGTTGTCTTATAAGTTACACCAAAGCTTTAGAGTTTAGAGTTGGAACATATTGCTACATCTATTTGAGAGAAATATTTGATCATCATTACAAAGAAGATCTAGAACTCTTTATCTTTTTACTCAGTTTATTTTATGCAATTTATTCATTTTCTTTATTGCTATGTCTGAGTAGTTCTCTATTAGATTTAGTGTTATTCAATGGTAGTAATGTATTGTTGATATTAGGAAAAAATCCTTAAAAATACTCAGACTAATTTCTATTTGCTAATAAAATACACGAACTATTTTTTATTCCCGTTTAGTACACGAACTAATTTGTATTGCCTATTAAATACACAAACTTTTAAAATTCGCAGATTCTACACACTTTTTTAGATGGCGTCAACTACATTTAACGGAAGTGATGACGGCGTTACTGTTTAACTATACACGTGTTTAACTTGCATAAAAAAATTCTTAAAAATACATGAACTAATTTTTATTTGCTAATAAATACACTAACTATTTTGAATCCCCGTTTAATACACGAACTAATTTTTGTTTCTCATTAAATACACAAACTTTTTAATTTTCATATTTTACACATCGATTTAGACGACGTCAAATATGTTTAACAAAAGATGATGTGGTTAAGAAGTGAAAAACACGCTCACTCTCACTCAAAACCTCTCAAATCGATTGAACTCTAATTCAAGTTAGTTTCAATTCGAGTTTGACACCATAATTTGTTCCAACCTCTTTTATTTTCTAAATTTTGTTCTTTTTTTCTTCTTCTTCACATTAATTTCATTTTATATCGTTTTGAAGTGAAGTCGGTTTTCATGTCGTGAAAAAAGACTAAGAAAACTGTTTGAACTACCTAGTTTTCTTCGTCCTTTTTCACGACATGGAAATCAACTTCACTTTGCAACGATATAAAAGAAAAATTAAAGTGAAGAATAAGAAAAAAACAAATTTGGAGAATAAAAGAGGTTGAAACAAATTATGGTGCCAAACTCGTATTGAAACTAACTTGAATTAGGGTTCAATCGATTTGAGAGGTTTTAACTGAGAGCGAGCGTGCTTTTCACAGTTTAACCACATTATCTTCTGTTAAATATAGTCGACGTCGTCTAAATTGATATGTAATATATGCAAATTTAAAAGTTGATGTATTTAATGAGAAACAAAAATTAGTTCGTGTATTAAACGGGGATCCAAAATAGTTAGTGTATTTAAGGAATTTTTTTATGCAAGTTAAACATGTGTTTAGTTAAGCAGTAACGCCGTCGTCACTTCCGTTAAATGTAGTTGACGCCGTCTAAAAAATTGTGTAAAATCTACGGATTTCAAAAGTTTTTGTCTTTAATAGGTAATACAAATTAGTTCGTGTATTAAACGAGAATTCAAAATAGTTTGTGTATTTTATTAGCAAATGAAAATTAATCCGTGCATTTTTAAGGATTTTTCCCTTGATTTTATAGAATTGTTAGGGTAATCTTCTTGGTTCTTTGTTTAAGTTGCTCTTAATGCTAAGTTGAACTTGATCACCTCAATCTTAGAAATTAGGGTTCTATAGCGCAAGCGAGATCTTGGTAATAACCTGGAATCTATCTTAAACAATCTAAAAAACTAGTAACAAACGAGAGGCGAATTAGAATATTAGACAACCCATCAAACCACGAAACTAGTACTGTTTAGAATGAGCATCGATCGATTCCATCTTGTTGTCATCGATCGACGCTCAATCAAGATGCACAAGAGCGATCTCCTAAACCCTAAGGTTTGAGTTCGAAACAATTCTTAAACCCTAACAATCTATTAGTCTGCATTATCTAAACCTACCTGAGAATTTTTCCTAAGTCTAATCTCTTAATTTAATCCTCACAAACCAAATCAGTCTTGAAATCGCTTTTATTGTTATTTTTATAATTCATCTAGCTTTAATTCGAAAACAATAAGTCGATTATGCAATCCTATAGTCTATGTGGATTCAATCCCTAAGTACTAAACTGAACTTCTTATTTGAGAGAGTAAAGTGGGAAATAGGCTAATTTGAAGGTGAAGTAAAAACACCCACATCAATCGGTTTATGTTGGAGGTGAGGTAGCTCACACTCTTTTTGACACTGGAGTTTCCACAACTTTGTGAGTTAACGTTTGGTCAAGTCTTGGCCTTTTCGAGGTGTCTTTGAGCCGAAGACTAAACAGATTTGGACAAAGGGCACAGAGAGATTGGGAACAACTGGTGTTCATCGAGATGTACCAGGTCTACTTGGAGGGTTCTATTTCATCAGAGACTTAGCAGAGATGGACATGGATTACTACAATGTTATACTTGGGATGGATTGGTTGTCACGACATTGTGTGGTGTTAGATTTCCTGAGGGGGAAAGTTTATATTCCTAGAGAAGATGGGAAGATCACATTCCAATGCATTCATGCTTACCGGGGAATTTCCATTATCTCAATTTTGCTTGCTGAGGATTTATTGGATAGAGGAGCAGGGATTTTTGGCGACTATTTCGATGATTAAGGATGATGGACATCATGAGTTGAAGGACATTCCAGTGGTTGAAGGGTCTGAGGATGTATTTGAGGCCATATAGGGGCCACCACCAGCAAAAGGAGATGTTCTTACTATTGAGATGGAACCAGAGACAACACCAGTTTCGCGGGCTCCCTACCGTTTAGCACCAGCAGAGATTGCTGAACTGAAAAATCAGTTGGAGGAGTTATTGGATAAGGATTTCATCAGACCTAGTGCTTCACCTTGGAGAGCACCACTATTGTTTGTGAAGAAGGAGATGGGAGTTTCAGGCTTTGTATCTCCTACAGAGGTTTGAACAAGGTGACAATCAAGAATAAGTATCCACTTCCACGTATCGATGAGTTATTGGACCATTTACAAGTAGTTTCATGGTTTTCTAAGAATGACTTGGCATCAGGTTACCATTAGATTGTGATAGCTTATGAGGATGTGCGGAAGATGGTTTTCCGTACATGTTATGAGCATTATGAGTTTGTAGTGATGTCATTTGGGTTGACGAATGCACCTGCAGCGTTCATGAAGCTTATGAATGATGTGTTATGCGAGCATTTGGATAAGTGTGTGATTTTTTTCATTGACGATATCCTGATTTATTCTCAGAGCAGAGAGGTGCATGCCAAGCATTTGCAGATTGTGTTGGATAAGTTTAGGGAGCATCAGTTGTTTGTTAAGTTGAGTAAGTGTACCTACTAGCAGAGGAAGATTGGATTTATGGGTCATGTGGTTTTCGAGGCACGGGTTGCAGTAGATCCGGAGAAGATTACTGCAATATCAAAGTGGCCTACACCTAAGAGTGTTACAGAGATCCACAGTTTCTGTGTCTAGCAGGATATTACAAGAAATTTTTCAAATATTTTGCCAGTATCGCCAAACCGATGACTCAGTTGACAGGCAAAGATGTTAAGTTTGTTTAGAAAATTGATTGCTCGAGGAGTTTCGCTGAGTTGAAACGACATCTGACAAAAATGCCTGATTTGTTACTTTCGAGGCCGGGGATACCATATGAGGTTTACTTCGACACTTCAGGTATTGGTTTTGGAGGTGTATTGTCGTAGGAGGGAAAGGTGATTGCATATGCATCACATCAATTGAGACCTCATGAGGTTAATTACCCTACTCATAACTTGGATTTAGCAGCAGTTGTATTTGCACTGAAAATCTGGAGTTCATATTTATATGGAGAGAAGGTGAAGATTCTTACATACTACCAGAGTCTGAAGTACATATTCACTCACGCGGACTTGAATTTAAGACAACAGAGATGGATGGAACTGTTAGTAGATTACGACTTGGATATCACTTATCATCTGGGTAAGGCCAATCAGGGGGCATATGCCTTAAGCAGGCGTAGGAGCGATATTTCAGGAACCAAGGAGATTCAGGATCTTACTGGGACACTCGCTAGTCTCATATTATGTGCGGTTACTGTCGAGAGAGAGACAATTGATCTTGAGGCTTTGGAGCAAGCAGATTTGTTGTGCAAAATACGCAAGACTCAGGATAATGATGAGGCTTTGTGTAAGCAGATCGAGATCAAGGGTATTGGTTATCATACAGCTTTGAGCAGGATGTACTTGTACCGGGACCGAATTTGTGTGCCAGATGATAAGCTGTTAAGGAAGGAAATATTACAGCAAGCACACCATTCGCATTTTTCTATCCATCTAGGAAACACCAAGATGCACAAGGATCTGAAGTGTTATTATCATCGATAGGGTATGAAGAAAGATGTGGCAACATTTGTATCGCACTGGCAGACATGTCATATGGTTAAGGCTAAGCATCAGGTGACTAGTGGGTTATTTCAAAACCTGCCATTGCCAGAATGGAAAGGAGACATGGTGACTATGGATCTTGTAACTGGTCTACCGACAACTTTTGGAGGGAGGAATGTTATTTGAGTGATTGTGGATAGACTCACCAAATTATCTCATTTCTTAGCGATTAAAAAGACAGAAAAGCTAATCAGTTGGCGAAAATTTATATCATAGAGATTGTGAGGTTGCATGGAGTTCATGTCAGCATTGTATCAGATCGTGATGCAAATTTCACATCAACATTTTAGAAAGCTTTTCAAAAGACGCTTGGGACAAAATTCCACATCAGTACAACTTATCACGCACAGACATATGGGCAGTCAGAGAGGACTATTCAGAATTTGGAAGATATGCTCAGGGCTTGCGTTTTAGATTAGGAAGGAAGTTGGGGAAAATATTTATCTTTAGCATATTTTGCCTAAAATAACAACTATCATTCGAGTATTGAGATGACACCATATGAGGCGCTTTATGGTATGACTTTTCGTACACCACTTTGTTGCACAAAAATGGGTGAGCTACGAGGGCATGGAACCAGCTATTGTTTAAGAGACGGTAAAGCAGGTGGAGATGCTCAAGATTCGACTTAAGGAAGCCCATGACCGTCAGAAGAGTTATGCATATAAGCGTAGGAAAACCTTTCAAGTGGATGACCTAGTATACCTGAAAATGAAAACCTTTCACATAGGATCCAAGACTCGGAAGCTAAAGAAGCTTAAGCCTAGACATATGGGCATGTATCCCATTGTGGAGCAGATTGGAGGTGTCGCTTATAGATTGTATTTATCAGCAGAGCTGTTAGACTTCCACGATGTGTTTCATGTGTCAGTGTTAAGGAAGGTCGTGAGAGAGCCAAAGATCATTTTGCAGTAGCCACCCGTTGATCTTGGTAAAAAAAAATTTGCACCTATCCATCCAGTTGAGATTTTGGATTGACAAGTAAAAGTGGTTCAGGGAATGATGACCATGTTGGTTAAGTCCTTAGGAGAGAGATGGAATCCAGAAGGAGACCTGGGATGCAAAGTCTTAGATGAGGGCAGGTTATCCAGGACTTTTTCAGGACGGTATTAGACAGTCGGACTGAATTCATGGTCGAATTCCATATTAATAGGAGAGAATTGTAATGACCCGGTCCAGCAAGGCATGTTAGGCTATAGGAAACCCTAGGTGATTTCCCCTATATAAACAATTCTCTCGTTATTTTATTCTCTAGAAATCCTAAGCATCAAAGTTTTACATAGATTGAGCCGTCAAATAGATCCGAGAGCGTGCTGTCACTACCACCATGAACAAAGTCGAGATTGTCAAGTCCACCACCGATACTCGCCGAAGGTAACCAAAATCAATATTTTTGATTAAAACTTTGTATCCAAATAGTAAATCGTTGATAACTTTCAAACTGTGTTGTTTCTCGTAAAATCAAGGTCATCACCGTGTTCGTGACGTCGAGAGAAGTCCAAAGCAGGAAGATCAGCCGCAACCCGCTGCACACGCGCCACCACGAACTGTTGCTTCGCCACTGTCTTCCGCCGCATGCCCTGCGGGTGGATCTCACGCACCCCCCCCCCCCTTATGCGCCCTTGGATAGCACACCAGGCAAAACATACATGCATGGCTTGATCATGGGAAGCAAAAAAGATATATGTTCATTGTTTGACACATATCTTCCAAACCACAAGGCTTCTACGCATGAAATTGGAGAATGTTCTAAACTAAATAATGGAGCTTCTTGAAGAAGAATCATATCAAACGGAGTTCATATGTGGGAGTTATGCCATTTACAAACCATGTGATCTTCAGTTCTCGCGAATTCAGACATGTGTGCATTCAGGTGAGCTGGACCGACACTGCCTAAGAGAGTTGGATGAGCTAATTGACACTGTCTTGGATGAGCTGAATACTCAAGTGAGTTGTACTGACACTATCCTAGACGAGCTGAGTTGGATTGACACTCATTTGGACGAGCTGAGCGAGCTAGTTCGATCTTCCTAGCTGGTTCGACCACCCGAGAAGATACAATCGGTCAACTCCCTTTCTGATAAGCCAATCTCTTCAAGTTTCTAATTCATTTCCATGGGGCAAAACTAACATAAAATCTAAGGAAAACATGCTTGACGAATGGGCTTGTTTTGGACTGCATTTGGGCCGAAATGTGGATCCAAACATTTCTATGGTTTACAACTTTGCCCAAGAAGTAAACAGATATTCCTTGGAATATTTTCGACCAAGAAGTCAAAGGAGAGTTCCAAGACAAGTCAAAACCGTGTGGAAGACCAAATCTTGTCTTTGTTTTCAGTCAACACATTTATGTAGTCAAGTCTTTGTTTTCGGTCTTCTATGACTTGTTTTTAGCACATTTTCTTTGGATTTCTACAAATTTTAATCCTATAAATAGGGCCTACGAGCCACAAAATAAATCATTGAGTTTTCTCATTTTATTTGAGTTTATCTCTCAGTTCTTTGTTTAGAACTTTTTTGTTTCTTGTAAGGTTATCGCCTAACAAACAAACTATTCGATTGTTGGACTTGTGCGTCACATCAGCAACATCGAATCTCTGGTAGTATCAAGAGTGTTTCCGCCCCTCTTGTTTCACCCATCGATCCACCATTTCTCCATTGCGAGATCATATTCGTTTCAGACCGTTTGAGTGATCATGTCCAATCCTAGGACGTATCAAGTGGTATTAGAGCCACTCAATCGGTATCATCTATCCATTCTTCTCATCTTCCATTTTAATTTCTTCAAACATTTCTTCTTCTTTCCATCTTGAATCTGGACCCCTCATTACCATCCACTATATAAAAAAACAAAAAAATAAGAGAATAGAAAAGATCAAAAAAAAGTTTCAAAGTTATCGAAAAGTTTGATTTGTGGTTTGGTGGTGTAAGAGAAAGCATGCTTGCCAAGGAGAAATCCAGCCTTTGAGGAGGTTAAAGCAGATTACAAATCCAAATTTTCTTATCTTCCTATCTCATTTCATTGTTTGTTTGCTTGGAGAACTCATTGGAAACTTGGATTGTCTTTCTTAGAACTTTGAGAAGAAAATCTTGAGTGACCATCTAAATTTAGAGTGAAGCACTTGAGTGGGGGAGATTAAACACCTGAGAGATTGAAGATTCTTATCTGCTAACCTTTTGTGTTGAGAATTTCAGGATAAAGATGTTTGGTCTTCTCAAGGAAAGTAGCAAAGAGAATTTCCAACGACATGCTTACTTTAAATCTTCATCTCAAAAATTTTTGAATATTTTTGATGAGTTTGTACTGTCCAGAAAAAGCCAACCCTAAGAAGACCACATGAGAAGCCTAACCAGAGGTGAAAGAATTAGTCTAAAACGTCCAGAGATGAAGCTGTTCAAAGAAGGCTTTACAGTCAGTGTGAAGTCCAAGAGTTTTGTGACAACCTTGTGGAGGGAGTGGTGAAAGCACTCAAGGACGTCAGCAAGAGACACAAGAAGAGATCCTCCACACGTGCAACTGTAGCTGAGTCATCAATATTCATCAGTGAAAAACCCAAAGGTAAATCTGAAAACCACCTTAAATATCTACAAGATTTTTCAGATTCTTTACCCATTTATGATGAATGTGAAGATCTAATGGAAAGTTTGATCATTTGTGAAGATGAATGTGATCTTTTTTCTCCAAAACCTGATCTTATGTTTGATATTTATAATGAAGAGACTAATAGACTAACCTGTTTTGAACCGGAGTATCCGAGTAGTCTTGTTCTAGTTTCACAGGTTTATGAGGAAGAGCCATTGGACACCCACATCAAGGACCACGTCTAGACACTAGGAGACCCTTGGACGATGGTCTAGGTCCCATTTTTGATGAGGAAGACGAACCTGGTCCATTATTTGATGAAGAAGCAACAAGCATCATATCCATCGCTATGGAGATTCATATATGCTTTGATCCCGGCACATCTCCTGCCCCTTTGTCTCCTGATCTTCAAAAGCACTATGAGAACTCTGATTTGATTAATTCTCTGCCTTAATTGTTTGTTAAGATCAGTTCTCAATATGTGAAACATTTTGGTTTTGAAAAAGTAAAAGAATTTCGTGTTTCAGATTCTGTTTTCAAAAACATGTTTAATTCTTTTAGAGTGTTTGAATCAGATGAACTTTTTGATCAAAGACGTTTTCAAAATGGCAATGACATCCATTCTTATATTGTTTTAAATTTTTATCAGTTTTTGAAACATAGCAAAGGTTTTGATCATCTTGAAAAGTCATTTGAGCTTGTTTTGCAACAACCATATTTATGTTTCCGAAAACCTTGTGATTTCCTTGTTTGTTTTAAGAATAATGGTTTTGATCTGATTTTTTCTAGTCATGAACTGATCACTAATGATTTTTTTCTCCCACACGTGCCTGGAAAGAGATTATGGTTAGTAATTTGCAGAGAACAAAATCACTTAGAACTGAAACTGATTTTTGTTGTGATTTGGTTTTGAAACCTGCCCATTCTTATTCTAAATCTGATCTTCATCTTTTGTGTTCTAAATCTGAGAAACTTGTGCATGTTTTGAAATGGTTCTTTAGGGACTATGCGATCACATGCCTGAAACCTTCTGGTCATTAATTCTTATTTTGATGTGAATTTTGAAAGGCTGAAACTTGCGCTACATGTTCTTCGGAAATACACTTTGATTTCTGATTTGAACAAGTACATGTCTTGCACATATGATCATGGTATTTTAATGTTTGTTTTGAGTGCCCAAGATAAAAAGTTTCAGCCTCAGAAAAGAGAAAGCATTGACCGTGCTTATCAGCCTGAGATTTGGAGACGCATGTACGCAAAGAAAATGGCATCAATACTCCAAGGAAGTTTCTTTCCAAAATTTCGCTTCACAAAATTTTACATGTTCTTTAGATTATTTTTGCCTGATTCATTTCCTTTTCATACAGGTAAAATGGATTTGTTTCAAAACCTGTTTAAGAGGGAGGGAATGATGCTCCCTTGGATAGCACACCAGGCAAAACATACATGCATGGCTTGATCATGGGAAACAGTAAAGATATATGTTCATTGTTTGAATCTCATATCTTCCAAACCACGAGGCTTCTACGCATGAAATCACTTGTAGAATGTTCTAACCTAAATTATGGAGCTCCTTGAAGAAGAATCAGATCAAACAGAGTTCAGATGTGGGAGTTATGCCATTTACAAACCAGGTGATCTTCAGTTCTCGCCAATTCAGACATGTGCGCATTCAGGTGAGCTGGACCGACACTGCCTTAGAGCTGGATGAGCTAATTGACACTATCTTGGATGAGCTGAATACTCAAGTGATTTTTACTGACACTATCCTAAACGAGCTGAGTTGGATTGACACTCATTTGGACAGCTGAGCGAGCTAGTTCGATCTTCCGAGCTAGTTCGACCACCCGAGAAGATACAATCGGTCAACTCTATTTCTGATGAACCAAGCCAATCTATTCAGGGTTCTAAGTCATGTCCATGGGCCAAAATTATCAGAAAATCTAAGGAAAACATGTTTGACGAATGGGTTTGTTTTGGACTGCATTTGGGCCGAAATGTGGATTCAAACATTTCTTTGGTTTACAACTTTTCCCAAGAAGAAAACAAGATATTCTTTGGAATATTTTCGACCAAGAAGTCAAAGGAGATCCCAAGAAAAGTCAAAACCGTGTGGAAGACCAGATCTAGTCTTTGTTTGCAGTCAACACATTTATGTAGTCAAGTCTTTGTTTTCGGTCTTCTATGCCTTGTTTTTAGCACATTTTCTTTGGATTTCTACAACTTGTAATCCTATAAATAGGGCCTAAGAGCCACAAAATAAATCATTGAGTTTTTCCTTTTTTTGAGTTTATCTCTTAGTTCTTTGTTTAGAACTTTTATGTTTCTTGGTGAGGTTATCATCTAACAAACAAACTATTCGATTGTTGGACTTGTGCGTCACATCAAGCAACATCGAATCTCTGGTAGTATCAAGAGTGTTTCCGCCCCTCTTGTGTCACCCATTCAATCCACCATTTCTCCATTGCGAGATCATATTTGTTTCAGAACGTTTGAGTGATCATGTCCAATCCTAGGACGTATCCACCCTCCCCCCCCCCCCCCCCCCCCCCCCCCCCCCCCCCGCGGCGTTCGTTAGATTTGCCTTTGCTTGCGAATATTCTGGTAAGCCACAGTCCGCTTTGCAACCGCCAATGACCGTCACCGGTGACTCGGCAAGTCAACTCGGTGACCGGGTTAACCGGTTGGGTTGATTCAATTTCGGTTTGGTTTTGTTAAACCGAATGGTTATTAAAAATTAAAATCAAATTAGATTAAACCAGCTAGTTATTTAAAAAATGAATTTTAGTTAAGTAAATCGACTGGTCCAACTGAAATTGAATTTTGGTTAAGGTGAACCGGTTGGTCCAATTCGATTTCAATTAGGTCAAAGTTGACTGGCTTGGGTCAGAGTTGACTTTTTGACCATGCAAGCGGTTATCCGTTTTTTGACATTTCGAATAGCCTTCTGACTCAATTTTTCGACTTGATTTCATATTTAGAGTCTCTTTGAGCAGCTGGAGTTCATAGACATCACTTTTACACATTTCTAAGGTGAGGGCTACTCTCGTAACTTGTCGTACACGGCTTAGCATTTTGAATAAATATAGTTTAGTTCTAATATATTTCGTCTTAGTGAAATTGAGTTTTAGAGTTTGCTTGCTATTATATTAGGTTTTGTGCTCAAACCGGATATAGATTGTTATATGGTTCAACCTTGCTTGTTTCATTTATAATTGATAGTATATATATCGAGTATTGCGGTGATATGGATGTAGCCGACTACGGATATGTAATTTTGTAGGGCGTCCGGTGACCAGTAGAATTTGTGTGGAGATGTTGTGCCACAACCTAGTCGGCATGTTTTACTAAGGCTTCGAGGACGATCAATCTTTTACGGACGTGTGTTATCGAGCACTTTTTCGGCGATGTCTTTCGGCCTGCTAGTGGGCAACGGGAGTGCACCTTGCTAGGACCATTATTTGTTCTTTGTGTAGTTTAGGTATCGTGTTTGTAATGTGTTAGGATTAAATTATATTTATTCAGAGTGTGATGTCCGGGTCCATGGACTTTGCGTTTAGCTTCCCATACCTCACTGAGTGACTCCCATGTTACTCACCCACTCTTCCTTTTCTCCTTTCAGGTGAGACTGCCGAAGATGAGTGATTCATTTCAGATCGGTGCTTTTGAGCGTTCTATTTTCTTCTTTTGCAGACTTTTAGTTTTACGTTTTATAGATATTTTTGGATTTTATTCTATTTGTTGGATTTACTGTGTTGAGTTGACTTAGCGAAGTAATAAAGTGGAGATTTTAGAAAATTATTATTTATTATGTTATTTTGGAAAATACGAGTATTACAGAATCAGCTTATACTAACCTAAACGACGTCGTTTTGAGTCAGGAAAAAAGAAAAAAATACTTACTACAAATCGAACTCGGGTTCAACACACATGTAATACAAGCATTAACCACTTATACAAAATAATTATGTAGCTTTCTAGTACTAATATCTTATAAGTCATTTACTAATATTAATTTTGACAAGTTATCATTTTATTAAATGGACTTATTTGATATAACATTTATTAAGCATTTGATATAAGTTTAATTTATTACTATGATTTTAAAAATGATAAAATATTTAGAGAAAACTATATTATTAGAAAAATCAGAAGATCAAATTGTTAAGGACATGAAATAAAAAATCAAATAAATTATTTTACAATATTAAAATATTCAATTCTTTTAAAATTAATATTCCTCGGATGAATAATAAATTCAAGAATATAACAAAATTTTAACAATAATAAGTAATTCAAAATATGAATATAAATTTTTTAACACAATATTAGTGAATAAATATTTAAATATATATAATATGTAAAAATAAATTATTTTTATCTATAAAATAAATTTTATTTGAGATTTGAGATTTTTTTGGTTGCTTGACATTTGTTGGTGTTGATGAAAAAAAAGAGGAATGTAATCGCTAATCTAAATGGTAATATAGTTTTCTTTTGCATACATAAACGGGGTTTCTATACTAGAATAAATGGTTAATTTTGTGTTGTTTATTTAAGAGAGAATCGGTTTTGATCCTTGATAAGTGTGTCTTTTATTGATTAAAATGGTGTCGCAGATAAATATTACTAGTTACCTGACATGGTGTCGGTCGCAGGTACGGAAAAGCCATTTTTATAAGTTCAGATACTTAATTCAAATTTTTATTAGATCAGGTATAAATACGCACAATGAAATAGTTTAGGTATTGATTAGAAAATATGACCTATCGGCCGTTTTTCCACTTCTGCCGATGTAAGTTGTTACCACAGACTCGGGTTCGATCCTTGATAAATGTGTTTTTTTATTGATTAAAACGGTGTCGTTTCTTACACGTCAGCATATCACAAATAAATATTATCGGTTACCTGACAATGTGTCGGTCGCAGGTTCGTAATAACCGTTTTTATAAGTTCAGGTACTGAATTCAAAAATTTATTAGATCAGATACAAATACGCACAATAAAATAGTTTAGGTACTAATTAGGCAATATAACCCTAGTTCAATTACTAATCAGTTGTTGTCCTACTTTTGCCGCTGTAAGTTGTTAACATAGCTTCCTTTTATTCCTTATGTTTCATAGTATCCTTCTGTTTCATAATAGATGAAATTTTTGCTTTTTACACACATATTCAAAAAAATATTTTTTTGTCTAAAAATTTATTGAAAATATAATGTTAAAATAATTTATTTAATTATAAACAAAAATAATAAAACTATAAATAGCTACACAATTTTTAATAAATTTAAAGTTAATTAGATATGTGATAACATCTTCTATTGTGAAATAACAACAATTACCTAAAACATTATACATATTGAAATAAAAGGAGTATTATTTTTCGATATGAGATTGTCTCTACACCTTCATGATTATGCACCTTTCTCCACCGGGGCAAAAGGGCTGGCCAATTTTCTAGAGTCTGTTACCAAATGGAGATGCAATGGTCAAGAATGAGCTATTACAAGGTCAACAATATCTTCCCAGCTTTTAGCATAAGATTTCTAGAATGTCCACGAACAAAATCCCATTTTCTATTATACTTGTTGGTTCTTTTAGATGGACAGGGTATATGCTTTCATATGGGGTTTGGTTTGTGCCTAGTATGTGGTAGATTCCTATTATAAGGCCCTTTTACTAGGATTAAAAATCTTGGCTCTTGCATAAATCAACCTACCAAAAGAATACCATTGAAGTTTCAAAAATAAAGAATACCATTGCCGATAGAAGAAGAATTGATCTTGCTTTGCATTGGAGTTGATGGCAGTGTCAATTGTCTTTGGTTATAATAAAGCTTTCTAGTTGTGTACAACTAATTTGTATTTTACATAAATTACTTGTCCTCACAGAGAAGAGCGTATAAAAATAACCAAAACTGATAAATTGTTGTAAACCTGATGGTTTTAGGAATACACATAAGTGGGCTTATCTACTTGGTCTACACTTAGGCCATCGGCCCATATGTTATGTCGGATTGGGCCAGCCCATCTACCACTTAAGTTAGCCGACATTAAGCCTTGTAAACTTGTCCCACATCGACTATTAAGATGTGGGCAAGTCGGCCATATGCTCATATATATATGTTCCCCTATTGTACTTATTTGATACACAAGAAAACAATAAGAACAAGTCATTAGACACTATCTAACCTAGCCGCCTACTCTCTCTCTAACCTAGTTCCAGTTCGAGAATCAACCTCTAGTAGATACGAGATTTACAACACGTTATCAGCACGATCCTGCTCTAAGCCCAACCATCTCGAGTCCTAGATCGAAGCTCTACAAGCCGGCACACCTCAACACCAACCTGGAACCCTAAATCGGCGAATCTCTCTCTCTCTTAGATTTGATCGATTTTTTAATAGATCTAAGAACTAATCCACTTTGTATCTTGTCTTTGGTTGATTTTGTTTAAGGTTCCCAAGAGGAAACCAAGGAGAAAAATCGACAAGGATTAAGGTTCCCAAGAGGAAACCAAGGAGAAAAATCGACAAGGATTAAGGTATGTCATCAAACCTATCTTGAGGTTCATCTGATTCTTAAACCTAAAAGTTTAGAATTGTTGTTGTGGTTATCACGGTTTGGTTTTTGATTTTCGCCATTGCTAAGATTGAAATCGAACCATTAGGTTGCTAGATTCATTGTTAGGCTGCTAGACAATCGAAACTTCTAAAACACTAATCTAAAAAGGAAAACCTAAATCGGATTGATTTAGGAAAACCTAACCTAAAAGGAAAACTCTAATCCAAAAAGGAAAACCTAAATCAATCTGATTTAGGAAAACCTAACCTAAAAGGAAAACCTAACCAGAAAAGGAAATTTTCCTAAAATAGAAACTTACCTAAACTTACCTAAACTTACCTAAAATGGAAACTTACCTAAAATGGAAACTTACCCAAACTTACCTAAAAAGAAACTTACCTAAAAAGGAAACTTTCCTAAAAGGGAAACTTACCTGAAAAGGAAATTTTCCTAAAAAGGAAACTTATCTAAAAAAGGAAACTTTCCAAATTTCTAAAAGTATAAAATCTAAATCCTAAAACCCTAGAATGATTAAGGAAAGTTTGCTTTTGCATAAGATTATATGCATTAGTCGATGATGCTAGACCTATGGTCGATGATGCTAGACCACGAACCGCGGATGGTCGGTGGTACGTACCATGCGGTACGAACGGATCACGAACGCGGATGAAAGACGGCACGGCCAGTCACGTACCATACGGTACGAACCCGCGGTGATCTGTACGAACCACGACCCGCGATTGAACCATGAACCGCGGATGGTACACACCATGCGGAACGAACGGACCACGAACGCAGACGATGGACGGTACGTACCATGCGGTACGACCAGTCACGTACCATACGGTACAACCCGCGGTGATCCGACGAACCCCGACCCGCGGTCAAACCACGAAAACGGACGGTCGATCACCCGCACCATTCGGATAGACCATGGTCCGTGCAGGTCGATGATGCGTACCCTCAGGTACGGCTAGACCATGATCTGCAATGATCGATGATGCGTACCTGGTACGTCTAGATCACGGATGGTCGATGACCCGCACCAGCACGTGCGGATAGACCACGAACCACATGGGTCGATGAAGCGTACCACGACGTACAGCCAGACCGTGTGCTTGTCCAATCGATTTTAAAATTGATTTTCATTACGATTTTAAATGGACAAGAGATGTGGTATAATAAGACCTAAGCAATCTGAATCTTATGTTCAGATGCCAAACATCACAAACTTGGACTTTGCACCCCTTAATGTCAAAGGTGACAATTACTTGCAATGGGTATTAAACATTGAGATATCTCTTGGAGCCAATGGCCTAGAGCATTGTATCGTTGAGGATAACAATGTCAGCAAGAGAGAAAACTCAAAAGCCCTTATGCACATCTGACATCACATAGAGAAAAGCTTGAAAGCTCAATACCTCATATTGAATGATCCATATAAGCTATGGAAAGAATTTAAGATGAGATATGATCATCAGAAGACTCTTGTTCATCCAGCAGCCACCTATGAGTGGATACGTCTCAGGATTCAAGACTTTAAGTCTGTGAATGAGTACAACTCAGCCTTGTTCAGGATAGTCTCACAATTAAGGCTATGTGGCGAGATTGTAAATGATAAGCAGTTGTTAGAAAAGACATTCCAAACAATGTCTTCAAGCAATATGTTGTTTCAGAAACAATATAGACAAAAGGGTTTTAAAACCTACAGTGAACTCATTCATTGTTTATTGCTTGACAGAACAACGAACTGCTCTTGAAGAATAGTGAGCTTAGACCCCCAGGTACTAAGCCGGTCCCTGAGGCAAATCATGCCCAACCTAAGGATGGTACAGAGGCCAACCATGTCCAGCATGACCAAATAGGTCGCAGTTCCTCATATGCGCGAGGACGCGACCGTGGATGTCAAGTGCAAGGATGTGGACGTGGTAGCCATGGCAAAGGGCGTCTTACCCCTTATGACCGTCCAAACCAGTCCAATCATGGACGAGGTAGAGGCAAAGGCAATGGGACATCTTCAAGGTTACAAAATCCTGGGACTTCACATTGCCATAGATGCGGAATGATAAACCATTGGGCAAAGAATTGCCGAACACCTAAGCATCTGGTCGACCTCTATCAAGAGAGTCTCAAAGGCAAGAATCCAAAAGCTCATATGATGTATCAGGATGATGAGGGTGACTTTGATCACAACCAAGATGACCTTATGGGTCACGAAATTGATCATAGCAAAGACGATCCCATGGATCATGAAACTTCAAATATGCTGAAATGATAACCAAGTAGAATAAAGTGATGTTTTGGTGTTTAGGCCTTTATATTTCTAAGTTTTTTTATTATTTTATATAAAGTGATTGATTAAATAACATAAGGATAGTCAATATTATAAGACCACAAAATAACAAAAGGCATTCACCCAAATGAAAGACCCATTGAGTTATATACTTCAGTATAAATGATTTCCACATTAAACCAATAGGCAAAGGAAACATCAATTCCTTTCAGATTATAAAGGAAACATCAGTTCCTTTCAGATTATAAGCCTTATAAGAAAGTGGTCAAAGACTATACCTATATACTCTGATCTATGCTATGCTAAGGATCAGTATGATACGAGCCAAAGAGCCATGGTAACCAGATTGGTATACCACACGAAATTACACTTAATGACATGACCGGATTAGCCATCTGAGTCCAAACTTGATGTAAACCTGATATTGTAAAGGCACAAAGAGTTATCCCGTAAAATCTCACGTTGTGTAACATGTACACTAGGGAAACTCATTAGGCTTTATTGTCCTAAGCATCACGAAATTATAAGTATCTTCATGAGGGGGAGTGAGGACAAATCCCGTAGTCCATAAACATACTACAAATTCATGTACCATGGTATATTATCATGCTATAAACGGCTTAGATTTCTCAAACTCTCTCGGTGGTACATCATCCACGTCAAGCCTAATGCTTAAAGGACATCATAAAATTACATGACTAAAGATGCATCAGGCCATATAAGTGAGCATAGATATTCTCATCTCAGATCAAGGGTCATAAACCAGACATATACCATCTTAAGAGAATCTGAATATTCCACCACAGACATATGTGCCACTTAAGATGGAACCTCAGCAGAGGATTGAGGATGAGAATATATGTTGGATGGGAGTATGACTTTCTCCCACGAATTTTAAGGAACTTTGAGCCAAATATGGGTGATCAGATTATGTGGCCAGGTTCACGGATTGCATAAGTAATCCGACCATCCAACATTAAAAGGACAAAGTTATAAGCTGGTAAAGAGAATGGTATCAACCATCAAAGAGAATGGTATCAACCATCATTGTCTTGGCAAGATCCTCGGACAAGCAAAGATAAGACGTCCAAATGATATAAAAGCTAGTAACACTAGATGCCAGACACAATGACCCGAAAATAATACCAGCTTGCACCAAATGAATTGTTTTCCTAGAAGTGACACAATCAAGTTGCTACAGAGTCTATACAAGATAGACCAATATGTTCCATAATATAAAGGAACCTCAGAAGGAAATGAAATGGTGCATAGAAATTCCCGAGGTCTTAAAAGAAAATCATTCCCAGACATAGAAAATGGTCGACCACAATATAAGATACCATACAATGGAATTTGGGACGCAAAAATCCATGGTACTTAAGGTGATTTGGGACGCCAAACACCAAAGTATTAAAGGTCATAAGATTGCAATCAAACTATGTTATGTCTGGAACACAATGGAACGCAGAAAAGGGTATTGATACCAATGATATAAGACTGCGCATACAAAGTAGCACTTGAATATAAAACGAGGATCATAAACCCACATGTGAGTACTCATACTCATAATAAGAAAACGTGGGATCTAAAGGTTTAAAGAACCTATTGAAATGATGGACGTATTGGCCATAGAAACGCCATCAAAACAGTGAATGAGGTCGTGTGAGGAAAAGAAAATCGTGAGATAAAAGGACATGGTCACGTGGTCTAAGACGTGCATGTTCCTACTTACAGCATTTGAACATAGCTGATTACACAAGGTTACTCACAGAGACCAAGGAACAGATTATAACAGATATAAGATCTGTGGTGGATGCTACTACAATCCAAAATGAAAATGTCTGGAAAGAAATGATGATGTAGTAAGCAATATCTTAATCACTGGATAAAAGTACTAAAGATACCATAAAGATGAGAAAAAAAAATTCTCAAAGAACGGCTTTGTTCCTTAGCCATCTAAGAACTGCTACAGCTGCAGCTGCATATGATATTATCAACCAAATGATAATTAGTGAATGAGTTCTATAAGAACCATCAAAATCAGTTCATATATTCATTATAAGAATGAAATTCCTTGTGTTCACAAAACAACTTGAAAGAAAGTTGATTGATTCCAAAACGATACAAGTTATCGATTGATTCTTAGACAAGTTATGATCATGATATTTGGATCATAAGATTCTGTTCTATATGGTTTATGGTTGTCCCATAACTAAGAACATATTGAAAGAAATATGAAATGGTCGTAAAGAATGTGGATTCCATCAATACCGACTGTTACAAGCTATAAAAGTTGCGGTCGAGGATATCGATATAAGAATGGCTGAACATACAGCCATGGTCGATGGATTAAGTTATACAGCCATGGTCAAGGGACCTTAGTCGAACCAAACGTTCGTATAAAGACCAGTAAGGTCGAAGGCTGAGTGGAATCACATTATTCCGACCATGATGGCCATAAAGGCCGCGGTCGAGAGACAAAATTGTCATGACCGACCAAACGGTCGATCATATGACCGCAATAAAAGTTTATCCAAGGTCCCTACGAGCCAACTTAATTTCGGCCAGGGAAACCTCATGGACAACCATATGATCAAAAGTATTAAGATCATGAGACATAGATACCATAGAAGATAACCATTGATAAAATGGATGACCAGATCTATATCAAATGGATATATTGATCATAACCATATTCCATCAGCATGCATACATCTATGCATAATTTGAAATATAGCTGATGATGAAGAAAGGTAATGAAAGGTTCTAAGGAACTAATGGTAGTGGTAAACTTATACTTCGTTATTTATTTACATGGAACGAAAGGTTTAAAGTTTGTTTACACTAACCATACTAACCAACCAAAAGAAAGGAAGATTGGTTTTGCAGATGCAAATTTTTATTTGATCATAAACAGGTTATGAATTTACTCATGGAGGCATTACAACCTCATGAAGGTCATTCAACCATCCAAAAATATTGGCATCCTTGAAGTAGGCAAGGCTGCATGTAACATCATCAACCGTCTAGAAGTATTGATCACACATGATACAAGTGATACGGTCGATGATGATCTAGCATCGATGGTCGATAGTGATTCACCAATGGAGGGAAGTTCGACCATTATTCCTAAAGACGATGCATAGTTCAACTCAAGGATGGATACATCAAGGGTGACAAGACTAAGCATGTTCTCCCAAGTTCTTCTTCACCCATGATCTACAGAAAGAAAGAGAGGTCAAGGTACTCCAAGTCAGATCCAGTTAGAACTCACCCGACCTCTTCACCAAGGCATTACCAACTTGCATGCTCAAGAAGCTCATGTTCCAGATTGGTATGCGATCATTGAAAATCCTTCAGTGATGTTCACTTCAGGGGGAGTAATGCGGATGTACTCTTTTTCCTGTCTATGGCTTCCCTTTTTACCACATTGGGTTTTGGGTTTACCATAGAGAGGTTTTAATGAGGCAGTATACCAAATGCATTGCGAACTCTAGATGGTTATGGCATTCAGGGGGAGTGTTGTAAACTTGATGGTTTTGGGAATGCACATAAGTGAGCTTATCTACTTGGCCTACACTTAGGCCATCGGCCCATATGTTATGTCGGATTGGGCTAGCCCATCTACCACTTAGGTTAGCCGACATTAAGCCTTGTAAACTTGTCCCACATTGACTATAAGATGTGGGCAAGTCGGCCATATGCTCATATATATATATGTTCCCCTATTGTACTTATTTGCTACACAAGAAAGCAATAAGAACAAGTCATTAGACACTATCTAACCTAGCCGCCTACTCTCTCTCTAACCTAGTTCCAGTTCGAGAATCAACCTCTAGTAGACACGAGATTTACAACATAAATAATACTTCATCCATTCTAAAATGATATATATCTTAAAATTTTGAAAAATATATTATATTTTGATTAGAAATATAGTGTTTATTGTGATTAACTATTTCTCACAAATTTAGTCAATCAAAATTAAATAAACACAACTAATATTTTTGAAATTTCGAGTGTACCATTGTTACATGAATTGAAAATGTAATAGTATAAGAAAGTTATAAACTTATCATCTCATAAGTTCATCTTGTCAACTATTTGTTACTTCAGATCTTTACATATGTTTTATTAAGTTGTTATCCCATATTTTACTTTTATGTTTTATATGTAAAATGATATATTGTTTTCATGTTTTTCTCAAAAAAAATATCATGTTTTCCTTATGTTTTTAATGTAAAAGTATGCAAAATATTGAAATAATTAAGACTTTATTTTATGGCGGCCTAACAACACACGGATCCAATCAAGACCAATTAAGGTTGGAAGCGTTTTATTAGTAGGCTTAGACGTAGCTAAATTAGTTTTGGTAGGTTAAGTTCAGAATCGGGTTTTTCATATTTTTTAAAATAAAAACCGGTTTACCTCATATTTGTTTCACTCAAAACCGGTTAAGCTCATATTTGTTTAAACCCATTAACATCTTATTTGATTTTAAAATGATTTTTTATGCTTTTTGGTCATTTAAAATTACAACGGTTTGAAAGCTACCACAAGACTAACATGAATTAATTAACTTCTTTCTAACAACAGTGGTAATACAAATACAAATATGCCCTAAGAATATAATAGGGAACTTCTTTGTAATACATTTGTAAACTACGACGATAAAAATGACGAGGAGAACAATATCCATGACGACGGCGACGGCAAGCCGGCTCCGGCCCTAGCGAGAGCTGGGTCTTCCTTCACTATGATCCCGCTACTGTCAAAGTAGCAGTTAACCGGAGCCTCTCCAAACTTGTGGAAGAAATGGTCCATTTCGAGGAAAGCTCTCTCTCGTACAGTGTTGTGGAAGCAACCATAAAACACGTGTTTTCTTGGCAAGGTATGTAGTCACATGTGTACTCCAAGTTATGTTGGGGTATCCCAGGAGCCGATCCCGGCTTCGCAATGCACCAGCGGTGGGGCGGCGAAGAAGGTTTGGGTTGTCTCCAGCCACTTGCTTGGATGATGAGAATCATAAGGCTCAAGAGGTAAAGAAACTTCATAATTTCTTCTTCTTTTTTTAGTGAGTTAGCATTTTCTCTTGGTGCGTTAGCGATCAAAAGGTTAGAATTGAGGTTTAAAACCCTTAATTGTCACCAAAGGAAGCTTCCTCTCATTCAATTAGTTTTTTCCTTTAGTCTCTTGTTTTGAATAATTTAACGCTACTTTGGATTAAGTGTCAAGAATAAAATATGTGCGGGGGAGATGCTTATATTGAGTAAGGGCATTTTAAATTTAGTTAGTATTTGATATTGAGAGATGTGTATATGTTCTACTTTTACTAGTTTCATTAACATGAAAGGTGTCATCTTCTTTTATTTTCTCATGTAGCTTCACAGTTTTATTTTGAAAATATTTCATCTCTTATATCACTCTGGTTGGTGTTGTTCAAGTCTTCACATATGTTTTCAAAATTACATATATTATTATCATATTTTGCTCAAAAAGTTCTCATATTTTGCTTATGTTTTTTGTGTAAAATTATGGAAAAGTATTGAATTTAGATGACTTTTAGCCTTTCTATGATATATAACTTCTTATTGGAAATATCCTTTATTTTTATTTTCACTTTAAATAAATATAAATCAACAATCAAGTTTTGATAAATAATTCATTAGAATATTTTTTGTAGTAAACAACTCTTTTTATTTGTAATCAAGAAGTATTTCACAACTAAATTAAATATATTAAAAGAATGAATATAAGAATACTTTTATTACGAATGTGTTATTAAACTAATATGTTATTTTAGGTTTGATTTCGGGAGTTTGCTGTTATAATCAGTTAAAGGAAGGGTAGAAATATTCTTCAGAACTTATAACTAATTAAATAACCAATTAAATGAAATTAATTATTATAATTCAATTATTTTGTAAAAGTATATGAACGAAAAAAAATCATTCTAATATACAATTTACTCTTTTGAAACAATTTTTTTTCAATAACATAAATCTTTTAAAAACAGGAGTACATTTAAGTCTGTTTTTTTCTTTCTTTTTAAAATATTTGTTTCACTGAATTTATTTGTAGTCCATCCATTCCATATCCCACCCACTTATTTTCTTGTAACAATGAAACTTTTGTGTATCTGTTAACAATAAAAATTTACTGAAAACATCTAAAAACGAATACATGTGTGGCCGTGTGGTTAAGAGAGAGAGAAATGAGAGGTACCTATGTCTATGTGAATGTCCCATGAAGTAATTGAGAGACACTTTTCCCTCTAATCTCATCTTCATCAAATCCAACATAATCATGTCCTAATAATTTCACCTATCCGTGCTTTCTAGTAGTATTAATTTTCACTTTCTATTAGGTGATTTCTCAACTCATCTTTTGACTTTCTCACTATCTACTTTGACTTAAATTATCATCGTTACAGTGATAAAAATGATTAGCTCCTCCCAGTGTCTTCTCCTAACGACTGTTTCTTTTTTTTGGTGTATGGACGAACTTGTCTCCGGCCTCATACCTTGAGAAATTTATTGACAAACAGTCTTCTTCCTCGCCATGCTTAACTATATTTTATTTTTTGAGAGCGATGCCATCTTATAGTAACCCTGTCCTTTTAAGGATCGCAGCGTTAGCGACCAGCGTCCGAAATTATAGGTTACTTTTTCCCCAAGTATGTGGAGAGTAAGTCAACAACACTGGAAAACTAATCGCAGCGGCCGTAAAAACAGTCGTAATAATCAATTCAGCTGACGATGTTTTTTTCAGCGGTAGGATCAACACAGGCAACACCCGTTAAAATAGTCATTGCGTTAACGTTGTATTTTCTTCTGATTAAATTTTCTCCCCAACAACGCTTAATCTATGGTCGCTACGAATCCTTGCCGAACAGGGCTAGTATCTCTTTGTGTCTAACCGCTGCCTCGCCTTCGATCCTCACCTCTTGCTGTCTCTTACCACTGCCTCTATCACTTTCCTTCGCCACCACTGCACCACATGGTGGAAGTGTTATTTTCAAAGAACAAGTTTTTCTTTGGTGTTATCAAGCTTACCTTCTCATTACCCCGTGACGTGAGTGGGTTGTTGTTTAACACGCTTGAATTTCCCCTATCTAATAGTTCAATCCATTCACCAAATTGCTACCTTTGCTTTGCTAGAGGAAGGTTGTGTACTAAAAGTCCTTTTGAAATGTTTTTTAGGTTATCTACTTGGAGTGTGTGGTTTTATGGCAATTGTGGTTTCAACCTTGGGCATGAGACCATTGTCTCTTTCTACTATCTAATTTCTATAGTATGATTTCACTTATCACCAAATCTGACGTAAGTTAGAGGACTTCTATACGTTTCTTGTTGTTTATGTAAAATGTTTGTGGTACCTATTGCATTTGGTATCTTTCTTAGCAGTGGGTTTTTAGCCGGTTTGGTTTGGTATTCTCTTCTTTTATATTGAACCTTTCACTCTTTTGATGGAGAGTAAGATATTTATAAAAAGAATTGTTGACCAAAACAAAGTGATAAATGATTTATGTGTTACATATATAACATACTTAGTATTTACATTCCATGTAACATTTTTGTTAGTAAATTTAAGTTATGCTAAAGCACGGAAATTACTATTTCCGGGAAAAGAATAATTAGACATAATTTGATCCAATACGTTTCAAGGTTCAACGAAGAGGGATGCAGATTAAATGTCATTATAAGATTTTTCTCTCTAGTTTTTCTTTCATTTTTCTCTCTCTCGATTCTGCCGCTTAGATCTACTTTCTTTTGCGATGATCGGCGACTCTCTGTCTCAGATCTCTTCCTTTAGGTCATCTTTAACCCAAAAACTCCAAATAGGGTTCTTAATTTTTTTTTTCCTTATTTTTTTGTTGATTAAAAAAAACAAACCAATTGCGAGCTGCTACGTGACACGTGAAACCCGTGAACAGTGCAAAAACCCTCCTTAGAAGTCTTGGATAAAGATGCGCTTAGTCTACATATTTTCTGAGTAATGACAATTTACAATTTAGCAAAATAAAGGTTCAACCAAGAGATGGGATCTTGATCATCCACCGTTGAAATATTTGACTTTTTCAATATCTAATACCGTATACATGTGAAAGCATTATAATCCCATAATGTTTTAAATATTAATGTACAGTATTAGATAAACAAAAAAAAAGGTCGTCAAATTGATGAGATGTGACTTTAATATGTTTGTTCTTTTAGACTTTCTTTTTCGAATTGCCTTTTCCTTATTTTTTTACCACCTACATTTCCACAATCTTTTCCTTAATAATAATATATCTACCTCTTCCTTTCATCATTGCTTTCTTGTCTCCTTCTCTTTCACTTTTCTATTCTTTGTAAATTATAAGCTGATCATATCTCTTTTAAAAGCTAGGGTTCTTCTTATGGACTCCATGTTCATCTCTGAAGCTTTTTTTCTTTTGAGGGGAATGTTGTCTGGCACGAGGCCCTTAACTCAGATCTACAATCGATTATAATATATATATACACACATATATATATATATGTGAATGATCCATTTAATGGTTGATGACGTCGGACCAGGCTTCATTCCCCTCAACTACATCGCTTCGATCCACCTTCGAGTTTTCCAGGTTTATTTAAATTTCTTTTTGTATATATCAGTCACTGGGTTCTACTAAACTTATATCTCTATATGAATTGTTGCTCAAAACATTATTTGGCTACTTTTGCTGGGATTTTTTTGGAGCTACCAAGTATGGAGGGATGAATTACAAGTTGAGGTTGCTAGTTATGTTCGAACTAAGTATTTGGAAAGAAAGCAAGATCAGATTCATTCTTTGTGTGTATATATACATATATGTGAGTGATGAAGGGCAAATAAATTATCGTTTCTGAATATATTAGCACCCCGAGCATTTGAAATTTCAGATCCATTAATATCAAGGCTTATAATCCGTTAGCTCTAGATAATTAGTTTGTAGCATTTCATTAAAAAATAGATCTCTTATCAAGGTAGCTCTAAATAATTAGTTTGTACCATTTCACTAAAAATATTTTTCGTTGTTGCACAAATATTTATGAATGTGGAAAGAAAAGAAAGAAGAAGAAAGACAAGTGGGGCGGATAAGATTTTTGCTTTAGGTGATTTACAAAAAATGACCTTTTAATACAAATGAGTAAATGGAGAGAATGAATTCTCTTCTTGTTGCATTTTTTTTTTAACTTTTCTGTTAATGAAGCGTATCATTCACAAAGGTGAAAGACTACAGAATCAATCATATTTCTCTCACTCAAAGTTTCGAATGTTTGGTAATATAAAAAAGAACGGTTTGTAAATAATTAGCACACCGACACTTATTCTATCCTGCGAATGACATGCATGTAACTATAAACTCGTCTTAAGAATTTTGATTAAAATGTCACATTTGGTTTTTGCTCATTGCACCGCAGCATGTATTATTTTTATACTATTTTTACTTTCTTTTCTGTAGACACTTATTGAATTCACCATTCAATATATTTATTATGCATTTGTAAAACCCGACCATGTATAATATACGTAACAACTACACTTGTCTTTTCTTTCTCTTTTTGGCAACAACAACTACACTTAGAGTCTTAGACCTTGGCACAAAATCTGTAATCCGAACCCAAACCGGTGAACCCGATTTGTATCTGGTCTGAAATGTAAAAAAAAATATCTAAATAGATCTTACAAAATGTTATAAAACATATCCGAACATGAAGTGTTATTAACTGAACCCGAATAGATAATTCGAAAAACTGAAGAATCCGAAAAACATCCAAAGAAACGGATCCGAATATTCAAATTAATATACAATATAAATATATGAAAAATAAATATATATTTTAAATATTGAATTTCATATTTATTTTGATATGATATCTAACAAGTAGTACTTAAAATTTAAATAAGTATCTTAAATACTTAAATATATATTTTATATTTTTCTTTTAAATTTTAGATTTTACTTCAGTATCCGAACCGGATAACTCGAATCCGAACGATATATGGTTTTAGGATGTGATACAAAACCGACCCGAAACCGATGTGTTATATCCGAACCCGACCCGTATTTGTAAATTTACTAAATGGGACCTAGGAAATGTTATAAAATAAAACTGAAATCCAAAAAAAAATCCGGCCCGGATGTCAATGGATACCAAACGCCCGAGCCTAACTACACTTGTTATATGTTCATTTTTGTACCTACAACGTTTATACCATCTTGGCTCAGTTAATCTTTTCTTACCTGGCTATCACTTCTTTCATTTGTTTATATGCCTTTAAGATGCGACGACGACTGTCATTCCACCATGCATGTGAGTGCATAAGGATAGCGTGGAATCATATTCGAACTTCAAAAAAGAATAGTGCTAAAATTTGATGCTTCCCAGCGGCCGAGTCATATATCTTTACATTCACTCTAGTTATTTTCAAACACACGATGTTTCTCCACAACAAACAAAATAACTGTTCGAAAATTGTCGTAGAATTTTTCCCATAGAGTTACATATTAAAAACATAGCCTTAACTACGACATTTTTACCATTTTTGCCGACACACATATTTCATTATCACATGAAAGTAATTCGAAGTTGTAACAAACATCTACTGGTAAATATTGCAAAACAATTTACCTAACATTTTCTATGGTTACTGTTTTTGTTTTTGTTTTTTGATCTTCATTTTCTTTTCTATATATAATGAAACTTTATTTTAAAAACTCAAGTCCCTTGGTATTTTAGGGAAACTACAGAGTACAATGTAGTTGCAGAAATATATCACAATTTATTTGATACTTTCTATGAAGTCTACATGAATTATAATGATTTACTTGATTTCTGATCATTCTCTTTGCCTTCTGCTTGAGCTTGCCGGTTTACTGTCTCGTCTTGCCGACTCCGGCTGCTCTTTCACAGCCGGAGTCGGAGTATCACTCTCTTTTCGTTTTCCTTTTGGATCTTATTTTCTCAACGGGTTTGACTTCTTTCTAGATCTTGATCCAACGCTTATCATTTCCGAGAAAAATAAAAGATTTTGTTGATCATCTCATGCATGCATTAACTAGTCAATTTGTTTTCGACCTTCAATCCACTCAGATCCACTTTTGTTTTGAATTCAATAACTGATTGACGAACATGCATGATTGATTCTGAGGCCCTTTGGATCAATCTTTTTACTTATCGGTTTCTCGAGATGTTTGAATCCAAAGTTATTATGTTTGGCTCCTTGTCATCAACCAATAGATCTGATCGAGATCATTCCCTTTTCATGCTTCCTTGGTGTTTCAAGTCGGTTTCCTTGCCGTATTCACCGTCTTCGGTTTAAAACTAGAGGTGTCAACTGGGCGGGCCGTCTATGGACTAACCCAGTCCAATTTATTTTGGGCGGGCTATGGATGCACCCAATTAATAAATGGTCCAACCGGATAAAAGACCAATTGGTCTATGGTCTAATTGGGTAAAAACCAAATGGACAACAGATGTCCATGAGCCTCCTAAAAACATATATTTATGATTTTGACCAAAAAAACATAGTTAAAAAATTTAGTGAAAAAATACATTTCAACAGAAAATTAAAATTTTACGAGATTGACGGAAAAAAATTCCAATTTTGGCGGAAAAACTGAAGTTCTCAGTTTTGGCAAAAAAAAAAAAATCTCGGTTTCAGTGGAAAAATTTAATTGCTCGGTTTTGGTGGAAAAAAACTTAATTTTTCAGTTTTTGCGGGAAACATATTTTTTTGGTTTTGGCGGGAAAACATTATTTCTCGGTTTTGGCGGAAAAATGCAATTTCTCGGTTTTTGCAAAAAAACGTGATTTCTCGGTTTTGGTGAAAAAATGTGATTTCTTGGTTTTGGCGAGAAAAAGATGATTTCTTAGTTTTGGCAGAAAAAATGTGATTTCTCAGTTTTGGCGGAAAACGCAATTTCTTGGTTTTGGCGGGAAAACATGATTTCTCGGTTTTGGAAGGAAAACATGATTTCTCGATTTTGGCAGGAAAGCGTGATTTCTCGGTTTTGGTCGGAAAACATGATTTCTCGGTTTTGGCCAGAAATTTTAATTCTCGATTTTGGCGCGAAAACTTAATTTCTCGGTTTTGCTCGGAAAACTTGATTTCTAGGTTTTGACGGAAAAACATAATTTCTCAGTTTGCCTAGAAAACATGTTTTGGCGGAAAAATATAATTTTCTGATTTTAAAGAAAAAAACTGTGATTTTTAATAATTAAAATAATTATAAATAATATTAGGTGTCCATGAGCATATCCATATGGACATAGTCACGGACACTTGTTTCAACCATTGTACAAAAAGTTAAATAGTCCAATTGGTTAAGTCTATTTGGGCTCTGGACAGACCGTTTAATACCTCTATTTAAACTACTGATCATGAAGTAGTTCTGTTTTGCCGGTGTCTGAAGCTTTGTTCTCAATTTGTTCGGCTATTCACTAAGAGGATTCACAAGTTGTGGGTTTGGCGAAGTTTGCTTCCATGATTTGTCTCTGTTCAAAGGTGCTTTGTTGATATCTCTTGCATGTTTGTTTCTTGAGGTTTCTGGTTTTCAATTTGATATTTTTTTAGATTGATCTAGTTATGTAATTGTTGGAACTATTTTTGAACATGATGAATAATATATTCATATGTCAAAAATGAGTTTTTGAATGAGAAATGGAGGTCCAATGTGTGTGATTTGAGAAATTTGTACAAAGTAGCAAATACATACATTGGATATTTGATTGGATTTGGGGTTTAATCTTATAAACCAAATATATGTTGATCTTTTATATTGATAAAATATAAAAAAGAAATCCATTTTAAAATATATTATTTGTTTGAATTGGTCAAACAATAATAATTTTATTCTTTAATTTCTTGGTCAAAATGTGGAATAAATTCACATAATAATTGACAAGAATTAAACTCTCCATTAGTGCACCATAGAGGTTTCATTTCTTTGTTGAAAATGAACTTTGTGCTTCTCATTATTTTTCTATATGAAGGTTTGTTAGCATTATAGAAAAAATGAACATTTAACAACAAAAGTTTACTATCTCCCACTTAGAATAGTTATGCTAGTATTTCTTTTATTTTGTGTCTGAGAGTACAACACAAAAATAGGTTCGTTAGCTTCTATTCTGAGTGATGCATGAATAGTCGAAGTGTGGTTGTATCCTGGGATTCTGATTGCGCAAACACCGTCACACTGCGGGCAATTTAAGAATTAAGGAAAGAGTGTTTCGCCTCCACACAGAAATCATTCTTTGTTCATCATATTTTGGTATTAAGTATTATGTATTTTATTTATGTTTTTATCATTATATAAACAAATTATCCAGTTTGCCATATCGTAGAAATCATGGTCTTACAATCTTAATTCTTAAATTTTTCGTTATTGTACTAACGAAAAACTGATAATTTGTTTAGTGTTTTTCTGTCATTAAAACAGGAACTCTGAATTCATGGTGATGAAAAATAAAATCATTATGATATTTTTCAGATCAATCATTGCATGGATTTTTGAGTTTGATTCCTAAACTAAAATCATTATGATCTGTGATGAAAAATATAATTTAGCAAGCATGATCATCGTTCATTTCATTGAGCTAAATTAATTTAGTTGCATTGTCCTTGGAGTAATCATTTTACAAATCATTAGATGATAACTTTTGGTCTCATGCTTTGACTATTATTAATTGCTTAATAATAAGATTTTTTCTTTGGTCAAATATGTGTTATTGCTTTAATCATATGTTTTAATTATAAAGCATAATGTTAGCAGTTACATTTTATTTGTGAGAAACTAATTGACCATGTTGCAAATTTATTTATGGGTCAAATGTCACTAATTCTTTTATGAATTGACACTAATGATGTTTTTTTTTTCTGCAAGGTTATAAATAAATGTTTTATAGCTGATGGAGATAACACCAGTAAATTGATCGGTGAAGTTCTGGTTTTAATCCAGTGGTGAATCGAGTTTTAATATTTTTAAAATATATATATATATATATATATATATATATTATAAACATTTCGATCTTAAGAGATCAAATGGTATAGATGGAAATGAATTTTCGTGAGTCGACGCCCCAAATTAAGTTTGGGAGAGGTCTTCCACATATGAATCATTTGCCATAGAAAATTTAATGTTGTTGATAGTGATCAAAACATTCATATTTCTTCAATGCTTTAAAGCGAGTCGTACAAAGATTGACTATGAGAAAAAATGAGAAATCTCATATTACTATGACTGAAACTGACATGTACATTGTAGTTTCTAAAGTCAATATGGTTGAAAAAAACCAAAGAGAGTAGTGGTTTTGATGCCCAAATAATATCTTGTCATGATATGTATATTTGCTAAAAAGCAAATTAATGTTCTTGAAAGAAATTCAAAACATACAAGTTGGATTTATAAATCGACTTGAGAGAACTATGAAAATAGTTGTATATAAAATGTGAATTTATAAGACTGAAAAAAAAAGTTGTAATACTTTTGAAATTGCTTTTTAAATCCAAAGAGTTGTAGATCAATTTTTCTAAACTATTAAGAGATGTTAAATGAAAATATGCATATTTTGAATTATTTCAAGAAATGTGGGGGAAGCTTTGCTTACCATATAAAGTCATTGGCAAGAGGCCACATGAACTTAGTGATAATTATCACAATATAATTAAAAAAAAAACTAATGCCATGCATAGAGTTTTGTATATAATGGTTAATTGTATCTTGAAAGAAGATGACAAAAATCATTAGACAATTGATCTCGACTAATCTTAAGAGATTATGTTCATTATGATGACAACCTAAGATCCTTATATTAAAGGTGTGTCATGAGATCATATTGTTATATCATCAAGAGGAATGGGTTAATGCCTGTGAATTAAGATGAGGTTTGGCGGTAACTCTACCTAAATGACTGGAGATCCCAAGAAATAGGTTCAAGGAGACAACTAAGTCAAACTAAATCTGCCCAAAGCACTGTAAGACTTCGGTCTATACTCAGTTCCTAGGATGATTAAACAGTGCTACATGTAAGGAATAGAGGATAAGCATTTGCTTTTAATGATTTGTGTCCATAACTATGAGATATGAATGGAGTAGTACATGATACTCCTCTAAACAAAGTTAATGGCAAATCACCTTGTGAGTGTGAAATTGGACCGTTTCTAGGAGAATGAATGAAAGGCTATATTCTCCAAGTTCACTCATGATTAACCAGGACTGTTCACGGCCAAAATGAACACAACAGAGAATCTATGTTTGTGAGAGAATGAAACTGTGTTATAGTTATTGTCTAGGTTTACATCAAAGCCCGGGTGGTTCAAGACATCATGTTCACCATTTGGCTGAGTAAATCCGATAGCTATTAACAATGACTGGTTCAAGGCTGAAAAATGCTACCAACTCATCATGCAATGGATTTTTCGTTTGTACTCTCAAAAGTCCTTAGTTGAGTCTTTGTCGAGTCTTGTCTAGGAGGTCAAGTCTATCGAGTCGTCTAGTGTTTAGAGTCATTTCTATTCATGTGGGGGATTGTTGGAACTATTTTTTGAACATGATGAATAATATATTCATATGTCAAAAATGAGTTTTATTTGAATGAGAAATGGAGGTCCAATGTGTGTGATTTGAGAAATTTATACAAAGTAGCAAATACATACATTGGATATTTGATTGGATTTGGGGTTTAATCTTATAAACCAAATATATGTTGATCTTTTATATTGATAAAATATAAAAAAGAAATCCATTTTAAAATATATTATTTGTTTGAATTGGTCAAACAATAATAATTTTATTCTTTAATTTCTTGGTCAAAATGTGGAATAAATTCACATAATAATTGACAAGAATTAAACTCTCCATTAGTGCACCATGGAGGTTTCATTTCTTTGTTGAAAATGAACTTTGTGCTTCTCATTATTTTTCTATATGAAGGTTTGTTAGCATTATAGAAAAAATGAACATTTAACAACAAAAGTTTACTATCTCCCACTTAGAATAGTTATGCTAGTATTTCTTTTATTTTGTGTCTGAGAGTACAACACAAAAATAGGTTCGTTAGCTTCTATTCTGAGTGATGCATGAATAGTCGAAGTGTGGTTGTATCCTGGGATTCTGATTGCGCAAACACCGTCACACTGCGGGCAATTTAAGAATTAAGGAAAGAGTGTTTCGCCTCCACACAGAAATCATTCTTTGTTCATCATATTTTGGTATTAAGTATTATGTATTTTATTTATGTTTTTATCATTATATAAACAAATTATCCAGTTTGTCATATCGTAGAAATCATGGTCCTACGGTTATGTATGTTATATTTTATCTTTCTTGTTGTCTCCCATGTGTGGGCTTTGGTCTCTGGGACTTTTGTGTTGTCCGCTGGTAGTTGTATTCCGGGATTGTTAAATTGCCGGCTATTGTAATGCGTTTCAAGTTATAAAATCGTCGTTTTAGTGTTAAAATAAATATTTTATGTAGTCCGAGTGAAGAAACCGATAACCGATAAGATTGGTGAAACACTACCAATCTTAGCTTCTCTAATAATAATCACATCTCAATCGAGTTAAATGAAGAAAAACAAAAAAAAATCAAATGCAAAATATATCATGTCCAACATATACATTAACAAAAAAGAAAATTATATCAATTCTTTTAAGGTCTTCCCTCCTCAATGTTGGTTATTTATAATTGTAAAATCATTTAATTTTTACCAGTGTGTTGACACCTGGAATACTGTATATATTCGTTTTAGTAAACCTGATTGCACAGTCACTAATCCGGTACAAGTTCAATGATAAATTTGCTAATTAATTTGGTGAAATAAATAAACTCAGAAAAACTCGTAGTGACACGCAGTTCAAATTTATGGGTTGAACCGATCGGAGTATAATTTAGGGCTTATTTGTTAAATAACCAAAAAAGTAAAATTAGATTTTAGAAGAAAAAGTAGAGAGAGATAGAAATAGAAAGTAGAAGAGAGGAGGAATTTTGATTATTTTGTTAATTTTAGTTTTTTTTCTTAGTCACTAGATAGTGCAATTTCTATATAATTAACACTATCATGTTTATTATATATATAATATGTTGAGTAAAGTATGTTATATGTATTTTTATATTTTGATTAAGACTTCGTTATAATTTTTGAAGAAATGAGTTCAATGGTGATAATGGAGAATGTAGATTAAATACGTACGTGAATGCATCCAATTGGCTCTCATAGTCGACTGTGGACAGAGACAACTTAGGAAGTAAACTAAGGCCACGTCTTGGATTTTCCATCATCATACAACCATGGTCGGTCCGTTTCATTTAATGCCCTCTCTCGTTCTTCTAAAATCATATTTCATTTGGGTTCTTATCATCTTTTTTTTTTAAAATAAAATATATACCAAATTAACATATTAACATCCAAGTTCATAGCTATGAGATGGTTTTACAATGCTAAAAAAAAGTACATCCAAAAAAAAAAAGACTTTTTTAACCTTATTACTACTAGGATCGAAACACACTTTATGAGTGACTCTTTGACAAGTACAAAAAAAAAGAGAATTTTATGGTTTCATACCTCTTCTGGATGCAAATATGCAATGCAAACTAATCCAACAAAAAAAACATCTTTTAACATCGACAAATAGACTATTCTCGTAACCACATTTTACTATATATTGTACCAATTGAAGCGTCTCTACAAGAGTACACTAGTAACTCTCTTTTGTTATAAACAGAAAAAACAAAATTAGAGTCTTGACATTTTTTTTTTGAGAAAGGGCCTTCAAGAGTCTTGACATTTTCTTCTTCGAACAGAGAAGTAAAACAAAATATTAACTAACTATAAAAGGAAAATATGGTATTATATACTTAAAGTTTCAGTTTCATCGTATATAAAGTATATTCACTTATATGAGTGTGTAGTTGTGGATCTTTCCCAAATGAGCTCAAGCTCTCGAGCAAAGTCCTTTTGTCGGCCGACGACAATAGTTATGTGGTCTTTGTCAGGAATGACATGGACAGTGGCACGTGGCACTTTGGTCTTGACGTTGTAGCTGCACTCCACAGGAATGACTTCATCCTTGCCACCGTGAAATATGGTGACGTCACAGTCCATGTGGTCACGGACATGGTCAAGATACGGCTCGAGCTTGCTTCCTGATCCGAAGATGATGTTGTGTAATGTGTGCCACGACCCGTTGTGTGTGTGACATAAAAATCCTTCTATCAAATACGTTCGTATCCTGCAACAACAGACAGTTTAATTTAACTTATTCGAATTTATAAATATTTATTGATTGAATATAGTATGTAAAAAGTATCTAAATTTATCACATGTTACTGCACAGTTCATCTTAATAGGAAATTTTTAATGTGCCAAAAAAAATTTTTAACTATACTATATACCAAACAAAATCGAACTTCATCTGAATCTTCTTATTTTTATAGACCCGAACTAAATCTGTATTTTATAAATTTAAATTCTTTATAACTTAATTATTTTTCTTTCTCATTGTATATGGTACCGATTATACATTTTATAGTATAGAATTCCAAAATATGTAAGTTAATGGGGCCAAATAATGGTTGATATAAGTTGCTTTCTGTGTTAAAGACATTTTTTCCTCTTTTTTCTAATACATAAAGCTATTAAGTTGCGCTCTCGCATTTCCTAATGTGGTATCACATATTTATTATGTAAAAACTACTAAAGTGAACCAATCAACATCTTATTTTTAGAAATTTTGTATAACAGTTCCAAAACGTCAATTTCAAGATATTGAATAAGAGTAGGAAACGAGTGGCTGGTTGGTTCATTAAAACGTATGGACTTTGGTGTTCCTCTAATCTCATGCACCGTGAACTTCGGGTCAAATCTTGCTTAATTTTTAACAAAGGAATTTGTGGCCACGATTCTTTCTTCTTACACGTTATTAGAATATATCAAAACGCAAACGTAAAGATACACATAAAGAAATAATCATATATATATATATATATGTACCTGTTTAAGGTGAGGAGACGAATGAGAGAATCGACCAAGCGATGGCCTTTGCAGAGTACAAGGCAAACGGTGCGGCCAAGGTGCTCGTACCAGCTAATCAGCGATGCACCGAACTGCATCGGTGGCCAAACGTTCTTAGGAGCCACTTTCCTCATCACGTATTGCGCCCCATGTACTCCCTTTGGCACCTTGTAATATGGCTGCCATTTTTATATGACTTCATTTTGTTAACCCAAAATAATCATATCCTAAAGAGAGTTTGTACTGAAAATGAAACTATACCAAACTATTCAGTTGTTTGGTTTGGTTGATATACTTTCAAAAACAGGAAACCCCAACCACGAACAAAAAGGTGTGTATCATATATACACTCCTATTACCAAATTTTTGTAATCATACAACACAAATTTAAAGTAGGTTCATTTTCAATTTGGTTACCACATTTCTTAAACCGGGAAAAAATCTAAACACCAAACTGAAATCACCCGTATTGCGATTTTGGTTCTACTAGTAGACATATGTTTCCTTCTCTATTTTCATGAGAATTTTAGCTTAAATTCTCCCTCCCATATTTACTATAGACAACTAAAACATGAAATATATATTAAAAATATTATGCCACAATTGAGAATGAACCGTATATATGTAAATATGTATAACTGACTTACAGGAGCCAAGAGAGTGAGGGACTTGATAGCTCCAGGGTGTTTAACGGCGAGGGCAAGAGCCAGAACACAACCTAAAGAGTGAGCCACAATGTGAAACTTTTTGAGTTTATACTGAGAGATCACCGAATCAATCATCTCCAAATGTTCTCTTAATGTATACAACGAGTCGTTTGGCTTTGGACTTCTTCCATAACCCAAAAGATCGACTGCGATGAGCCTATAATTCGATTTGGCTGAATCAGAAAAGTTTGGGAAGAGAGTCTCTGTCCAAAAGGATGATGATGATAAGAAGCCATGTATGAACAAAACGTTGTCTCTTGCCTTCTTATTGTCTGCACATATATATATTTCCCAAAATTATTAAGAAAGCTTCTAGTGTATGGGATGCTGACGAGTGGCGACAATAATATTTATTTATAGACTCAAAACAATGCAAACCCTTTTATTCATATGATTAATATTCTAAACGGCGATCAGTGTTATAATTCTTGTAAGTACTTTCTTTTCGTAAAATACTCATATTAATTGATGTGTTGGTCAAAAACAAAAAATCTTTTACATATGTTTTCTTGGAAACAAATTAATGCTTTCTGAATTACAAAATATTTTTTGTTTTTCCTAATTGACTTTACAATAACTGGTTACTTATTATTGTCTTGAGAATGCATTAAGTAAAAACATCATTTAATATGAAAAGAAGGAATTATGTTTTACTACTTTTTATGTGAATGGTGATTTTCTTTTCTTAGTATTTTTATAACAAGGAACCAACATTCATCTCACAAGAATTTAAGGTAACCAAAAAATATTTTTTCTGAATGCGTATAAATGCAAATATTTGTAGGAAATTTGGAAATAGTGAACTTAATTTTTACCTTTAGGTTGTTGAACTTTGACAAATAGAGAATCTTTGTTGGAAGGAGAAAGCCATGAAGTGCAAAAGCGGCAATGACAATCAGACCATCTTGGTTTTGTCGTAGATTTCTCAACGACCGTAGAGTTCAAAGTCATTAACCTCGTTTTGTTACCACTACTAATCTTCTTCTTAGAATCATCATTGTGATCACAAGATTCCACCACGTTGTGTCTCATGATCAAACCCTTATAGTTTAAGTATTTCACGGAACTCACGAGCTTAGAGAGCCTCGTTAGAAAAGAAGGACCACGTGAGTAAAGTGTGTCTGAGATCTCATCGAAATGGATCTTAGTTCTTGTCATCGACACAACTTTGGAGTACTCTCCTCGTTCGGACACGATGATCTTCCGGGTCTTGGCTTGTGCCACGAGTGGAGAAGAGCAATAACAGGGTTTCCATTCGGATTCGTAGAAGAAATCTAACGTCTTGTAAGTAAAACAAAGCAAGAAATCTAAAATGTCGAGGAAAAAGAAGACGAAGAACCCTACGGTTTGGTTGAGCCACCGTCCAATGGCCATGATGAAAAAATGGCTTTGATTTGAACTTTTGTGGATGTATACGTGAGAGTGTTATGTAAATTGATAATGTGTGTGTGAGAGAGTGGGTAGTTTATAGGAGATACAGATATATGTATTTATTGTTCATTTAACATAATGTGCTGTCCAAAGTGATTAAATTAGGTGGAGGTTGCATCCTTTTTTTGGGTGGGCAAACACTAAATTAACTATTTTAATGTTCATTATAATTGTTCAAAGTATTTTTATTACTTGGAATGTAATATATTGATTTATGGTTTGAGAGACTTTCGGAGCTCTGAAAGAAACTGTAACTAGCTACTACATATTTTTATAAGTGCGATTTTTATTTTATTTTATAGTAATAGTCTAAAACCAAATGCTGAAAGAACATTTCATAATTTAATTATATTGCATATTTGTCTAGCTTTCAGGTAATTCTATAAAATATAATAACTTAAATGAATACTAAAATATTTTAATTTACTAATGGAATATATTTGAAAATATTTATATAACCAGTCTAAAATTTATTAAGGGTATTTATGTATTAACATTTATTTTTGGGCAAATATCTCAAATAGTCATTTTTGAAGTTTTTGTCACAAAAATAGACCTTGAGAGAAAAAAATGACCAAAATAAACCTTTTCTAATTTGAAGATTTTTAAATTTTTTATTTTTTTTAATTTTTAAACCTCAACTCCAAAACCCCCACCCCATAACTTTAAACTCTAAGTTTAGATTAGTTAACCCAATGGTATAAATATATATTTACATCCTTTAATAAAGTCTATTTTTTTTTCTTTGAGTGTTATTTTTGGGACAAAAAAATTTTTAGGTCTATTTTGGTCTTTATCTTTTTTATTTTATTTGATAAAAGAAACATATTATGTATTACTATGATTGTGAAAATCTATAAATATACTTGATATTTTTATCATTTTGTGTCTAAGTTTTTTTTTGAATTACTTTATCATATAAAGTTTAAGAATCGATGTCTCCAATTTTAGCGGAGTTTTTGTTTTTTTGAAACATGATGCTCAAATTTAGTATTAACATGATTTTACACGTGTAAAATATATTGCTAGATTTTGTTAAATATAAAATTTTCCTAATCAAATTTTGATAAAATGTTAATATAAATATAATATATATATTTTAAAACTAAGGTAAAATATGTAATTTACTATTAAAATAAATATAGAAACTATACAATTAGTTACTAATTTCAAAAAATCTTTTAGTGTTTTATTTAAATTAAGAGAAGTGTAAAAATTAAATATGTTCTCTCTATCATTATTTGTTTGTTAGTATTTTGGTGTTAGTTTTACTAGAAAATAATTTTTATAGTATATTCCTAAATAAACACCCAAAATCAAAAAAATAAATAGAAAAAAAATGACTGAAAATACATAAATAAAATGAATAAATATTTTTTATAATTAATAATAATTAAATGTACAATTACGTAAAAAATTGTTAAAAAGAAAAATGTAACTAGTGAAAACAAAAATATAAATACATTAAAATTTCAAATTATTTATTTATGCAAGTGATATGATTTTTTTTTGTTTTTTATTAAATTGTAGAAATTATTATATATTTGCATATGCATGCATGTATATTAGAGCAATTCCTACTATTTTTACTTTTTCTATATTTAAAAATAGATGAACTTATTATATAGGTGCCTACATAATATATTTTTTCTATTTAGGAAACATTAGTTTTACTTTTAAATATAAAGGCAGAATAGTACAACTTTATTTTTTGAAATAAAACTCACTTTTTATAATAGAGTTCTTCTGGTTTAGAAAAAAAAATATAAATGAGTTAGAAATGGTCTTATCTATCGTTGGTCGATATGTCACATGTGCAATTAATAAACCTCTCATCATCATTGTTTTTTAATATTAGTCAGTCCAACTCAAAGACAGCCTAACCTATAGTTTGTTGTCCTGTTAGCCATATCTCAGATTACTTTTGAGATTTACAGTAACTTTGTGAAATCCAAAGAGACAAGTAGTACATATGCACTCAAGAGAAATTAATATTTGTGTTAATCGAACAACAAAAGTAATAGTGTACGTAGAAGAAACATGTGCTATCTTTTGAATAAGTAGTCCGAGTGTTAGATACGTAAGCTAGAGGAATGGTTCAAAATTCTCAACTACATATCACAGAAAACAGTATAGATCTCTCTCAATTGGAAAAGATTTGACAAAGTTAAGAAAATGGAGATCACATATTACAAGCCTTTCAACTTCACTCGTTTTCTTCTCTGGCTATCACATTTTCAATCTACTCAAGCTTTCACAAATTTCATATTTAATTGGTAGATTGGAAACAATATCTACTTATTCACATTGCCAGAAGCTGATTCTTCTCCTTATGGCATAGATTTCAAACCTTCTAATGGCCAACCCACCGGGAGATTAATCACTATGAAAGCCAGTTAAAGAGACTAATCCCTAATAGTGGTCGCACCATTTCTGATACCGTAGTCTGTTGATTCATGCAGCAATATTTTATATATTATATGTTAAATATTTTATTTATTTCTATGATCTACAAAAAGAAGTAAATAAAGTAAAAAATCAGATTACTTGTAAAAATAAATAATTAAAATTGTAGTGTATAAACATTTTCTATTTGACAGAAACAATATGTGTTTTAAATGAATTAAGCAAGTGGAAATCCTCTTAGTGATTTGATTAAATGCCCACTATGATTCTACATGAAGTTTTAAAAAGGACAGGAATTATGCAAGGAGAAAAACTTACAAAAGGATTTTAGCAGGAATAACACAAATAAAATTATCCGTTGTTAAATCGTGTGTAATATTTTTTATAGTTTGTAATATTATAGTTATTCAGAGCATAAAAATGAATTAAGCAACAAGTTATTCTTTCTATATTATACTTCCAAAGGTTAAAATGATTATGTTCTCTCTATGATACATTTCTTTATTAGTGTTACGTAGAAATAAGATATACTTAAAATAACAATATTTAAATCATAAAACAAATAATTTTTATCGTAAAACATTTATTGTGAAACCGGAGAAAATACGTTAAAAGGTGGTTAGTAATTGATTAGATATAAATGTGCCTTGATGTGAGGGTTTTATACAATACAACGATCCAATTGAACATGACCCTCATAGTTTACAAAAACAATTAAAAGTCAACGAAGGATAGATACGTTGACTTGTTGTATGGCATAAAAAAGTCAGCATTCGGTTGGACTGACAGATGAAAACAGTGGTAATAAAAAGAGTTTGTAAGTTTGGAGAAGTCAAAATGCTGAATCCATAAATGCAACCAATATTCGTTCATGGAGTTTGTAAGGCTTGAGAAGTCAAAATGCTAATTCCATAAATGCAACCAATATTCATTCATGGAGTTTGGCAATGAGTATTGATTTATTATTACTATATGCTTTAACATTAGTTTCTGAAAGTTTAGATGATCCTAATTAATCTGTATCCAAATGATACATTATCACTGAAATTAAAACACAGGGTGAAGCCTTGGGAGAAAAATCAGCACCAACTCCATATCTAGAAACAAACACTGAGGCTAACACAATGGGATCAGATATGCTTCTGTTAGACTGGATTTTTTTTTTTGGATGACTGGACTTTTGTTCGTAAGCTCCTATATATAAAATCATTTAAAATGTCTAATTATAGTGCGTTCCCTAATAATGCAATACTAGTATTTGATCCGCGCGCCCGCGCGGATGTTATTTTTATAAATGTCTAATATTTTAACCAATTTATTTGATATAGTTGTATATATGACTGGAACTTAATATTCAATATCCGTTATCCGATTCGGGATCCCATCCTCTTAGAAAAATGGATATTTAGGGATTATGATAGTTATTTTACGGATTTGATTGATTCAAGTACAAATTTGGATAGTAAAATTATAGGTCAAAATATCGGATCTAAATATTAAATATTTAAAATTTAATTATAGTTATCTATGTATATAATATATACTTTTATATTAAAAAACTAAAATTTTAATTTTATAAAATTTTAATGATTTTGAGCTTTTTTAATAATAATTTTAAATAGACTAAATAGATGGTTAAAAGTTAATTTTTAATTAAAAAACATGTCTGGATATCAGCGTGTATTTGGATTTTAGTCTCAATATCCTAACCCCAAATATCCGTATCCGGATAACAATTTTATGAATCTGACGAATGCATATCCGAATCCGTATATCCTAGAATACCCCCAAAAATTCGATTCGTCCTTGACCTAACTCTGTATATGTATTATATGGTGATTAAATTTTTTAAATTTATAAATTACATAAGTTATTTTTATTAGATATATATCGTAGAAATGATAATACATTGTATTTGTTTGTATATATAACTATTTATAATAAATATTAGTATGTATTTTAATCATTAAATTGTTATGGAAAGTTACTTGATTTTGTTATTGTAAATGAATAATTTCATATTATAATCGAAAATTATTAACATTGTTATTTTTTTTATAGTTCAAATATAGTTGGTAGCTTATATGAATATGAATAAAAATAAAACTAATTTAATGTTATATATATGTATAATTTTGTTTTTATTAAAAAAAATTGGAAAGCATATATACAATTTTTATGAACTCTTTAATTTAAATGACAAAAATTGTTAATGGGCTTAGCTCAGATTTATTTTTTTCTTGTTAAAAATCAATGTTTAGATGTTTGGATACATGAATAATATCAATGGCATTCTTTGTAAATATTAGGTAAAATTAAGGGTTATTTCATATTTGTACTTCTGTTTTAATAGATTAGATTATATGAGACAAGCATGCTTCATTTATATAGCAAACTAGATGATTTTCTTGTGCTCATGGACAAATTTTAATATTTGTAAAGTAAATATATTGTAATAATTTATTGATATTTATATTAATTTTAAGTCAAACTATAATTTATATTATTAATCTTATATTATTTTAATTAGACATGTGATTTTGGATCAGTTATACCTAGTCGGTTTGAGTGTTTTTTAAATCAATAGTCGATTTGGTTATCACTTGAGTATATTTATTTGTTTTTATTTTTCTGAATTCAACTATAATATTTTTTTTATTTTAAATACATTAAATTTTAATTAATTTTCTTATTTCAATATAGGTAGTTGTTGTCTTATATATGTAAATATATTTTAATAAAATTATGTATAACTTAATATATATTTTTCTTAGAATGAAATAAAAAATAAACTAAAGTGTTTGATTCAATATTAAATAAACGAATATAATGATAATATACTGAAGTCTCATGCATATATATAAATTTTACAAAATAACTAAATTGTAACAATTAGTCAATATTTTTTTATTAATATGTTTTGAGTCATCTTGTATTTATATGTATAAAAGTAGATAGTTTATTATTATAAAATTATATGTTCTTATTGTAGTTAGATTTTTGATTTTGGATATAAGTTGGATAAGTTGAGTCATTCCTGTTTTGAGCATATTGAATTATATATATTCTTTCAAATTCAAACTGAAGTATAATTATTTTTTAGAGAAAATTACTCAGATTAACTCTAACATTTTACTTAATTACTAGTTTAATTTTGTGTAGCCAATGTAATCTAACATAGGTACATAAGATCAATTAACCTTGATAGTATCTATTTACTACAATTTAAAAATTATTTATTTAATTCCTTAACAAATAAAAAACTAAAAAAAAAAAATCTTTTAACCTATATTGTTGTCGATAGAAACAAGTAAAACATTATGGAAAATAAAACATTGTTTCGTCAAAGGAAATGTCGGTTTTAAAATTGCTGACGGTTTAATCTTTTTTCATCCGCGTAGCGTCGATTTCGCTAGTGGGATGACCTCTTGTTATCTCTTTTCTACCTTTATCAACACCAAATAACCATCTGGATTTTTCAGCTATTCATTTACCGCAAAAAAAAAAATTACTTGAGCCATAAGTAAAAGAAAAAAGTCAATACATAAACATAACCTGTCACAAAGAAAAGACGTGATAGGATTTTTGGTACATTAGGATTTTTTGTTTAAATTAAGTTTTGGTTATAATTTAGTTTACTTATTTTTGCTGGTTACTTAAATTTCGGCTTATTCAATTAAAATATAGGTATTTTGTAAAAAAAATCAGAATTTAATGGTTAATTGCGGTTTTCAATAACCATTTTGGTTAAAATTTAATTAGTTGGTGGCCCAAGAATTATTAATCTGTCAACAAAGTAAAAAAAAAATCTATCAAACTGTAGTTAAATATGTGGTAAAAGATAAACAAATCTATCAAATTCATATTAAATCTGTTAAAATTAAGTAAATTTGTGCTCAAAAGGATAATAAATCAGTTGAAACTCAAAATAAATCTGTTAAAATCAAAAAAATCGGCGACCAAAGGAAAAACAAATATATAGAATCCTATATAAATTTTTCAAATATAAGTAAATTTGTAGCCAAAGAAACTAAATCGAATTAAGTCTGTGAATATTTAATAAATTTGTGACCAAATATGACATATATATTAAAATAAATCTTAGAGATCTATAAATTTTAAAATTAATCTGTTGTTAAAAGAAAATAAACATAAGTTTGTTGCCACATAAAACATGGACAAAATTAGCCCGTGAGTAATAACATTATTGTAATTATTATTTTATAAGAAAAAACTTAGGGGTAAAACAACTATGAAATTTAAACTAGTAATTAAACTAAATTAGAGTCATTCTTGTAATAAATAGATGAATTAGGGTTAAACTAAATTTTTCCCTTATTTTTATTCTAATTAAATCAACTCAAATTAGTTTTATTTATCGCTTAAATGTGCACTTATTTTCATAATTTCATTAAATTTGATTTTTTTTTAAATATTATAAAGTAAAGCGATGAACAATAAGGAGTTGCATACATAAGTATAATTGATAATTTTTTGGAAGCTCAAGCTCTATGAACGCATATCAATATTTAGAATAAGTAAAATATTTGATAAATTCTAAATAAGTTTATACTTTTGACTTATTTGAAGGTAATCATAAAATTATTTAAATAATTTAAAAATGAAAATTCAGATTTGATTGGGTATTTTGATTATGGATATATTAAGTTTATCAAACATAGAGAAAATATTAAATTAAAAATAAAAATAAATATTAAGAAAAATGTATTTTCAATAATGATAAAATATAATTTATCTACCTCATTAAAATTATATAGTGGTATTCTATTTAAAAATATTTTGTAATTATTTGGTAAAAATATGCTTATTGTAAAAAAAAATCATTTCCTTTTTAATATCTATTAAAAATAAGCACTAAAAACATTATAAATATTTTTTAGAAATCATATTATACAAGTAAAATATAATTCATAGATATTTTGTTTTTTCTGTAATTGTATTATAATAAATTAAATATTATGAAAAATAATAAGATTAACTATATACTATTTTTAGTCAATTAAACACAAATCAGTTTATGTTACTTAATTACTTTATGCAATCATCTAAAAAATAGATAGATATAAACTAAATATTTCTTTTGCTTTGAAAAAATATATAGTTTATATTGTTTAAAATTATTTTTAAAGAAAATAATATTTCCTTTTTTGCATCAAGGCTATCTTTGTGAACTTTCTTTGAAATCACATTATATACCACTAGATTGTTGAGAACATCAAAATTTGTTTCTGACAGATCGGCAGGATTCCGTTGCGAGCACAAGTGAATTTTTTGAGCGAAGAAGAGACTATTTGGTAAGAATGATTAGTGAAAAAAATTCAAAAAAAAAAAAAAAAGAGAATGATTAGTGAAAATGGTACGGAAGAGATGTTGAAGAAGGCTATTATATTAAATTACATTCAACCATCTATACCTTTCTTCTCTCAAGACAAGCTACTCTATGGTCTTTTTATTGAACCACACAACCTTAAGGTAGTAAATATAGTACTTTTATGTAGATACATAAGGCATGAAGTGTCAAGCAATTAATTTGGAATTATTGTCTTTCAGTACCACTAGTTAATTCTTACTGAAGTTATATCAATAATTCAATGGCGTCAAACCAAATTTTAACGTTTGCGTTTAGTTTGACTAGCAAAACGCGCACGATTGATTGTGTCATATTAACTGTGTCAAGTCCCGTGTGTTAGCAGCGTTTGCATTAACTCGGAGTTAGAAAGTTCGTGGTGGCCTGGTGGAGCCACTCGTTTGCATACCATTCGCATGTGCCTTGAACTTGATTCCAGCTGGAAAATGCTCTGATCAAGTCAAACAAATCCCCCGGACATCACAACACTACATTTGTCTACACCAACTCCTACCGACCTATTCTTGAAACTGGTTTTGAACTATCGTCAATTTGGTTAGAATTTAATTGTCTAGTAACAATATGTTTTGGTTTGATTAGAATCCCATCGATATGGTTTGGTTTGGGGCTTTTGGAAGGGTTGGAGAAGCCTTGTTGTGGCGGCTACTTTCTACTTTTTACTTGCTTCAAGGGACCAAAACAAAACTCAAGCCAAGCGGCTTGTGAGGACCTGTCAAAGTTTGTCTTTTGGGACGCGTATCACCCAACCGAAGCTGCCATGGCATCTAACTGTTGCCTTAATGATCTCTAATTATTAATGAAATCGTTTGTGCAATCCATAACCACATGTAATGCGAGATTAGTCACTTGCTAATAAGTTATACCTTTCTTAAGAAACATAACAAGACATAGACTACTCTACAGATAGGATTCTCAAGCTTAGTGAAGATCGTAGATTAGAAAGTTAAACGAAACTGAAATAGAAACTTATAAGACCAAATAACATGACTGTAAACCACAAAACCTCAGTTACCAGCTGAATGAATCCTTAGACTTGCCAATTTTGGTTTTGTATGAACTCTCTATTTCTTCCTGCAGACATTTCATCAACAACATATCATATCACTTTTCCAAGAGCCCTTTTTACATATTTTCATGTAATAAAAGAATGGGGGGAGGGGAGAAATACCTTGCATGATTTCAGTAAAGGTTCTAAGAATGATGATCTGAAGAACTTGATTGAATTCCCAAGTAAACTTCTATCTGAATCTGACATGTGTTCAATACAACTGATATTAGTTACCATAGTCAAGGCTAATTTGAATCAAATCAACAATTACGAACGTACCATCATCATCCACATCCATTTTTGAGCCTCCCGAGTTGATTTCTTCTATTAGCTGAAAAAAAGAGTGTAATATAAGAAGCTTGAGGAACAATAGATTTGTGAGGTGAAGAGCTAATTCAGATCCAAACTCCTACTGTCTATTATCTTTTACCTGTGAAAGTGTTGGAACTGCCAATGGATCAAACTCATCGCAGTTATATGGGTCGATAGGAACACAGACACGACCTGAAATTCACAACACATTTCTTCTTAAGGTATATGAACATGACCCGTATGTATCTATTGGTGTGATTAAAGAATATATTCAAGAATCATCGGAACGGACCTGTTTTTGGATGGACACAGAAAGGTGCTTTAAGCAAATGGTTCATTTGTTTTGAGACCTGTAACCATATAACTTAACTTGTCAGTTGTTAATATCGTTTATGATTAATAAAACTGAGGCATATTTTTGCAACAAACCTCCAAGTCAATTCGAGGATACGTAAAGGTGAAGACGATTTCTTCAACGCACATACGCAGTGTTGGAGCCTGAAACATTGGGATACAAGATTGAAGATGATGAACAGATAATAGGATCGAGGAGCGAAATACAACTAAACATTTCACAACAGTAAACACACCTTGTGTTTCTTGGATTGCAGCGTGTTTTTAAGCTGCTCCCACCTTACAAGGCTGATGGCTTCTTCTGATAGAGATGATCTAGCTGAATTCTCCCACTTTTCTCTGAGCTCTGACTGAATATCTGTCGTGAAGATTTAGACCATTGCAAGTCAGGAAACTGTGGTTAGAAGGACCACGAGTAAGCTGAAAAAATATACATCATCACACTTTCAATACCTTCATCGGAAATCATCTCAAGTATCTTCTCATACTTGTCTTTGCTAGAGAATATGCTTTGATTTGCTTGTAACTCACCCTCAAAGAAACCCTTGAGATAATCAACATACGATCTCCTGTAAAAGCCCAGATGAAATTAGTAGGATACTGAAATAAGAAAGGCAAAAAGGTGATGGAGAAACACACTTACGCAAGGAAGGGATGAAGAGAATAACCCATAAGAGCGACTTTTCTTGCATTGTTCTCATTTCCCTGAGGGCCACACATAAACAGTAATTGAGCTTTAGCCAATTTCACAAAAAGAAACTAGCATTTAGCTATTGAGAAAGCCACCTTATAAACACGGAAGTATTCAGCAACTGCTGACCTCTGTTCATTAGTCATCCTGCAGAATTTGAGTTTCATTTCACAACGCAAAAGCAGAAAGTGATTCAACAGTGTTAGTGAGCGTTAAGTAATTGTTATTTACCTGCGAGCTTTAGGATCACAAACCCAACAGTGAACTCCACGACGTCCACTGAAGACCCAGAGTATGTGTTTGAAACCAAAATCCTCTGCAAATTGGCAAGACGAAAATATAAGTGACTACATGTTATTCCTATGATAAGACCAAACAGACAGTGTTCCACATTGCCAAACACTAGTTCCATCAGTGAAATCCACTACGTTATTGACATTGAATAGGCTATATTGTGAAGAGCATAGACAGAGATAGCAACTAAGTCCCCTTAACAAAAACTCACATCTCAGGAACAGTACAAATGGAAGTTGTATCAATTTGAAACAGTGTGAGGTACCTGTGAGGGAAGTATGAATGACTTTGATAGCAACAGTCATCAAAGGCCAACATTTGGAGCAAACATCAGCTCCAGAGCAACAGTATCTAACGTCATCATAATCAGTTATATCCTGAGAAAAAACACACAATAATACAATATATTAAAGTCAAGAAAACACTAAGAATCAAAAAACAAGAAAATTATAAGATAAGAAATTGAAAAAACTGACAATATCAAAGACCAACTCTCTCTCGACAGGAGTAAACACATTGGGACCAGTTTGTGAATAAGCATGTCTCTTATCAGGCTGCAAGAGAACATACATAATAATGAGTTAAAAGAGGGTCACACACACACAGCTGATGAAGAAAAAGGGGAGCTCACATCAACGCTATAGACGGCGCCAATATCAATCTTGTAAGGAAAACAGGATTTGATAGAATCTTCCATGGCTGAAGCAGTCTTGAAGGACTTGTAGCGAAGATAAACATCGTTCTCAAGAGTAAAAGAGAACTCTCTTCGACCAAAGTAGTATTCATCGCAACCAGGATGTTTCCCATCTATACAACATTAGAATACATGTCAAGTGTGTGTGTAAGCGAAAGCACAAACAAAAAAAAACAGAAAGCAAAAGTACCGTGTCCGTAAGAAAGCCATTTGTGAATATCAGTGTAAGGAAATAGATTTCCTGCAATGAATATAATTAGATCTAAGAAGAAGAAGAAGATAGAAATGTTGTGATGATGATAAGAAAGAAAGAGAAAAGGAGTTTGCCGTAGTAAATGCGGAGGTAATGAACATTGAAGAAGTCTTCTGGTTTTGGGTTGTTGATTTGTGGTGCATCCATCATCATCATCGTTTCATCTTCTCTCTTCATCGTTCCCGCAACCATTTTTGCAGAGTAGAGAGATTCACACTATCATATGAAAAGGAGTTCAATCCACGATTAGAGAAACGGCGGGAAAGAGGAGCCAATTAGGGTAAAATTTGGCGGGACAAATATATAACGGGCCAAACTCTATGACGGGTTTTTCTTATTTAGGCCCGTTAATAATTTAGCTGTAGAATATATAAAAACAGAATTTGCTTGTTTGGCCCGTTAATGATTAGTCATTTGAAAAGATTAGGATGTGGGGATATTGGAACAGTACTGAGTTGAATAGGACAAAGGTTCTAATGTATGATTTCAGCCGGATAACTATGTTGCATTACATATCTTTTTCACTTTGAGTGAACCAACAAACATCATGTTAACTATTTAAAAAACTTCGTTCAAGGTTTATAGTGATAATCAACCATTGATTGATTGAAAAAACTATTTTTACAATAATGATTCCAATAATTATTGTTGCGGTTAACTGTGCACTTACAATTTGATTTCATGCTAAAATTCCTAGCTACCACCAGATTTAGTCGACCTATTGAGTCTTAACCTAGAAGTTAATAAAGTGTTTTTAGACGGTATGTATGAACACTAGTAGAAAGGGAGATGTGAACACTTATCTCGTAATTAAGACTTTTGTTTGTTCTTTATACGTTTTAGGGAATGTGCTTGTTACATATGGTCAAATTGTATATATTCGGAGTATTATGTTTATTTCATATCTCAATGAGTGACTTTCATGTTATTTGTTCATCTTTCTTTTCCATTCCATGGTATTTTTATTAAGGTTTCATTTGGATTTATGACGAGTGGAGATGAGTTATGAGATGTTGTGTATGGCACGCCATCTCGAGAAAAGAAGAGATGGGTGTTACAACATTCACCACCATAGAAAGCACTAGTGCACATTAACAAAGAAAACAAGCCCCATAACTCAAGAGATCATTCACAAATACATGAAAAAGGTTGAACTTTTATACGTCAAGTTATTTAAAAATATAGCACCACCAGTATACAATAAGTACACAAGAACCATCCACAAGAACATATACACACAATGTCGTTAAGACAACTATGAGATGCTTTTTTAAAAGAAATTTTGATGTTACGGAGGTGGAGGTGGCAGAGAAGTATATTTATGTTGATCAATGTAATGATTTAAGGTGGAATTCTAAGAGATGAATGAAATGAAACAATATTGTTTAAAATAGAACGAAAACATATCCACACAAACTTGTTTACAATACAATGTCTACATGAACTTATGCATATGTCCACAAAAATTTGTTCAGATTTGTTTATTTACTTAATTTTGATTGAATGAGGGATATTTAGCATATATAAATATTTGTATAGAAATAATGGTTGCATCTTTAGTTTACTTCCAGAAAAAAAAAAGATTTTACATAACATAGTAATAAATTTAATACTCATAATCTTACATGTTATCCATTTCCGCATTACAAACCATTATTGTCCATACATATATTTTTGTCCATGTTTGTCTCGTCCATGTTTTTCCATATACAAATTCATCAATCTACAATTTCACCATCCATAATTCATTCTCTCAAACCTCACATACAATTTATAGTTGTTTATGTTTTTTTAGATCCACCCGAAAAACAGAAATTCAAGTGTTGATTACAAGTTTGGTTTGAAAAAATTGTCTAAATCAAACATTGTGACACTAGCTTCTTTCACCCACCAACCAATACGTTTTGCTTGAGTGCTCTTTAATCTTTATAATACTATTAATCGTTCTTAGCCGATGATCATAACCCCTTAAGGGTGAGGTTTACCTTTGATATACGTGTATACACACACCGGTTAACCTAATGTGCACACTACCACAATCAAATGGTATGTCAATGTAAACGAGAGATAAGAAAAAAACAGCATTTTTTTGTTGTTATGTAATGAAACAAATAAATATGAGGATTAGAACGATGTAAGATTTGAAGGATAAAGCGTTAGGTTAAAGGCATGTCACGGGAATTCAGAGATCATGAACCAAACAATTATTCATGGAATAATTAACAACCAAGTCTCGAACTGAACCATCAATTATAAGCGATCCACTGTTGCGGCAACGATGACTTTGTCAAACAAGCCTAATGTATAAACTTTCATTTGAATCAGAGATTGAAGACAAGTATTAGGTTAGATATGTTCACAATATGCCTAAACATCAACTTTCGTTGGTTGAGGATGAATCACTCACTTATGTTCGCAACCTATTACAATTTTGATGAATAGATTAACCTAAAACCAGATACTAAGTTGTCAATTTATTCTCAACATTAAATTTAACAATAGGTGAAGATAAACGAAGATAAATCTCTATCTATGTTTAGTTAAATGACTCATGAATCCTTTGAAATCTCCAAACTTAACTACGAGACTACTCATACATGGCAGCAAAAATCACAACAATAGAGAATGAAAAAATCATGTCTAAACCAATAATAATAAGCAAAGCGGGTTCAAAAATCTTCTCCAAAGGATGTAGAGATTATTTTATCTCAAACTATCAAGCTCTCTCTCTCTCTCTCTCTCTCTCTCTCTCTCTCTCTCTCTCTCTCTCTCTCTCTCTCTCTCTCTCTCTCTCTCTCTCTCTCTCTCTCTCTCTCTAAAAAGTGGTGTAGTCTGCTATAGACAACAATATATTGCAAATTTGTGGCGGCTTTAGGAGGAAAAGGGGAATTTTTTTGGTCAAATCATGAAATATTGGAAACTTCCTTAAAAGTTTCAGTCGCTGGAGCGACTGCTCCATTTGGTTGTTTTGTTCCGAAAACCTCCAATTTTTTTCTTTTCTGCCTCTTTTTCTCCAAGTGATCCACATTCCATCAACGCCAACTTCATACCTGTAATAACTCGAAAAAGACTCAATTTTGTTTTTTAAAAACATTGTTATAAGGTGCCAAAAACACAATTCATCAATTCTCCCATACTTATATCTTTGTTTTTGTCCTCAAACAATCAGAACCTAAAGAATGGAAGAAAGATTTGAAAACATGAAAACTCACTTATCCTTCACAACACCACTTTTATCTCAACCAGTTGTAAGCCACATCCATTAGTACCATCCTTAGAAGGTACTCCATGTATTCGATCTTTGCTTAGCAACCTAACCATTTTTAGCCCACAACTCACAAGAGATATCCAAATTCACCACTAGTGAGCTCATTTAAAATGGTCACCTATAAATTTAGAAAGGTATAGTAACTAATCAACTAAGACTATGGAAAGAATATAGTAAGAAAAATGGTCAATATATTAACTGAACAAATTACGTATATACCTTAATGTCGATTTTAGTTATTAACGAAAGACTAAGAGGGGGGGGGAGAGAGGTGGATGCCCTTAAATTTATATATAATTTGTGAATTTTAAGAGTTGGTAGATTTAAAAAATTATGTAGATTGTGAAAATATATATACATTGACTTATAAAATTCGATCATAACTTTTTTAGATTGGTATAGACTTTATGAATTGGTATTACCTCTTTTCTATTATTCTTTTTTTTTTGTAAAGTAAATATATAATCATGCTAATCTATATATATCATGATTATTTCTTTTGATTTCAAAACATGTTTTTAGTTAAAAATAAAATAATAGTGATACATACAAAATTATGCTAATATGATAAGATGTATATTATATTTGTTTAGTAATTCATATGTTATTTTAGTTTCTATTAACTAATAAAATAATATAAATATTATTATTTATTCAAAATTGTAAAAAATGTAATGGACATATAATTTAGATTGACGGTGAAATAGATATTTAGTAAGAATAATTATTTCATTTTCTAGTTTTTAATAACATGAATTTAGAAAATCTCATGGTTACATATAATATTTTGAAAGTTGAGTCTTATGAGTAAAAATGAATATAATCCATCTCTCAATAACACTAGAGTTAATTAGATTTAGAAAATCAAGAATAACTAAACTTTTTAAATAACAAATGATTTGAATGAATTTTGAAATTTTTTAAACCAATAACAATGGATTCTATTAAGTGTTTTGAAAATTTATGAACCAATAACAACAGAATCTCAAAAAATTAAAAGTTGATAAGAATTTACTTACCAATGAACTCTCCTTTTCTTTTTGGACAAAACCAATGAACTCTCCTAAAAAGCAAGAGTAGAGCCTTAGTCCCTATTTGGCCCTTATCAATACATATTTAGAAGATTCCCTGCGTGGCGCTTATCAATGATTCTCTAAATTTATATATAATTTGTGAATTTTAAGAGTTGGTAGATTTAAAAAATTATGTAGATTGTGAAAATATATATACATTGACTTATAAAATTCGATCATAACTTTTTTAGATTGGTATAGACTTTATGAATTGGTATTACCTCTTTTCTATCATTCTTTTTTTTTTGTAAAGTAAATATATAATCATGCTAATCTATATATATCATGATTATTTCTTTTGATTTCAAAACATGTTTTTAGTTAAAAAGAAAATAATAGTGATACATACAAAATTATGCTAATATGATAAGATGTATATTATATTTGTTTAGTAATTCATATGTTATTTTAGTTTCTATTAACTAATAAAATAATATAAATATTATTATTTATTCAAAATTGTAAAAAATGTAATGGACATATAATTTAGATTGACGGTGAAATAGATATTTAGTAAGAATAATTATTTCATTTTCTAGTTTTTAATAACATGAATTTAGAAAATCTCATGGTTACATATAATATTTTGAAAGTTGAGTCTTATGAGTAAAAATGAATATAATCCATCTCTCAATAACACTAGAGTTAATTAGATTTAGAAAATCAAGAATAACTAAACTTTTTAAATAACAAATGATTTGAATGAATTTTGAAATTTTTTAAACCAATAACAATGGATTCTATTAAGTGTTTTGAAAATTTATGAACCAATAACAACAAAATCTCAAAAATTTAAAAGTTGATAAGAATTTACTTACCAATGAACTCTCCTTTTCTTTTTGGACAAAACCAATGAACTCTCCTAAAAAGCAAGAGTAGAGCCTTAGTCCCTATTTGGTCCTTATCAATACGTATTCAGAAGATTCCATGTGTGGCGCTTATCAATGATTCTCTATTTTCTAAGCAACTTTAAGGTTATACTGTTTGTAATATACAGTTGATTGCGTATCTAATGTAATAGCATAACCACAAATAGAGTTTTATTTGTTGTTCTTGCTTATTTATATTTTTGAATGAATGTTAAATTTATTCTTATCAAAAAAATATTTTTATAACTAATGTGACAATGATTGAATGAATGTAAGAATCTGAAAAAACGAAGAAATCAGTTGACAGAAAAATCAAGTTGTTCTTGCTTATTTCACTCAAAGTCACACTAATATATAAATATAGGATGGGGATGCGTTCTGGAGTTTCGGCCAGATTCCGAAGAATATGTTCATTGAGTGTTGAACATGTCTGACATTGAATTAATGGAAAAGAACTTATAAGTTGATACCGTCCATCAATTATACATAAATGAAAGGACACTCATCAACGGATGGTTCGAATGAAATCATCAATTCATCACACATATTATGAAAGGATTCGTGATCAAGTGTATGAATGGCCAAGTGTTAATCTGCACAAGGCATAAACGTTAAAACTATTATTTTTAGGCATAAACGTAAAGAAAATTATTTTCTTTCCATGAGGACCAAATGGTTTTGGTTCTTGTTAATTTTATAAAATGCATATAATTAATTATCTGAGTATTATATAAAAAACTTAGTAACTAAACAATGATAAAATCACAAAAATATTTGATTGGCGATGAACACGTTGGGATATGGAAAATAACAGGCATCTCCTCCAAGCAAGGAAACAACTGCAATTTTGGGATTTAAATGATCGACATAGAAACAATGAGTGGACACATTTTATAAAAAAATGATTCTCTCCAACCAATGCCTGTACCGTTCTGTCCATAGAAGTGCTAGTATTAAGAAAAGAAAACAAAATCTAAGAAAATCATGATGTCAACAGTATTTTTGCAGAAAGAAAATATCGAAATTATTTTCAAAACATTACTTTTAAGTAGTAAATGAGATTCGCAAAAAGTCATAGGGTTGCAAAGGGCAACGAAGTACCAAAGACATTTAGAAAAGGAAAAAAAATAGATGGAGTGGAGTGGAGGGGGTTCTCAAGAGTTCCTCGTGCTCAACAAGTAGTCCCCGACTGTCAAATGAAGATGTTCTCCAAGGACCACAGTCACCTTTGGCACCTTCTCAATGCAGCTTACAGTTATCTGCTCGTACAACACACATCTTAGGTTCATCAGACACTTAACTAAAGCAACGATCATCATTTTTTTTATTACATACCTTCCCGTTTCCTTCTTGGAATTCTGATTTCAAATTAGAATGGTCCCGCGATAACAAGTACGCTTGGAGCCCGCTTGCAAATTTCACATCTCCTGAAACCCATATATAGATATGCGTTCGTTAACACAGGGAGAGAATCAACGGTGAACAACAACAAGCATTATTATGATGTGATGGTGACTCACCTGAATATAAGGCAACAATAGCTTCTTCACTGAACTTCAAAGCTGGTCTAGCCAAGCTTATCTTAAAGGACAGCTTTGATACGTTTTGAAAACTCTCGTCAGATAATATCACCTACAAAATATCAGACACAGATCATTCATTACGTTTCTGACTTCGCAGGCGTGGAAGGAGTGTTTATGATGATGTTGACTTACTGCATGAGATGGCATCAAAGTCGACGAAAGCAAAGAGGAACCAATTGTATCCTTTATGTATTGTTCCTGCCCACAAAAAAAAAGAAAAGAAATAAAGATGGACTTTATAAATATTTTCTTATAGCAATGCACTTGACAAGTTCACGAATATGAGTGGGTTTTCAAGAGGAAATCATCACATCGGTTAGATAGTGCTCAAGCCAAGAAGAGAAATACAAAACAAAAGCAGTTACCTGAGAGTTCAGAACTTGTTGCAACGCAGATTCATCTTTGTCCAATGATTCAATGTACACTTCCACAAAGTCTGTTGGTTCCAGACCTGACTTCTTCCGTAGTTTTTGAATCCTATTGACAATCTATATAACACAGGGAAATAATAGCTCATGAGCACTAGCATCGGAAGAAAAATGATAAGAGACAGAAAAGGGAAGGGAACACAACGATTATAGACAAAAATTCTTATAAGAAAATGTATTCCTACGGTATCATCTAGCACCGCATATTAAGGAATATCTATTTACCTCACGAGCAACACCTGCTTCATACAATGAATCATCTGCTCGTAGATCCAAAATCACCAAAACATCACCTGCATCATGAACGAAAGCAAATATTACATGTATCATTAACAGTAGATCACCCGTAATCGATTAAAGATTCAAATAAAATTGACAACAGAGAGGTAATCAGTTATGATCTGTACCATCTCCATTTGCATCAATCTCTGTTTCTTTCAAACCGTCCGGGCGTTTGAAAACCCTGACAATCTGAACAACACATGAAATAAGTGTCAGAATTTAGCTATTTACAGCATATTCTTCGTTTTCTATCCCACAAGAAAAAGACATACCTTGATATCCGTTAGCTCCAACGTGTGTCCCGCAATTGTAACTTTCCCAGCCTCCTCGAGTCTTAAGATATCTTGCTGAGACATTTGTTTAACTTCTTTTGCAACAATCCCCATTGACTTTCCAAGCCGTTTTCCCAATACACTATAGGAATGAACAAGTTAAATCACTTTCCACATTGAGCACAAAAGGTTAACAGCAAAACGCAGGAAGACAACATGACCAACCTGAAATCTGGTTCTGCTTTTAGAGACGCATACTTAAGAGTATCATTGCATGGCACTAGAGATCTTACATTAAGTTCTTCCAAGACATACTGCAAGGGAAAATCAAAATGGATGAGCTTATAGTATTGGTTCTTTGAGTATCAAGAGAAACAAAATAGCTGTAGAGACATGTTTTGCTGATTTCACTAACAACCTCAAAACCTTCTTGTGCATATTTATATATGCATAATAAAGAACTTCAAGAAGATACACTAATGTTTAATGTAACATAACACAACAGACCTCTCTTAGTTTTCCAGTTATGTCATCCAAGAATTCTGCATCTGGATGAACTACAGTGATTTCCCTGATACAAGAAGGATAATTATGTGTTACTTTTTTGTTCAGAGTAGACTAACATAACAGATTCTGTAAGCCAGAATAGTAATTAAGTACAAAGCTCACTTTAGAGGAGTTTTCAAGGGTAGCTTGTGACGCTCACGAATGTTTCGAGCAAGATCAATGATTGTCATCATCCTTGTAACACTTTTCTCAATCCTCTCCACTCTCTGGTTAAACACAACGAAATACAGATAAGCAAAAATTCAGACAATTCATATGTTATCCTTGGATATAGGGATATGGACTTCAGTATTACCGTTCCTTCCGCTTCTGGGAAACTGCAGTAATGAATGCTTTCCTCAGAACCTTCACATGCTTTCCGCAGATTCTGGTATAACGTCTCAGTGAAGAAAGGTGTAAAAGGGGTCATCGCTTTGCAAGAAGTGAGGAGCACCTGGAAATCCAGACACAATTATTAGTCATTACAAATGTTCAAATAATAGTCACCATGAACGATAGTATTCCCACAACTATTTACTATACATTGTATAGAGTTGAAAGCGCAATGTGACAGTCATCTTCTCCAGTACGGCCTTTTAACCTCTTGCGGTTGAATCTAACATATATGTTAGTGAGATTGTCGAGGAACTTCAAGAGATAAGGAACAACCTGAAAAAGGAAAGGAAAGATGTGATAATTACCACGAGACAGTGATAACTTAGTATAGAAACCACATCATGCTGAAAAAGACATGTAAATAGCTTACAGTGTAAAGACGATAACCATCCATCTCCTGGCGGACAAAACAAACAAGACTCTGCGTAGCTGAGTGAATCCACTGATCGAGAACGTTTGACGACCGTAAAGTTGCTAGATCAGTAGGAACAAATGGTCCAGAACCCTCGATCTCAAGTCTCTTTGCATTCTGAACAAGGAACCGATATGCATTGTACCATGGAAGAAATACATCTTTGACCTAGTGACCCCCCTCATACAGAGACCAAAGCAGTTCAGACAAACAATAGATCTACTCAAATAAGCAGCAATAAAATCAAAATCAAAACCAAGATTACTCACAACACCAAGTACTCCTTCCTTTTTGAAGCGTAGTGGCTCACCGCGTACGACCGGAGAATTTATGATGTACAATCGCACAGCATCCTGTCAGCGTTCACGTAAAATTACTAATTAATGACGTGTACACAGCTGCCAAGATAAAAGTAAAAGTAAGAAAAAAAATGAAAAAGCATTAAAGCGTATTACAGGGAAAACTTACAGCTCCATACTCATCTATGACTTCCAAAGGAGGCGGATAGTTCCGTAATTTCTTACTCATCTTTTTTCCATCCTCAGCAAGCACAAGACCATTGCAAATCAGATTTCGAAATGCTGGCTTTCCAAATAGTGCAGTCGACAGCACCATAAGCGTATAAAACCTGTATATGTCAAACCAGCAGTTAAGATGTTATTAATTGCCTACTTAGCAGAAAAACAATATTGCTTTTTCAATACACTTCTAAAATCACATTTGCTATACACTAAGTAACTGAGGATAATTAAGATCTAGATCATCCAATAGAGAAAAGGAAGTGAGGAAACCCAAGATATAGTAAGGAATGATTTTACATATGCAAGTTTAACATACCATCCACGAGTTTGATCAAGCCCTTCAGCCACAAAATGACCAGGGAAATTCTTCTCAAAAAGCTCCTTGTTTTCAAAAGGATAATGGATGTACGCATAAGGCATTGACCCACTCTCAAACCAACAATCAAAAACCTGAAGGTAATATAAGCATAACTGTGAGATAACACTCCAGATAACATGAAAAGGTAATATAAGAAGGGGATCCATCCTACGTCTTCTACACGACGGAGCACACCAAACTCAGGCCCACGACCAGATGGGATTGTAATTTGATCAATATGGTGACGATGCAGATCAAAGACCTGGACCAAAAATCATCAGAAAGACAAAATGAGCACCAGACTGTTTTGACAAGTAGTTGCAGCAGGAAGATAGACAAACGAAAAACAAAATGCAAACAACAAAAGAAGAGACCTTGACACCAGAGAGCTTTTCAAGCTTCTCGACAGAATCCATGACAACAACTTCCTCACCATCATCACTGATCCATATCGGTAGAGGCGTGCCCCAAAACCTACTTCGGCTAACGGCCCAATCCCTTGCGTTTTCAAGCCAATTGTGAAAGCGTTTATCCTGAGTTGCAGGTCAATCAAGAAGAAGGTATTAGAGAAAAAAACTATTCACCTCATTCTCTAAAACTGATATACTCGTAATCTATATAGAGAATTGATCCTTCTTCACTGACCTTCACATGATCAGGTACCCAGTATGTCTGATTATTGTTTTCTAACAATTGTTCCTTCAACTGCTCCACCCGCACAAACCTGACAGGTCAAACACAAACAAATTTCAGCACCCTAACCATGCATAAGAAAAAAACAACAAGTTTGACATGATCTTTGCTAATTTCTACGTGCCATATAGATCTGATGTTCACTACTTATTAGAAAAAAATACAATATGGAAATGAAAACATGGAAAACAAGATATCCTCATTTGTTTTGCGATTAACTGCTAAAACTACAGAATAGCCAAAAGAGACTGGCAGATTGTCAAAAGAAAAAAAAATTAGGACCATCTTTTACTCCAACAAAACTGAGTCTGAGACAGGACGAAATCCTACATCTCTTATGCAAACTCAACGAAGAACAGGACCAGAGAGCCAAAGTGCCTCACTGGAACTACACTGAATGATGCAACAACTAAGACCTATGCTTAGGCTCATACGAAGCAAGAAGCATACCAACTAGGAACGGCTCTATATATGAGAGGAGTGTCTGATCGCCAGCAAAAAGGATATGAGTGAGTAAAGCTCCCAGTTTTAACAAGCCTGCCTTTGGCCTGAGATAACAAGAAATAATATTTAACAATAAGAAGCCGCCAAAAGATTAACAATCCAATGGTCCAAAATGCACTTAGATCCTCTAGACACTTGAAAATCATCGTGACCTATTAGAAATGTTAGGCATTAATAACCACCTTCACGGCTTCAATTATATCCTTGTCTGCATCTTTGACATACCGGCCACTGAAATGGGTAATTCTCTCAGTAAACAACCCATCATCATCAACAGCCACAACTAGATTCTCTCCCTGAAAGAGAGTAAAAATACATATAGAACATTTAACACTATGAGATAAAGGGAGCTCAGTAGAGTAGAGACAGGCATGAGTTCTTAAACATAATGCAAGCCTAAACAAAAGAGAAAGACACAACATGAGGACTCTTCCTAAACAAATAAATCATACAGCGTAGTCCCTTAAACCCCAAATAAATCCCAGAGCTACCAACACAAGATCAAAGATCAACTAAACTCCAACTTTTCTAGTCATGTCTGACGTTAAGGAGAATGTAGTAAAAAATGGAACCTTTTTAATGATCTTGTTCTCAAAACAAACACGATAATCGTCTTCACCAAAGGCAGGAGCACAGTGGACAATACCAGTACCACTGTCATCAGTGACATAATTATCTGCTACAACTCGAAAGGCCTCACTTGAGAAATCACTAAAGTAGTCAAACAAAGGTTCATACTTCTTCCCAACCAGGGAAGCTCCACTAAATTTCTCCAAAACTTCATAAGAATCAGTCGCACTGTCAGGTTTAGCACCACCTTTGGCTTTGGGATTTGGTTTCTTGGTATCAGCATTAGCTAAGCTGGCCTTGGGCTTATCGGCGGGAAGGGATGACAAGCGAGATTCAGCAACCACGTAGACTTTCCCATTGCTCTTGTTACGAACCTTGATATAAACAAACTCGGCATTAACACACAAAGCAAGATTGCTAGGAAGAGTCCACGGAGTAGTAGTCCACGCCACAAAAGCAGCATTATCTTGATCGCCAATAACTGGGAACGCCACCATAATCTCAGGATCTGGAACGTCCTTGTAGTTCTGAGTAGCTTCGAAGTTAGATAATGGTGTCTTACAGCCAGTACTATAAGGCATAACCTGCACCAAAAACATAACATTCAAATCACCAGACTTTAATCAAAGCACATAAAGAAGAAACAAATTGAGGGAAAGCCAAACCTTGAAGCCTTTGTAGACAAGATTCTTATCAAAAAGCTGAGCAAAAACCCACCAAACACTTTCCATAAAGGGCAGATCCATCGTCTTATAGTCGTTCCTGAAATCAATCCAACGCCCAGTCCTAGTAATCACCTTCTCCCACTCCTCCACATATCGAGTCACAATGCTCCTACACTCCTCGTTGTACTTATCAATCCCCATCTGAAGCACTTGATCTCTCCTTTTAATATTAAGCTTCTTATCAATCTCGTTCTCGACGGGGAGGCCGTGACAGTCCCAGCCGAAGCGACGCGTGACGTGGTGACCGGTCATGGTCTGGTAGCGAGTGACGATGTCCTTGATGGTACCGGCGAGGATGTGACCGTAGTGAGGAAGACCGGTGGCGAAAGGGGGGCCGTCGTAGAAGATGTACTCCGGGAGGTTCTCAGTTCGTTTGAGCTGTGTCTTGAAGGCATCGATCTGATTCCAGAAAGAGAGTACATTCTCTTCCTCGCGAGGAAATGAAAACTCCTTCCCTTCGCAGACTTCTTCCATGGCGAGTGAGAGAGAGAGATTAGGGTTTCTATGCGATTGACTCAACACAGAAGAAAACGGCGCAAGTGAGAGCTATGACTTTGATACTTTTTAACGGGCCGAGCTTATAACGTATATAGGGCTTTTTTACGTTTAGAAGAAAACTAGTCTTCTTCTTTTGCCACTTTTTTCACTATTACACTTCTTTTGAAAACCGATGGTTGGTGCGATAAGATTTCCTATATTCTTCTTGTCCATCTTGTTTATTTGAATCACTATTTTTCCAAATCTTACACTTTAGACTGAACAACAAAATTAATTACAATTGATGCATTGTTACAAAATTGACGATGACAATCAAAATTTACAATATTGTTTTCAGATTTTATAATTTAAAAATTAAAATTAATTATTAAAAACCCTCTTCTCTTTTGATCAATTAAAAAGTCAAAATTTTGTGAATAATAATTTTTTATGTTTATATGAAAAGTCAAAATAGAAAAAATAGAAATTGCCAAAACTAATACTTTTTAGTACATTTTTTCATCTTTACCTTAATCACATTTAATTTTAGTTTTAAAGAGGTAAATAAACACTTATAACCATAAAGTTAACTAATCTAGACTTAGTGTTTAAATTTGATGGGTTGGGTTTTGGAGGGTAGGGTTTAAAATTTTAATAAAAATATAAATAAATATTTAAAATAAAAATAAAAACTTTTAAAATTAGTTTCAAAGAGTATTTTTGAATTTTAAAAAGAAAATATGAAAAAATCGAAAAAAAAATTCAAAAAAATAAATTATACAAATTTTCAAATTTGTAAAGGTATAATTTGAAAACTTAAAAAATATATTTTATTTATATTTTATTTATTAAAATAATTATTTATATTTATAAAATCAAGAACATAAATTTATTTTGCATCTTTAATGAAATCTCATACATATGCATTTTTGAAAATATCCATTTAGATAAGATAAACATGAATAATGGTACCAAATAGAAGGTAAAAGTGAAATTTTCCCTCAAAAAAATCAACAAAATTTGATTTACAAATTAAAAGTTAAGATTTCTAATGTTTGATTAAATTTTCACAAAACTTAAAGATTACATAAATTTTCACGGTTTAAAATTTCAAACGTATAAAACATTATACAAAATTTTGTAAACATATTATAAAGATAAATTATCAAAACTAACACTTTCTTAGTACATTTTTATCTTTACCTTATTCACATTTACATTTAGTTTTAAAGAAGTAAATAGACATTTAAAATCTTATGATTAACTAATTTAAACTTATTGTTTAGATTTGACAAGTGTGGTTTTGGAGGGTAGAGTTTAGAATTTTAGTAAAAATATAAATAAATACTTAAAATTAAAATATTTTCAAAAAAAAATCATCGTCTTTGGAATCTGCACCATCTCAGGATTCAGAATTCACGTAACTGATTCATTGAAAAACTCTTTAAGAAATTAATCAGAAAAAATAATACATAAAAAAAATAACTCTATTATATAACTTCAGTTAAAACATAGAACTTTTTTTGAATAAACATGTAAAAGTTTTAGTGTCAAAAGAATTTTTTAATTTTTAAATAAATGTGAAAACAAAATAGAAAAAAATCAAAAAAGATTAAATATATATATATATAATTTTTCAAATTTGAAAAGAAATAATTCGAAAACTTTAAAAAAATATTTTTTATTATTTTTATTTATTTAAATAATTATTTATATTTATAAATCAAGATCATAAATATCATTTACCTATTTAATGGAATATCATACATAGGTAATTTTAAAAATATACATTTAGAGAATTTAACATAAATAATAGTACCAAATGTAAAGTAAAAGCGAAATTTCACCTATTATAAATTTATTTAATTTTCAACAATTTTCAGAAGTTTATGTAAAATCATTTCTCAACATATGTATGTTTATGGTTAAGTATTATGGTTATCCTAACAAGTTTGGTATTCATCCATTTTATTATAATAGTTACATTATTTTTGACTATTTAATTTAGAATTAAAAATTTTCCTAATATATGTCTCTTGTATATGGTGTTATTTACACTATTCTATTTGGATTGGTTATTTTTGGTTGGAATTTAAAGTTAAAAGTTGGGCAAACTTTCTTAAAGATCTTAAAGTGAGTTTTTTTTTTATTATCAAAATAGCATATGAAGAGGAAAATGACCAAAACAATTTCAGTAAAAAGGTAAAAGACCTTAATTTCTTATAGATATATAAATATTAAAAAAAAAATTATTTTTTTTATAAAAAATAATGTTTTTACAAAAAATATATTTTCAATTCGAGTTTCTATTTTATTTTGTTCAAAAAATTAAAATTTTATTTTCAAATACAAATTATTTTTGAAACTATTTTAAATTATTATTTAAAAAAAATCTTAAACTCCACTCCCAAATCTCACATTTCAAATCTAAACTCTAATTATAGATTACTCAATTTTAGGGATATAACTGCGTTTTATATGTTTAATGAAATATTTTAATTATTTTTATTCTTGTGTGCTCTGCTATATCCATGATAAAAAAAATTATTACCGTAAGGAATTCTTCTTTAAAAATTATCATCTCAATATATTCTTTATATTTTAAAAGAGAAACATTACAATATTTTAGGCATGACATGTGTAGTCATGAGAATGCTTCTTGAGAGTTTTTAAAAAACTAGTTGGTCAATCTAAATATAAACTATAGTTTTCATTAAACTAACCATAAAATGTCTTATTAATATATAAGTTATTCTCCATTTTATTCTTAAATAAAAGCAACAAAATTATCTGATGTGATTAAAATATATATATATATATATAGCAATTAATAATTTTCAATAATAAATATTAACTAACAATATGTATACCCGCTATCATTTTTGTTTAAATCTTTGTCGTTAAAATAAAATACACAATTACTTTAACTATATTAGATTTTTTCGTATATGTTGTATTTTGATTTTTTTTAAAATGAGTATCTGTCAAAAGTCTCACATAAATTTTATGATCAATGATTTATTTTTTTGCTATATATATATATATATATATATATATATATACCATATAAAAATACATACTTCTATTTTGATATTTGCATAGAAAAAAATATTGAGAACTTCTTATTTTAGTTTTTAAATTGTGAGTTTTTAAAAATGTTTATAAATTACTAAAACTATTAAACATCCCACATTAAAAAGTTTATCAAAGGTTTAAAATTTTGTTATAAAAAATGTTGATAATCATAAAACCATATCGTTAGAAACTACATCTAATGAATCGCCGATTAAAAATATATTATATATCTTTATTAATATTATTTAAATTTAATTATATATATCATATACAATAAATAAAATGATTGCTTTGATTTATTTACCATAAAATGATCGTTAATATTTAATAGACACAAGTGCTCGTTTGATTTATATGTGCACGGCAATTTAATTATATATGTAAATGTTATTTATTTATTAATTATTGAATATACATTTGTTATTTTATTATTTCATAATATGTTGAAAATCATAAAATAAGTAATAATACATAGATATAATTTGTGTATAAAAATGTTTATTATGTGCAAGACGTGGATCTTAACCTAATATTAATGATATTTTGCTCAATTTACAATGCAATTCATACTTTAGATTTCTCTTGAGGTATATGTCTCGAATGAAATCAAGGGTTTAGACTACTTTGACAAAAATAAAGGGTTTGAAATAATCAACTAAATTCAAATTTATAAGGTTTATAAATATGTTAAGCGTCTCAGTAATAAAATTATTAGCTTGAGGTTTGAGAATGATTAGTCTATTGTTTTTTTGGGATATTTATTCCCTATTAAAAGAAGAAGCTAACCAGTGTTTTGAAAACCGGACCGGATACCGATTTCGGTATAGCTCTGATTGGTTGAACCGGTTCCACCGGTCAACCGGTCAAACCGGAGTTTACGTTTTTAAGAATTAAATATATGTAATCATATATTTAAACTATATAGACCTAAAAGAAGGTATCTCTACATATATGTTCTATGTTCTCCTTTATTAACTAGAAAAATAAAGAACAAACGTAAATTTAACTATATATACAATAAACAAGTGAATACCATATAAACAGAAATTGATAAAAAAAAATACCGTATTTATTTATTCATATAATAAATTCCCAGTTTTTATAAATAAGACAAAATAAGAGTAGTATATGAAATCTAAAATATATTTTCACATTCTTTCTTAAGGAATAAAATTAAATAGAAAACTAATTAAATATTGATAGTTAACATTGATTATGAAATATTAAATTTTAATAACAATTGAGAACACATTAATTATATGTTAATTTTTTAGAACCGGATTTTGAAATTGACTCGGGTTACTGGTTTTACCGGTAGCCAGTTTCACCGGTTTTTTAAATCTGGAGTTTAAACTGAATCGGACTCGGCTTCTTTAACGAGTCACGGATAGATTGGTTCGACCGACCGGTTCGATCCGGTTTTCAAAACCATGCCACAAACCCCTTTTTGGTCAACCACCGGAAAAACTCTTTAAAGGACACTAAATAAGAAACCTTCACCCATAAAAAAAAAGGTACACAAAAAGTGCGTCTATTAGTCTATGTAGTATTATCCATATACTATATGATAAAGCATCTAATCAACGACATCACTACTAAACAACTTGAACTTATTAGCATCAAGAACCAGCTTCCTAACAGAGGAGAAAGCTCCCATGAGTCCCGCACAAGTGAACACAACCATGATCGTCATGTTTAACCAATACGTGAAGCTCCTTTTCGTAGGCTTGTATGTCATGTTGTATAGAAGCATTGGCAACACAAAATCGAGTGGGATAAAACCAAATGCTCCTACCACTGCATTTATATCCCCAAAGAAGGGTAGCATCGCTGCCATGAACCCACAAAACGCCATATATAGTGTTCTTAGAATCAAACGCGGCACCAGGTTGCGTCTTGAGAACATCCCTTTTGTTGTATCCGCAGTTTTCTTCTCCATTATCTCATACGCAACTTGAGAATACACCTACCAAAAACCCATGTACTCATTAGTCACTCGTCTCACTGTCCATTTGCTAATAAATAAAGAGATTTTTGTACAAATCTCTCAAGTTCTGAAAAACTATACTATTATAATATTATTATTTTCGGTGAGACTCGCACTGCAGATGCTCTAAGAATCTTATAAATGTTTTATTTATGGAAGATAACTTGGACAGCAAGGGTGTGTTATCTCGCAACCAAAGTAACGTTCAATACAATCAATCCAATATTTTTAAACTTACAAGGCCAATGGCGAAGAGCTGAAGAAGAACAAAGATGACAGCTAGGCCAATGACGACGATAGGAGCCAGAGTCGGTCCTTCGTCAGGCATTAGGTTTTTGAGAATATTAGAGCTCGAGTTATTACCAAATACCCAATAACCTGAAACTGCAGCCGAGTAAAAGGTGAAGAAGATCACACTATAGCACAACAATAGTCCTTTCAACATCTTCCCTGTAGCTGGTGGAGCAAGAGTTGCCTGCATAATATATATATAAGTTAAGTATGACATAAATTTTAAGCTCATATAATGATATGATTGTTTTTTCAGCATATTGTAACCTGTATTTCAGGCAAAATTCCGTTTCCGAAAATAGCAGCGATGATCGAAATGGATGTGAAGGCACTAAAAACTCTTCCCGAGTCCGAAGGCTCTAGTGAATACTCACGCTTAGGAGCATGTTCAGACAAGCCTTCAGAATCAGAAACAAAGCTATTTAGTCTCTAACTTGTCTTTTTTTCGCTAAACTAGTTAATAATCACTGTACCTAGGTTGATACAAGCCGCAACAACGAGGAAAGTGTAGCCTAAGCTGAGAAGGAGAGACACACAGTTAATGTGTCGAAGAGAGTGAAAACTCGGGAGCTGTGACAGAACAATCATAACGGCTGTCACCATAGCAATGAACTCGTAGAGCTTCAAGGTTCCTTGTGGGAAAAGGCTCGAGTACATTATCTGTGTGTCACAAATAAAAATATATATATTTGATTAAACATCTAATCCGTACATATCTTAGTGCCTTGTTTAGCAAGTAACTAAAAGTTTTGGATTTTTATTTTTTACTTCAAGGCATTGGCCTGCGAGTAGAATGGCGCCAATCCCGATTCCAGTGTTGATAGCTGTTTGAATGAAGATCACTACATAAAACATCCATCCTGATCCTGCACCACATTTCAATAACCGGTTCAAAAATTAAAATTGACCGGTATAATTAATTGAACCAATCAGCTTCGGTACCGAGAAATTAAAATCCAAAACCAAAACTCAATCAAACCGATAAATATTAGTACAGACAAACAAAATCAAGTTAGATGTTGGTCAACATTAAGAATCCATGTATACTGTGTAATGGAATTAATTTGAACCGATCTATAAACCGAAGAAGTTCTATCCAGAACCAGAAACCGGTTCTTTAAATTCACTAATCATTACTTCAATACAGCCAAACCGGAAGCACCTGTGCGATCAGGAAATCTAACAGACATAATAAGGTCAGAGTATTTACACTGAAACTTGATCCAACGTATACGGATTTACCCAAAAATAGCAAAAAAAATAAAGGAAAAAGATATTGCAGAGATTTAATTCTGAAAAATATATTATTTTGTTTTATACCGAGAACGTCGGCGGCGAGTTCCCGGAATCGGATGTGGCGGCGGCCGGATTTTTCACAGTGATCAAGAACCTTGGACATGAGGTAGTAAGCGTAGAAAGTGACGAGTCCCATCGTCGTCAAGCACACAAACCCTAACCACCATCCCAACCCCCTGAAAGCGTACGGTAACGTCAATATCGTGGGTCCCACGATCGCCGTCGTCAGATGAAATCCGGCGTGCCACCACTCGCCTGAAATTCTCCGGCGAGAAAATTAATCAATTTGTGGAGAAAATTTTCCAAAAAATCGGATAAATAAATTACCTTTGGATTGGAGGACGAAGAGAGCTCCGGCGTCGGAATCGAGCCGGGAAGAAGGAAAGAGGTCGGATTTTGGAGGATCCGCCATTGATGAAGGAAGAGAAGAAGAAAGTGAATGATGATAAACAAAGAACGTGGAGGGATGTTAGCTGGTGATACTAATTGGTAACATAGGAGGAGTATGTTTTTCGTTGGTTTCTTTATAGAAAGAAAACAACCTGTCCGAGTGGGGAAAGATGTCATAATATGCATTTCCCCCCTTTATTCGGGATGTAATAAAAGAATGTTTTTTTTCGTGTAGTTATCTTTTTTTTACTTTTTCTGTTTATATTATTTTGATTCTTTCTTTACTTTTTCATATTCTCCACTTTGTACTATTTCTTCCGTAAAAAAATAAAGTTTTCTTGAATCTAGATTCACATTTATACCTAATTATGGAATTTGTTGTTTTTACGTTTACAAAAAGTATATTTTTAATCTTGATTCCCTATCTGGTTATGAGTAGAAGACGCTTGGCTTAGACCTGAGATTTTAAACGAACTGAAATTTCGAACCGGACCAAACCGAGGTTCTAACAATTCGGTTTTGCTTCCGCTAGGCAGCAATGTTAATTGTATGAATCTACACCACTCCGTTCGAACCCTGTCTTAGCTTCGATGAAGATTATTTTGTATTTAACAAAATGAAGACGACGAAAAAAAAAGTCTGAAACTTCTTGCAATGTATTAGTAGGGGTAGGTGTTTGAGTATCCGTTCGGTTCAAATTTATTCGAATTTCAGATTTTTGAGTTAAATATTTTAACCTTTTCGGATATTTACATATTTTGGTTCGGGTTTGGTTTGGATCTTTATGGGTTTGGATTTAGTTTTAGATTTTTACGGGTTTGGTTTGAGTTTAGATAACCCATTTAAATTATTTTAAAAATTTTAAAATTCATATATAATTTAAATTACTAAAATTTTAAAATAAAAACAATATATTTCTTATATGTTTGAATCATGTTGTCAAAAATCCTAAAATTAATATAAAATTGGTTTAATTTAAATATTTGGATAAAGAATCAATATATATTTTAAGTATTTTTGGTGCTTTCAGTATTGTTTAACTATTTTACATATTTACTTTTAACTATTTATATACATTTTGAAGTATTTTCGACAAATATCTTCTATATTTTGGCTATTTTTTTGTATATTAAATCTAAAAATTAATATATTTAAATATATATCTGATTCGGATATTCTGGACCATTAATATTTTGATTCGGGTCGGTTCTGTCATGTCCCTGATTCTAGATGAAGTCTTAGAGCTCAGCCTTGGTGCAAGGAGACGCACCAGTCAGGTCATAAGACCTAAAGACAAGCGTATCATGGCTGAATGGGTAGGTTCAAGGCATCAGAAGGCTGAGACTTTACCAAAATGGGGTATAGGCAAGGGAAAAATAGTTGGACGAGTGTTATGGCAGCTGGACGATGCGATAAAGCAGCTCAATCAAGCTAGGTGAAGTGTGGTGCAGCTCAATGTAGCTCCCTGGAGGTGTGGGTCAGCTCCAGTAGCTGGAGTACAAGCTTACTCAGCTGGGGCAGCTAGCAACCAGCTCACCTCAGCTCGGTAGAGTGTTGGGTAGCTCGATCAGATAGGTCAAGCTCAATACAGCTCAGTGTAGCTCACACAAACTTGGGTCAACTCCAATAGTTGCACTACTAGCTCACTCAGTTGGGGCAGCTAGTGGTCAACTCATCTCAGCTCAGTGGAGTGTTGGCAACTCGACCATGAGGCTCGGGTCATGGGCAGTTATGAGGCCGACCATGGGGCCTAAGGGGATCCGATGGGTTTGTGGTCTTAGGTACTGAGGTAAGGCTTGTGGGCAAGCCTTATGGGCATATAATCGACCAGCCCAATAAGATGAAATGGGCAATTGTAGCGAAAGGGTGAGAAGAGTACCAGTTGCACCCTTTCGGCCAACAAATCATGCATGTTCGCCCAGGCAGTTGTTGGCCGAGTTTTATCTATAAATATAGACCCTTGGAGTCGGGATTTGACACAATTTCCTTAAGGGAAAACTCTGCCCAATTCGTGTGAGAGTGAAAGAAATAAAGAGAGAAGGAAGGCGACCAAGGCAATGTCATGTGTAGTGTGGTTTACTTGCAATCAAAAGTTGGTCTGTGTGAAGTTTGATCGATCCATGATAGGAACCAGAGGCAAGGAGAAGGATTTGGGATGAGCACTCCAGAGCGTACACCCAAGGTCCTGAATTGGATAGTGGCAATGCAAAGGAACCATGAAGATTCCAGCCGAGTGAAGATGTAAGGTGTGTGGATAAATCAGTTTAGGAACAAACTTATGATAGCCTATAGTGAAAACTGAACTTATGTATTGAATCTCAAGTTTATATTTATACAATGATTATTTCTTTTTATCTGATCTTAGATGTTTATTGAGTTGTATAAATCGATTGAATGAAACTTATATGATTGAAATTGACTTAGCAAAATATTAGACATGAGAATGAAATAAATCAATCTAGTTTAAGGCAAGTAAGGCTGCGGATCCAAGTTGGGCTAATGAGCCAGGATCAGGTCTTACAAGTTGGTATTAGAGCGGAGTTGATTCTAAGATTTTTTGGGTTATGGGTAGTCACCACACATCCGGCTGAGTCTCATGGTAAGGTCTGATCGATTGCTTAGTCTTAGGGGTTGTTTGCGATTTTATATATTGTCTTGTACTAACTTGGTTTACACCCAAGGGTGGCAAGAGGAACAAGAAGCCCTAGAAGGGCAAGGATGCAACTGAGGCATCCGATCCTGGGGATGCATGAAAGCTGAATCTGCAAGAGGAGTTGGTTACTCAGCTGGAGACTGAGATTAATGTAGTTGAAGTGCTGGAGAACCAGCTCAATCCTACTAAGGTTCAGCTGGGTACATCCGCGGAACAGCTGAATGGAGCTGGAGAACAGCTGAGGAAAGCTGAAAAGCAGCTGGAGATGGACCAGGATGAGGAAGTGGAGTCTTCTCGTGCTGGAGACCAATCTAGACAGAACAATGTGGCAACAACTGGAAGGGTTAGGCCGGTTGATCAGGTAGCTGAACCTTCCATAAAGGAAGTGTGGGATGAGTTCAAGCTGATGAGAACCCAAATGCTGGCAATCACTCAAGTGATCACACCGGTGGTGAAATCTTCGGTGGGACAAGCCACCCAAGCTCAGGTAGTAGCTCCAGTTGCTACTGGCCGAGTTGCACCTATGGCTGAGGTGGTTGAGCTGGACCCACCAGCTAGAGCAGCTAAGAAGGTGGATTACTTGAGCTTATTGGAGCACATATCACGCCTAGGGAACAAACACTTTGCTGGAAGTGTGGATCCCTTGGAGGCGTATGAATGGAGGAGCCGGTTTGTTAGCAACTTTAGCTCAACCTGTTGCCCAGAGGATTACAAGAAGGACATTGCGGTTCACTTCTTGGAAGGTGATGCTCACAACTGGTGGTTAGCTTTGGATAAGCGTACCAATGGCCCCATTGAGCATTTTGCTGATTTTGAGGTTGAGTACAACAACAAGTACTTCCCAGCTGAGGTTTGGGATCATTTGGGAATGGAAATGAAATCACATCACCATGGACTTTGTCTCTATTTTCCTTATGACTAGGAAACAGAAGGATGCGGTCTGGGTAGTGGTGGATCGCTAGACCAAGTCAGCCCATTTCATACCCATCAAGAAAACTGATGGTGTGGAGCCCTTGGTACAAGTCTACATGGATGAGGTGGTATGATTACATGGTGTACCAGCCAGTATTGTTTCGGATAGGGATCCTCGGTTCACATCTTATTTTTAGAAAGCTTTTCAAAAGGTTTTGGGAACAAGGGTGAACATGAATACTGCTTATCATCCACCAACGGATGGTCAGTCAGAGAGGACTATCCAGACATTGGAGGACATGCTAAGGGTGTGTGTCTTAGACTGGGGAAAGTCTTGGGAGAGACACTTACCATTGGTGGAGTTTGCATACAATAATAGTTTCCACACTAGCATTGATATGTCACCATATAAGGCGCGTTATGGATGGCCTTGTAGGACACCATTATGCTGGACCCAAGTGGGGGAGCGCAACATGATAGGACCTGAGATTGTGGAGGAAACCACGGAGAAGATCAAGTTCATCAAGGACAAGATGAAGAAAACACATGATCGCCATAAGAGTTATGCAGATAGGTGAAGTAAGCATGAGGAGTTTGATATAGGCGACAAGTTCTATCTCAAAATGATTACTCTTAAAGGTCGGAAAAGAGTATCAAGATGGGGGAAATTTGAATCAAGGTACTTGGGACCATTCCGGATCATAGAAAGAGTTGGAGCAGTGGCTTACAAATTGAACCAGCCAACAGAAATGGATGCCTTTCAAAATGTATACCATGTATCTAAATTGAGGAAATGTCTATCCGAACAAGACATTATTATACCAGAGATTCCATCTGACCTAGGCATGAACCTCACCTTAGAAACAAGGCCGGTTCGGATTGTAGAAAGAATGGAAAAGGCAATGAAGAGGAAGACCATTCCAATGGTCAAGTTTGTTTGGGAGTGTAGTGGATGTGAGCAAGTCACATGGGAAACAAAATCAAGGATGAAGTATGATTACCCGAAGTGGTTTAGTCAGTTTGACATGGAAACAAGTCTATGTTCGGATTTGAGGACGAATCCATTCCAATTAGGGGAGACTTGTCATGTCTAGATGAAGCCTTAGGGCTCAGCCATGGTGCGAGGAGACACACTAGTCAGGTCATAAGACCTAAAGATAAGCGTAGCATGGCTGAATGGATAGGTTAAGGGAATAAGAAGGCTGAGACTTAACCAAAATGGGGTATAGGCAAGAGAAAGATAGCTGGACGAGTGTTATGGCAGCTGGACAATGCGGTAAAGCAGCTCAATCAAGCTAGGTGAAGTGAGGTGTAGCTCAGTGTAGCTCCCTCGAGGTGTGGGTCAGCTCTAGTAGCTGGAGTACAAGTTTACTCAGTTGGGGCAGCTAGCAACCAACTCACCTCAGCTCGGTAGAGTGTTGGGTAGCTCGATCAGCTAGGTCAAGCTCAGGACATCTCAGTGTAGCTCACACAAACTTGGGTCAGCTCCAGTAGCTGGACTACTAGCTCACTCAGTTGGGGCAGCTAGTGGTCAGCTAATCTCAATTCGGTGGAGTGTTGGCAACTCGACCATGGGGCTCGGGTCATGGGCGATTATGAGGTCGGCCATGGGGCTTAAGGGGATCCGATGGGTTTGTGGGCTTGGGTACTGAGGTAAGGCTTGTGGGCAAGCCTTATGGGAACACTCTGCCTAATTCGTAAGAGAGTGAAAGAAAGAAAGAGAGAATGAAGGAGATCAAGGCAAGGCGGTGTGTAGTGTGGTTTACTTGCAATCGGAAGTTGGTCTGTGTGAAGTGTGATCGATCCATGATGGGAACCAGAGGCAAGGAGAAGGATTTGGAGAAGGGTATGAGCACTCCAAAGCGTACACCTAAGGTCCTGATTTGGATCGTGGTAAGGCTAAGGAACCATGAAGATTCCAGCCGAGTGAAGATGTGTGGATATATCGGGTTTATGAATGAATTTATGATAGCCTATAGTGCAAACTGAACTTATGTATTGAATCTCAAGTTTATATTTATACAATGACTATCTTAGATGTTTATTGAGTTGTATGAATCGATTGAATGAACCTCATATGATTGAAATTGACTTAGCAAAATATTAGACATTAGAATGAAATAAATCAATCTAGTTTTTTTTTTGAATTATACAGAGGTATCCTGGCCCCATAGAAGTGGGTCCAGACTAGCCCCGCCGAAGCGGGTCCTCTGTCGCCGGCGATACCCAAATTTTAATCCCCAGTGGCCAGCGCGGATCGAACCCGGGACCGTATCGAGGCCGAAGCTCCCTCAAGTACCACTAGGCCGTCCTCGCTTGGTTAATCAATCCAGTTTTAATCAATCTAGTTTTGAGCAAGGCTACGGATCCAAGTTGCGCTAATGAGCTGGGATCGGGCCTTAGAGGTTAGGTTCCAGTATTGTAGATACCAAAATTTTAAACCTATTCGAATTTGTAACCAATTACAGTTTGGACTTGGTACTACTTTTTCATATCATATTCGGTTTGGTTCTTCGAATAATTTTTTTTTTTGGCCAGCCCTACGTATTAGGGTAGTAGAAGATGCTGATTTATAATTTTAATAATTGGGTCTTGTACAATTTTCTGGATTATTAGTGAGTCTATAGTTTCATAGTAATGGACCTAATTAAATATTAGAGTTGGATCCGTGTACCTACGTGAATATTGTTTTTTACGTTTTTTATAAATTACTATCTATTTTTCATAATTAATGTTATATATTTTAGATGTGGTACCATAAGACTAATTGGATTCAAAAGGTTCGGACCCAAATCGGGTAATATTGTTACTTTTGATACATATATCCGAACTCATTTCAGATATATTAGTTATTTAGATATTTTTAGATACCTATACATCAGAGCTAAATCCATCTGAATCCAAGAGGATCCAACTCAAAATTCATCCACAAATTTAGCGGGTCTAATTTCAAAACCCAAAAGCCATACATAAAAGAAACAACATGAACCTGAACGACTACTTGAATACCCATGCCTAACTGATTTTGTAAGCAAACCATTTTGAGTTCTTGTCATGGAGAAATTTCATCCATGTCTGTCAAACTATTATGGTTAACATGTAAAATAAATGGAGTAGAATAATTATGGAAAGATAATTAATGAAGTACTTAAGAAGAGTAAAAAATGAATGTAAATCTAATAAAATTCTTAGAAATAGGTAATTTCTCTTTTGCGTTTCTTTAATAAATATTGTTAAATTATTTGGAAAATAAATTGAATGAAGTGGTTAGAAACGTCGACTATGTTAGAAAAGGAAAGTGAAATTTGTAAGAATACACTTAAATTTAGGAAAGTATTATTTTGTACCTATATTTAATAAGATAAATATTGTATATATCATGTCCAACATTAACTAATTTTTCACAATGAAACTGGTTTTCTTCTACATCTACATTATAGCGATAAAAACGTTTTAACACGACTAAATCATTTGGATCCAAAGCTTCACCTAATGAATCCAACAAAAAAAATATCAAAAGATTCCTTCGTTTTCCTAGTCGATGATCTATGGAATATCAGTCTCATTCCTTTTTCTCTCAAGATCACTCGCGGTTTAATAGCTTCAGGTATGAACCAGACCGATCGAATTTATTTCATACCGGAAATTATGCAAATTTGATAGAATTGATCGGATCTGAAACATAGAACCAAATATTTTGGTTTAATTTTGGCAACAAATTATGAAAATCAAACTATAATAAAACAACCAACGAGAAGAGACCAAGCTTTTCGTATCATACCTATACTTTGATTACTTTTGAATTCACTTACTTTTTTATACCCTTTGGGTCATATCAGTTGTATCAGCTTACAAGATCAATATTACCAATATATCATGGTTTTATGGGTTTTTGACCATGATATAAGGTGCTAACAAGGTTCGATATGTCTTCAGGTAAGCCTATCAGTATTTCGTGCGCTGCAAATCTTCATATCATGATGTTTGTGGTTCAGTCTGAAAAGGAGATATAGTATATGTCTCGGGTTCATTGCTAGTAATGTAGGAAACTTGATGTATGCATTGATCTGCACAAGACCATATCTGGCACATGCGTTCAATGTGGTTAACATGTTTATGGGAAAACCTAGGAAGGAGCATTGGACAACTGTGAAGCGGATTTTTTGGTACATAGAGGTTTCATCTGATGTTGGTCTCGTCTATAGAGCCAAGAATTCACGACTGGTTACATGCTATTCAAATTCTGATTATGCTAGAGATGCGGACATCATAAGATTATGACCAATTATGTATGTCACCTTGGGCGGTCTTATGGTTAGCAGAAAGGTGACTCTACAGTCGACAATGCATTTGTCTACTAGTGAGGTAGAGTATATGCGTTGACATAAGCTACAAAGGAAGGAATATGGATGAGATACTTGGTTAATGATCTCGATTTACATTACGGACAAAATGATGTGTATTACGACATTTTGAGCGCTATATGTTTAGCTAGGGATCAGATTCATCACGAGAGAACCAAGAATATTAATTTGAAGTATCATTTCTTGAGAGATAAAATGCAAACTGAAGTGAAGAAAATAGAAAGTGCAAATAATCATGATGATATGTTCACTAAGAAGGTTCCTCGCAACAAATTTAAGCATTGCTTAGACTTGTAAAACATTTTAACCTGTTAGTCTGACCCTAAGGGGCATCAGGTAGAAGGAACATTTGAGGTAAAGAGAGTGAATAAGGTAAATTTGACGTTGAAGAAATCATTTGGTACATATGGCAATGATGAGTGCATTAGGTACATCTGGTGTTGGAGGACGCATTTGATACATTGACACTTAAATGCACTTGGTACATTTGGTACATATATTATTAGGAGTATTCAAGTTGAAGGTGGAGACTTGTTGATATGCCTTGAATGTATATATTGCATCTAGGCAATGGATGTTGCATTAAGTATATTATACCAACTCAGTTGCATTAAGTGTATTATATTAAGTTATTATGGATGTTATATCTGATTGTGGGTTAGGTCCATGAATTCATATAATTTAAAGTTTTAAGATGCGAAATGTTAAATTATATATCTTATACTTGATGTAATCCTAAATTACACTATATAAGCTAATAACACTTATAATAATAATAATAATAATAATAATAATAATAATAATAATAATAATAATAATATATTTTTGTCCGTAAAAGTCATCAAATTAGTGAACTACGCTAAATTTATATGTCAATATTACATGATTTTATCCATATATTTTCGCATATATTCATTCTCACATCTTTTACAACACACATTCGCAAAAGAGTTTCCAAGAAAAAATATACTCGCAAAAAGGCTTCATACGTAAGATGAAGCTATGAAAATATGAAACTGTCACACCATTTATTCATAAATTGCAACTGATTTGAAGGCTTGATTGTTTTTGTCTTGCATAGTTAATGCAAACAAACACAATTTACTGAATTTTTCGTTATTTTTTTTTTTATTTTTTTTATTTTTTTTTTAATTTTTTTAGTTGTAATTGCTCTAGTGAGTTATAGCTTTCCATCACATTTTTTCATAATATATTTTCTTTATCCTCATTTTTTAAGAACGCTTTATCATCATCTTATTTTTCTAAATATGTTTTCAGAATTTTCCTTTGAATAAATTTAGGACCCTTCTAGACCACATGGTCGCAATGGAAGACATTGACAATGATATATTCGTTAGAGCCATCCTCGTCATCTCCTCTTGACAAGGATGACATTACATGTATGATATATTTCATCTCTATAATGATTCTTAAAATCTTTAAAAAAATAAGTTGGTCATCTAAATATATACTATAATTTTCATTGAACTAACCATAAAAATAAATATTAATACTATTTTTTGTTTCTTTAAATAAAAACTACAAAATTATTTAATGTAATTAAAATATATATGAAAATTAATGATTTTGAATAATTAAAATTTGAAAATAATTTGTGCATACTTTATTATTTTTGTTTAATTTATATTTTTAAAAATAAAGTCAACAATCACTTTAAACACATAAATTTTTTTTAATTTTTTTATGTATATGTTATTGTTGAATTTATAAAAATCACTATAAATTATTAAAACTGTTAAATGTCTCATATTGAAAATTATGTGAGCAATGGTGTAAAGTTTTTGGTTATAAAATGTACAAATGATTATAAATCATATGAGTAGAAACTCTCATTTAATAGATATTCATATATATATATATATTAAATCAAATTATATATATCATATAAAATACATAAATATTCTAATTTTGAAATTTGCATTGAACAATATCGAGAACTTAATATTTTAATTTTAAAAATTGCAATGAAGCTTTTAATTTTAAAATTTACATTGAAAATTTAAAAATGATTACAAAATTACTAAAATTATTAATCGTTACACATTGAAAGTTTTGTTATCAAGAATTTAAATTATTTATTACAAAATACTTGAATCATCACAAACTATATAAATAGGAACTTCATTTAATATATAGACATATTAAAATATACTATATACATAATTTAATACCATTTTAATCTAATTATATACCATATGAAATAGATAAAATGATTTTTTGGATTTATTTAGCATAAAATAATTGTAAATAAATGAGGATATTGTTTGGATTTATATGTTCGCTGCAATTTAATTATGAGCAAATCTCTTAAATATAAATTTTTAAAGTTTTTGTCACAAAAAAATAGACTTCAAAAAGAAATGACCAAAATAGATTTTTTTATTTTAAAAAATATTAATTTTAAGTCTTATTTCTAAAACCACACCACATAACTCGAAACCGTAAGTCTAGATTAGTCAACCCAATGGATATAAATGTAAATTTAGACCCTTTAATAAAGTATATTTTGGTCATTTTTTCTGTAAAAGCTATTTTGTTGACAAAAATATTTTTAAGTTTATCGTAAGGTATTCCTCTTTAATTTAATTATATATTTAAAAAGTATTAGTTATTTGATATATATTTATTATTTTATAATATACAAAAATACAAAATGAAAAATAAGTAATAAGGCAAATTTGTCAAATAGACATTTTGAAGTTTTTGTCACAGAAATAGACCTTAAGAGAAAAAATGACCAATTTTTTTTTTTTTTTTTGATTTTTTTTAATTTTAAACTTCACCTCCAAAACCCCACCCCATAACTCTAAACCCTAAGTCAAGACTAATTAACCCAAAGAGTATAAATTATATTTACATCCATTAATAAAGTTTAAATTGATCATTTTTTTCTTTAAATGCTATTTTGGAGACAAAAACTTTTTGAAGTCTACTTTAGTCATATCTCTAAGTCTATTTTTGAAGTCTATTTTAATAATGTATACGGAGGACGATCGTCTTTGAGCTGTTGTTAATTTACTAATAAATAGGATAACAAATTAACAATCACGCCCTTGTGCATTGATGAGCATTCTATATATAGAAAAATACATATTCTCGTCACATGCAGTGCTGGTCCAACGGTTTTTGATGTCCTAAGCAAAATTTTAACTATATATATGTTCATGTTTTTATCTTTATATATATATATATTTATTTATAATATAAGTTACTTTAAATATATAAACTAATTCAATTTCATTAATGATTAGTCAAGATAATTAATTTCATGAAATTAACTATATATCATCAATACTCTTGAATGTTATCATAAACATGTGACTGTATTTAATCAGAATTTACCAAAATCATATGTTTATACAAATTTTCTCATTTAAAAAATGTTATTGTTTCACAATACACTTACTAAATACATTTATTAATGAAATTTTCATAATAATATTGAAATTTCTAACAAATATTAATAGATTATTATTATTATCAAAATTAAAACTATAAATTTTAATTAAATATGAATAGCAATAAAAAAAATTAATATATAAAAGTTAAATGAAAATATGCCATTTCAAAACTATATTGCCTAAACGACCGTTTGCCCTTTGTAGGGCCCTGTCCACATGTGTAATGTTTGCATCTCTTTTATAGAGAGGAATGACTTGGAGATCAAGAAATGATCCTAAGTGATGTGTATGATTATTATTTTCACCTAGAACAAAAATCATTTGTATCTAACAAATACTTAAAAACGCACTACACCACCAACATTGATCAATCGTTTTGTACAATCAATAGGGGTGGGCACGGATCGAATATCTTCATAATTTTCAGTATTTGTGATTTACTTATTATCTTACAGATATCTGATTTTCCGATTTGTTTTGTTTCGAAGAAATACGGATATCCGATTTTTTTTTGAGATATTTACGAATATTTACGGATATCTCATATAATTTTTTTAATACAAGTAAATTAAGAAAAACTATAAAATTTGTTTTCAAAAAGAATATTTTTGCATAATATAAAATGAAAAATAAAAATAAATGAAACTATATATTCCATAAATTTCTACAATTAATCAAATTTTCTTATAAACACACAATCTTTTTTTTTGTTTTTTTCTTTATAAAGGTTTTATAAGTGAATTCTAAATAAAATTAATAAAATGACATGTTAAAATAATAATTTTATAAAATTATACATTTAAAAATCTATATTTATTTATAGATATACATCTATTTGTATAATATCGGATCGGATATTCGGATCTCATTTTTTAGTTATTTGTGATTTGATTCGTTTCTAACGGATATTAACTTTTAGTATTTGTTTTGATTCGACGATTTACGGATATCCGGATTTTACGGATCGAATCGAAACGAATAATGAATCGAATCAAATTTAACGGATAAAATGCCCAACCCTAACAACCACACCCTCCAAAAATATAATATCAAATTCATTTGCAGGATGCCCTTTATTCCTATAAAATCACATCACCAAACTTTGCCCACAATAAAACCCAATTTTATTTGAAAACAACAGCAAAAACAAATACATGGGAGAAGAATGATGCAGTACAATTACACTAACACAACAGACACAAAAGTAGTCGACCAAAAATATCCTCTCAGCCATGAGTTTTCCGGAAGTCCAGCTTCCTGATTGACCAAAACCCAAAACCTAAGAACCACATAACACATTGTTTTGCATTCTGAGAAAGAAAAAAAACGTACCATACTGTGTCCAATGATGTCGCTAGCTCTTAGGCTCGCTGCGACTGTCTTTGCCCTCCACCCACAACAATCTTAGACAAAACCTCTTCAAGATATTCACAGCGACCTCTGTGGTGATCGATCCACACACATAATTGCCTTATTGCTTCTCTTTTCTCTTCTCCAAGTCCCACCAAAGTCTCCTTCATCCTCTCCTTCTCCTTTTCGTCTTCTCTTACTTTTTCTCCAAGCTTCTTTATTTCCTCTTCCTTCTCCTTTTCACTTTCTCTTACTTTCTCCCCAAGGTTCTTTATTTCCTCTTCTTTCCTCTCCATCTCTTTATTCATCTCCTCCTTCTCGTGATTCCTCTCCATCACCCAATTCATCGCAGTCCACAGTAATTTTGATGCCTCCATTACGGTTTTCTCGTACTTCCCCTGCTTCTCCATGACTTCTCCCGACATTGATTGAAAGACATCTAGTGTTGTGTTCACTTTCTCTGCTATCTCTTTCATCATACCTCGATGAGCCTCATGAGTCACCTTGAGGCTTTTCTCAAGCACTGCTTGTTCCTCTAAGTGCTTAGCTTCTTCTTTCCTGGAAGCTTCCTCTTTCTCTGTTAGCACCTGTTCGGTTACCCTAAGCTTCTGGTTCGATAAACGTAGCTTAACCTCGATGTTACTGATCTTCTCCATGAGAGTTTCAATCTCTTCTCCTTTCATTTCCAGCTCGTTACGTAAACTCTCCATTGTCTCATCTCTGGATGATACTTCATTACCTGTCTCCTCCAATAATCTTTGGGCTTCTTTGTGATCCTCTCTTAGCTTATTAAGTGTTTCCTCTCGTTCTTTTAACAGTTGGTTGATCTGTTTGTGTTCCTCTCCCAGTGTATTGTAAGCAGCTTCTTGCTCTAGTAATGCTTTTTTGACATCGATGATCTGATTAGACAAATCTGATTTCTCTTGCTTCTCTCTATCAAGCTTTGATTCCGTTTCACTCTTCTTCACCTGCATAGAACCAAGTTCATGCTGCAGACTGTTGATCTGTTCTATTAAGGCCAATGTATCAGCAGAGGCTTCGTTTAGCTTATCCTGCATTTGAAGGATCTCTTCTGTTTTAGTTCTTAGCTCCTCGTCAAGCTCACTTCTCTGTTTCTGTAAAGTCTCTATCTCAACTTCAAGACCTTTGCTCTCCATTAGCTTCTCTAACTCTTCTTTTTGAGCAGACACTGAATCTAATCCTGCTCTTAGGCCATCCATCTCAGCTGTCAAACTCTCAATTGTGGACCATGATTGTTTCTCCTTATCCTCAAGTTTTTGTAATGCTTTCACTTGATTTGATGAATCTCTCTTATGTGCCTCCACCAAACTAGAAAGCTCACTCTCTTTTTGTATGTGTATATCTTTCGACTCTGCCAATTCAGCCATTAGTTCTTGTACCTTGTTCTGCGTCTGTTTGAGCTCGTCTGTAGTTTCCAGGATCTTCGAGGACATGGACTTGCTTTCTTCCTCTGCAACATTCAGACACGCACTCAACTCTGAGACCCGCTGTTCCGATGATTTCAGTTGAGTTTCTAACTCACTCGTGCGAGTGGATGATTCTCTCTGATGAGTCTCGTGGATGTATCTCAAACCAGAAAATTCTCTTTCTTTCACACTGTGGCTCTCTTTCAACTGTTCAGACTCAGACACTAGTTCTTGTATGGTGTTCTGCGCCTCTTGAATCTCTTTGGAGCTTTCTGATATTTTCTGAGATAACAGCTTTTTCTCTTCCTCTGCATTGTTCAGGTTCTGGTTCATATCTACAACCAGTTTCTCTGATGACTCTATTTGCGCTTCTAATTCTTTGGCATGGCTCGATGATTCTCTCACATGGTTCTCATGTAACTCCACCAAATTAGAATGCTCACTCTCTTTTTCCTTGTATTTTTCCTTCATCTCTCCCAATTTGGAAGTGAGTTCTTGTATGGTGTTCTGTGCCTGTTGGATCTCACCTGAAATCTCCAGAACTTTCAAGGATAAAGATCTCTTCTCTTCCTCTGCACTATCCATTCCGCGGGTCAGATCCAAAACTCGCTTTTCTGATGCTTCTAGCTGCTGCTTAAATTTAGCAACTTCATCTTTGAGCTGATCACTCGTTGTTTTCCAGTCTTTTTCAGCTTCTTGAAATCTTTTGATACCATTGTCTATCTCAGTTTGCAGTTGATCTCTTTCCTTTTTCATGTCTTCTAACTTCTGGTTCAGATCAGTTTCTGTTCTGCCAGCAACTTCAAGTTTCTGATGTACTTCTCTACTATCACTCAGAGCTGTTGTCTTTTCGCCCTCTAACTTCTCAGTTTCAAGTTTCAGATTACTGATGATCTCCTCTGATTCTTTTAACTTCACCAAAGTTGCTCCAAGCTCAGAATCTACTGCTTCCTTCTCTTCAACACTCGCTGTCAACTTCCTTTTCAGATCAGCAACTTCAAGATTCGCAGCTTCGGTTTGTTGCTGTAAGCCATCTTTCTCTACATTTCCATTTCTCTTGGTGGAAGAATGGTCAGAATCAGAGTCTGAGCTCGATGATGAAGAGCTTTCTCCTTTCCCGTGGACCTTTTGCTGAATCTCTCCCGTTAGATCATCGTACTTGCGATATAGAGACTGGTACGCGTTGTACAATTCATTCACTAACTCTGAAACCACTTGCCTTTTAGATTTATCTTCGTCCATGTCTCCACTCTCAACCATTCCCAAGATTTTCTTCACCTTTTCATCCATCTCTGCATCAGAGTGATGAGAATACTTTTCAGTTACTAAAAAAGAGTTAAAGTTTTCCATTGGACATGTGAAACAAAAACTTAGTATTGTAGGAAACTTACCAGATTTTGTTTCTTTAAGCATTTCGCCTTTCTCACCATCAAAATGAGGCTCAAAGAAAGACTTCAATGTCTCTCTAAACCGATGCTTTCTCATATCTTTTTTCTTCGGGTTTATCGAGGCAACTCAACAACAATAAGAGGTTTTGAGAACCCAATATTTATTCTATCTGTGAAACTCCATCAAACATGATCAGTCTTTGCACAAAACAAAGAGAAACATATCAGAAGAAACGTTATGAGTAGCAAACATATCAGAAGAAACATACTTTGTTCAGAATAAAATGGCATTAATTAATGAGAAAAGAGGTACCATCCATTTCACATTCATGCTCGTTAATAGTATATAATAGTGCTAACACAGTACTAAACTAATAATAAATTTGGCTTTCAGATCATAGGTTCGCATCTTGGTTTTCAGCACAGAGACAGAGAAATAATATACAGACAATAATGTGATTAGTGGGACCCGGAAAAAAACATGGGTTTAGATTAGATCTCATAGAGATCCAAAGCCTTGCATCATTGTGTATTTCTTATTAGTTCTGACTGCTTACCAAATGGATAAGGTGTTGTTTATATATACAAAGGTTCTAAAAATCGGTCTAGGCGGCGCCTAGACCCTCGCCTAGGCGGCAACTCGGTCCTATCCGAAATGATTTTCCTAAAATCCGATTTATACTGATTTATACGATTCAAATCGATTTAAATTATTCAAAATTAGTTAAAATCGATCAAAATTAGTCTAAATATGTTAATTTAAGCAATAATGTTAGTATATATTCACAAATTTACTAATTTCTTTTATTTTACATATCTAATTTTGATAATTTATCACAATAATTTTATATTTCTATTTAAAAACTAAAATATTTCATATAAATATCATATATATATAAAATAAATCAATAATTCGTTAACGCCTAGGCCTCGCCTAGACCCCGAATAATCCGCCTAATCGCTAATCCTCTATAAAGTGCCTAGTTACCGCTTAGCGATTTCTTGAACATTGATAAATACAGAAGATACAAAAACAAAAATGAAAAAGAATTAAACAAGTTTGAGTAACGCTAATCCTTTTTATTAGTACCGGGTCTAAGTTGGTAATCTCATGGTGAGACAAGAAATGTAATGTGGAGCCAGCTAGAAAAGGCACATACCTCTAGACTAGAACGATAAAAAGAGATAGCTATCATCATCATATTCAGAAAATGTAAGTTGTTACTTTTTGTTCTTATTATGTTGCAAATGACATAAATAATAATAGATAGTTTCAACTAAACCGATCTTAAATTAGAGCATAATACCTAAAAATAGTACTAGTAAAAGAGTAATTACAGGGAGGAGTTTCTAGTAGATTATCTTACCCTTTTATCCCAAAACTTCCTTTGAGCTTTATCAGAATCAAATCTTTGACCGGTATGGATAAGAGAAAAAGACTCATGTATGGTTCTGAGGATTGATCAAAGCAGTCGAGGGAAACTTAATAACATATACTCTTTATGTTCTATTAAGATAAACTTTTTTAAAAAAAATAATTTTACAAAAATAGATTTTTTATGTTTTTTATAAAAAAAATTGTAAATTTTTAAGAAATTAATTGACTTTATTAATTTACAATTAATTAAAAATCATAAAATTACATAATACAATACATTTATTATAGTAATTTAATATAATTTTTTTAATGTGCCAAAACACTAAAAAAAATAATTGTATGAAACAGAAGAAGCAGTTAAAAATCAATAATTCTTACGGAGCGAAGAAGAATCTGAGTGTGAAAAGGCCTTGATTTTATCCTTATAAACCCTCTATCAATTACTTAACTGAATAATCAGATGTGAAAAGATCAAAACCTCAACGAGCCATCAACAATTAAAAGAAGAAAGGGAACAAGGAACTTGTAAACTCCACAGTAAAAGCAGCATCGTCGACAAAGAAAAAAAAGGGTGATGCTCATTATGAGTTCATTTAACACTATGCAATCAAAAGCTTAAACTAATAAATCCAGGGGAAGAATCAGACAAACGAAGTAGTTGTCAAATAAAACAATCGCGGAGATGAGAAAACAATAGAGTTGAGAAGAAAATATACCTTTTTTCTTTCAACGATCATGAAATTGCGGAATTGAAAATCGAGGTTGAATAAAAAGAAAAGTGTGATTTGGTTTGGAGTTATGTGGGGAGAGAGAGAAGAGACCAACTATGAGCAGATAAATTTTTGTTTTCTTCAGACGAATCAGAGAGAGAGAATCTTTTTTCTTTTTTTTTCTTTGGTCTTTGCTTCTTCTAAAATTGTCGTTATCGCGGTTAAACAAACTATCATTTGACTGCTGTAACCTCTATTATTTACGCTTCTGCCACCTTTTCTTTTTCCTTCGAGGTATGCATTTATAACGCGGTCATGGCTCATGATTAACGCCACACCACAGGCACATTTCCTGCCTTTTTTTTTTCTTTGTTAAGAGAAACAAATACGCCATCATTTTAATTTTCAGATCTATGATTCTATTAATTCATCGTTTTATTTTATCTAGATATAAAAGATCAAATCAAACCTAATAAAAATTTATTCTAAAAATAGCACTCAAATAAAAAAATAACTAAAATAAACTTTATAAATATACATTTATATCCTTTGGGTTAACTAATCTAAACTTATGATCTAAAGTTATGAGGTAAAGTTTTGGAGATGAGATTTAAAATTAAAATATTAAAAATTTTAAAATATTTTGATCATTTTTTTTTAAGATCTATTTTTTGTGACAAAAATTTCAAAAAAATCTATTTAAGAGATTTGTCCTAAAATAAATGCTATTAACCCAAAACAAATCAAATCTAAAACTTTAACTCAGGAGAAAAAGATGCTCATGAAATCTTATAACAATGGTGAAAGAAGATTTACAACAACCGCACAAGCAGGTCTATCTTCTCTGTAAACGCATTCCCCAGCTTTAAAGTTTCCTCTTATATAATTGAATTTTTGATTAATGTTGGATTTAAGTATGTGTTTTTTTTGCCTAGTTTAGACTTAGAGAGGGTACATTTCTCTTTAAGTTTCACCAACCACAAACCCCAAAGATCAGAAATAAAAACGGAATTTGGACTCCTGTTTGTCCCATATTTTCTAAACCGGAAAACGCGAACCGAAAGGTCTAATACCGAAAAGCACAAAAACAAAAGCAGATTGTTTTTTTTTTGTTTTTGCTAACACAACAAAAAGGTAACTGCTAAATCATAAAGGATGAGTGGCGATGTACAGTGAGAGAGAACTAAGAAAGAATACAAACATCAACTCACAGTGTTGATATAACTCAGAGACATTTTAAGTTAATCGTAATCCTCTTCAGAACCAGCAAGCTTCTGCTTCTTCCATTTGTAAGCAGCTTCAAGAATCTTGAGATTGGTTGTCTGTGACTCTTCTGGATATAGATAATCAATGTACTCTTCATACCTGCCAAATAATCCAACAAAATGTTCACATATAAACCTTCGATTATCAAATCGAAAGATATCAATATGATGTGTAAAACGTACTCTGTAGAGCCATCTTCTCTTGTGATTGGTTTTCTTTTCTTGAGCTTCTTCGGGAGCTTAGATTGTACCACACTCACATCCCCGAGGTTACCAAAGTTTGTCTCCATGTTAAGCCAATCCTCCAATAGTGTCGCTCGTTCTTCTTTCAACTCTGGTGCAGAGTCTTTGTAGTAGCTGTTGGCTCTCTCGAAAATCGCTGAGCAGAAGAAAGAAAACAGAGAGAGAGTAAAAAACAGTTAAAACATGTCGCAAGGAACAAAACACATATAACATGTAGTTGTAAAGTTACCTCTGGCACGTCTGATGCACTCTTTCTTGCGTTCAATAACATCTATTTCTGCTTGGTCGTCATCTTCTTCGTCTTCTTCTTGTTCTGCAGAAGAAGCTTCAAACTTTGCAAAACTAACCCACACCTTGTAATGCTTTGTGCGGTCCAAGAGTCGCTCATATAAAGCTCGTGTCCTCTCTAATTCTCCTTCTGCTATCTCAAAATCTATGTATGCCTGCCACACCCAAATATAGAGTTTCAATGATCCAATCGATTCAAAAGTCTAAGGAATATTTTACTTTCTTTCAATGTAGTGGACTGAATATTTTACCTTCCATAGCAGTTCGGGCATGTCAAGAGCTGGCTGAGATATTGCGAGCTCAAATATAGCTCTAGCTCGTTCAGTCTCAGCAAGAGACCTCTCTAGCTCCGCATATTTGCTCCAAGCATAGCAATTCTCAGGAGACCACTCTAGATAACGTTCATAAAGCTTTCTACACCTATCTATGTTTCCCAGCTGGAGTTCAATCTCGATGTATTTCTTGAATATCTGCTTGTCCAGGAAGAAAAATATCATCAAACGTAAGTAAACCATATGTGTGGTTAAACGAGAGCAATGAAACATATAATGTTCAAAGAAATTTCATGCTTACCTTATCTTTTGGAGCTTTCCCAATCGCGTTTCCTAAAATCTGCCGAGCACCGGCGAGATTCAATTGCCGGATTTCAAACTGAGCAGCAAGCAACCATATTTTGGCAAAGGAAAATTTGGAATGGGGGATAAGCTTGAGGCATTCTCTGTAATGTTTGGTAAGAAAGTCAGATTGAACTGCCAGAGTGAAACATAAATAACTTCACAAGTTTCAGAATAGGAAGCTTTGTCATACCTGTAAACATCTCGTGTACGCTCCACGTCTTCCGTTTCAATCTCTTCATACAATGCATAATTAATCCTACACCAATTAATTACATAAGTGTCAGTGTTTCAGTAAATCGCAGAGACAAATATGCTAACAAAAACAAACGGACAACGAATAGTTTTCCACAGTAACTTGAATGTGCTAGAAACTCAACAAAGATGATCAACATAAGAACTAATATCTGCCTATGACAACCACACCCAACAGTCCAGTTAAAGGAATCTAAACTTAACCTTTTTAAGCGGAACATGAACTCATGAACCCAACAACATTCCAATTCCAAATCGGTTCTGCATTCTAATGCAGACCATGATCAAACTAACAACTCAGTTTAAAGAAAACTAAACTTAACCTTCTTATCCAAAGCATGATTCACATAAGAAGGTAGTACCAAACTCACCAAAGATAGATGTATCTTTGCCAGTATCGTTTCTCTTCGGCAGGTGGAATATTAGCAATAGCCCTCTCATAGATTTCTCTTATCCTATCTTTGTTCCCTACAGTTTCTTCAAGCCTAACATAATCAAACCACGAATCATAGTTCAAAGGATTCTTCCTCACTTCATCTTCATACTGAAACCTTCTCTTCCCAACAATGGCGTCCTCAATCCCTTCCTTATCACCATACTGTTTCTCAAAAGCAACAAACTTCTTATACAAATCCTCAGCTCTTCCTTTAGGGATATGATCAAGAGCAAACTTGTAGATAAACCTAGCGCGTTCTGGCTCCTTGCAACGCTCTTCAAACTCAGCAAACGCCACAAAGAGCGTCTCAGCTTCCTCATCGTCCGCAAGCTTCTCCGTGGCGCGTTCGTACACGTTCCTCGCACGTGCAACTTCACCGCCTTTCATCTCAAACTTAGCGAATCGGATATAAGCAGACACTTTAGGATGGCAAAGCACAAATCTCTCGTAGATAGATCTAGCTCGTTCGATTTCGTTATACCTAAGCTCGAATTTGATGAACGAGAGCCAACCTTGTTGGTCCGGTGACCACTGCATCCACCGCTCGAATATCTGTCTAGCTCCGGCGATGTTTCCGAGTATCTCCTCCATGTGAATGTACTTGTACCAAAGCTGGTCCACGCGAGGGAGAAGCGTGACGGCTCTATCCCAAACGTTCCTGGCGCTGTTCACGAACTTGTTCTTCATCTCGAACTCGGCGTACTTTAGCCACAGCGTATGGTTCCGGTAATCGCCTTCGATGGCGCGTTCCCACACGCTCCGAGCACGCGCGTAGTCTTTCTGGGACTCTTCCCACTGAGCGTACTTCATCCAGACTTGGATGTTCCATCTCGCGCGGCGGATCTGGTCCTCGAACTCCTTCCGGCGACGGAGGCGATAGTCGGAGAGCTCGTTGGAGTCGGTGATTTTCTGCTTAGGAGGACGGATCTCGGCCTCCTGCCTCTCTCGAGCTTCCCTTAGAATCTGCTCGGCGGTGATTTGAACAGGGGCAGGAGTCTTGTTCTTGACCCGAGTCGGGCGTGGAAGCTTGACTTCAGTATCCTTCCGGGTCATGTACCCTAGGGTACGATCGGAATCTTTGCCGGAGGCCATCACGTCTCGCGATTTGCCCTCTTTGTGTGGGGTTTGGGTTAAAGGGATGGGAAGAGAAGACGCACGTGGTTGATCATATATTGGATTGTTAATGGGTCTTAATAAATCCAATGTATGTCTTAATAGTGGTCTAATATATTAACACTTCCAATACCAAACCTTATTGTGCAATTGTTAGAAAAATCTCAAAATGCCGAAACCTAATAAGTCTCCGGAGATAAGTTTTGACAAAATATACTAATTTTGTTTTTGAACAACTTTTCATCTTTATGGTGGTAAGTTAACTAATTTATAATGTTAAATTGTTACAATGTTAAGTTTACAAAAAATTGGTATCAAAACAGAGAAATATCATATTAAGCTAGAGGTTGAAAATCTGGTGACGTACTCTAGTTAAACGTTTGGCCTCCAGCACTGGCATCCGGTCCAGTTCTAATAGAGTATCTGGTTCAAGAGTGCATCTGGTCTCTCACAACTGATTCTAAATAAATACTCATTTTTGAATATAATTAGTTTTTTGTTATACACACCATTGAGAATCATATTTTCAAAAAGTGATAAAGAGATTATACAAGTTCTGTAGAAGATGGATGACTGTAAAAATGGTGGTAAAGATAGCAATTGACTATTTCAATCTGTAGATTGAATGACTCTTTCAATGTGAAATTGAAAATGTTTGAATCACACAAATAAGTGGGTCGAATTTGAAACGTGTTAGCGTCCAGGGACGGGCACACATGTATGAGTATGGGGTCCTGTGCCCCCTACTTTTTTTTGTTTTTCTTAAATATTTTAAGCATGTTTGGTTAAATATTCTTTAGTTTTGGGGAGAATATGAAAGTGGTCATCAATTTAATTTTATTTTTGATACTTTTAATATTGTGCCCCCAACTACAAAACCGTCTAGATCCGCCCCTGTTAGCGTCTCATGCATGTCTCCTTACCATTCGACCACGATCACCGGTCCAACTCACCTATTTTTTGAAATAAGATTTAATTAAAACTCTTTAAAAACTATAATGAATTTTATACTTTTTAGATGATTGAAAGGTGAATAATACTATGGTTGCTTTTAAGTTTATACAAGCTCTAGGAAGAATGGTATAACTAAAAGCTAAGATCAGGAAGAAATAACATGAACTAATTGAAAAGAGTTAGCCTGGCTTTCTTATCCAAAAATACTTAATGTGATGATTCTCTTGAGTTTTGTGGAAAAATATAATGTTTTGGGACGTCCAAGTTTATTGGATATGTCTTCAGAAAGTGGCCGAAATAATATAGTTGTTGGTCTTCAACGGCTTCAAGAGTGAATGCATTCATAAGTGGTAAGTTGACAAATAGGAGGATCCTCCTGATCACATGGTAAGATGGTATGTAACTCCCTTGGATGGCTCATTATCTTTCTTGAATGGTTTAATGTCACTTATGATCGCCAAAGTTTGGTTTGTAAGTGATTAAACCTGTAAACTTTGAAAGAAGACAAGTCTTACAGCTCCAGGTTTAGAAGGATAACTCCTAAACCAAAATTGGTATTGCCATGATTCCAATTGAAAACACTTCCTAGTTGGATCAAGATAACAGCCCAATGCTTAATTCCTACTTGTTTTGTTGGACTCCTCCAATAAGTCCTTATAGGTTCTTCAGGTGGTATTCTTTGGGGATAATTCTTATTTGTGGTGAAATCTATTTGAGTTGAGTGTGTTATCCAAGTTTCTGTTGAGCTGGAAGGTTTGGCATCGGCCTTCATTTGAGCTTAACTCTTGTTGCATATCTCCTTAGCTCTCATGAGCTTCAAGTGCTCGAATGGAGCTGACATCAAATTCATCAGTTGCTCAAATCTGAGGTTTAACTCATTAGAAACTAGGTTTAACTCATTAGAAACAATAACATAAGTACTGCAGTTTTAATATGACAAGTTAACCTAGGTTTACAATAATAACATCAAATTCATCACTTGCTAAGTTCTTGTACACCTAGAGAGAGATAAACTAGTTCCACATTTCGTTTGGTTTGACACATCTCCTGTTTTCTCAAAACGCATGAAGCTCTTTTTTTTTTTTGATAAGTAACGCATGAAGCTCTTGTACCTGGTTCCTCTACTTTTGTGGCTTCAGATCTTCGTACGTCATCAGGAACAGATGTGGAAACGTTGTCCCAAAGTAAGCTCCATCTATGTCTGTTTTTTTTTTGATGTTAAAGATTGCAGAAACAATACATCATAGTGTAAGAATATTTATCGAGAGAAAAAGCAAAACCAGGCTTATATACTCTTTATAAGAAAAAGGATACGTGCTTGGTATTTTGATATTGGGTTATAGACGTCTTCACATTTGGGGCAGTATATCTTAACGGTGCTTGCTAGAGGGATATCAGATTGACCAATCGGTAAACAAGGCTGGCCACAACAATTAAGTCTTGGGCATCTTCCAAAGTCATAGTTTTTGTATTTGTCTAACTGCAAAATCAATTGGTGTGGATGTTCTCCTGTGAATTAAAAAAAATTAAAAAGAGAGGAAAAGCTTGTTTACCATAGAAGCAAGCCCTTGGGTTGTTAATATGTAACGAGCATGAATCATTCCATATAGCATCTCTGCAGCTGACTCGACCAATTGATATTGTTTCTCTGTAAACCTCTCACCTGTTACCCAAATCAAACACTCACACACTAGTATAGTAGTAATCAACACCATAAGTAAGACGCACGTACCATGAGCAAAATCAACATCCAAAATCAAATCAAGGGCACAGTCGTAGTAGGGAACTTGATAGATGAGTCCATCCAAGTTAAAGTCATCCTGAATGTAACGATCATCAATTTGGCAGAATAAATCGTTCCCACGTAGGTTGCAGAACCAAGTAATCCATGAGGTGTCTTTTACACTGATCCCATTATCGAACAACTGTTTCAGATCGACTACCTCCGACTTCAATACACCCTCCTTATCCATCGCTAGGGTTTCCAAACGGATCTTCAACTTTGTCTCGCGCTGGTATCTGACAAATAATAAGCTCGGAGATTTTTTTTTTTTTGGGTTGATAAGAAAAGAATAAAAGAAGAGGGAAGTGCAAAACGAAAAGTTTAAATAAAATAAAATTACGTCTCGTGCAGCCTATCGGTTTAGTAGATTTTAGTTTTTGGTTTTGAATTTTATTTTTGCTGTGGATTTTAATTTTTTTTGAAAACTTGAATAATGGTTTTAGATTTTGGTTTTTAATTTTCAGAATTAAATAAATGAATAATAATATATTAGTTCTTTTATATAGGCCTCAGACTTAATTTCTGCTATTTGTGATCCGATCTGAGATTCTCTCTGATCCGCTCCGCAAAAAAATGATGTCCAGAGAGTCTGGATCTGGATTGGGATAATGATTTTACGGATTCGAATACGGATCCGGATAGTGAAATTTCATATCCGAATATCCGAATCTCGATCGGGGTCCATTTTATTTCAAAAATATTTAAAATATAATTATATTTATAAATGTATATTATAAATAATTTTCTATAAAATAAATAAATTTAATTTTTATTAAATTTCAATGTTTCTCAAACTTTACAAAAATAAATTTAAGTAAACTAAAAATAGTAAGTTAGTTAGTTTTTAATTTAATTTTAAAATTTTAAAATATTTAAAGAAAAATGAATATGGCTATTCGAATTTTAGTCTGGATCCTAACCCCAGAAACCCGAATCCGAATCCAAATAGCGATTTGGATCAGAATATCCTAAAATACTCCGGATATTCGATATGTCCCTCTCCTACTTTTATAAACAATAGATATTAACATTGTCACTAAAACTTTATAAATTTATATCAACCATTTTAAAACAAACAGAAAAACAAAATGTCAAATCTCTCAAATATTTTTTTTTAGTTTTTTTGTCACAAAAATAGATCTCAAGAAAAAAATGACCAAAACATACTTTTTTTATTTTGAATTTTTTTTAAATTTTAAATCTGACTTCCAAAATCTCACTCCACTCTAAACTTTAAGTCTAGATTAGTTAATCCAAAGGGTATAAATGTATATTTACACCATTTAATAAAGTTCATTTTGGTCAGTTTTGTTCTTAAGAACTATTTTTGTGACAAAAACCTTTTAGGTCTATCCTAAGGTATTTTTCAAAAAAAAATATTATAAAATAAAATTAATAGCTAAATTTAAAAATAAAAAATTAGATAATTAATAATTATATTTTCTAGTAATAAAATTATAAATTTATAAATATTTTAACATAAAATAAGTTAAATTTAAATTTTAAATTAGAATATTCTAAATATATATTGATTATAACTAAAATTTAATTTATAGAAAATTTGTAGTAAATTATTGATTCAGACATTATAAAATTAACTTATTTCACTCCAATAACTTGCATTTCATAGAAGATTATTATTTTGATATTTTTATCCATTTGTTTGAATATAATAAATGCGGCTCTATAGATGATTTTTTTTAAATTAACAATGTTTTACAAAATAAAAAGAAAAAAAGTAATTAATATATAACATCATCTCTATTGACCACAAATATGATAATTGCAACAAATTAAGTAATTGAAATAATTTAAGAAAACATCGTGACTTTTAATTAAATATTTTTTTTAAAAAAAGTAATTCTACATAGGAAAAAAGAATATATTGGTTTTCACCTCTTTGGCAAGATAATCTCAACTTTTAATAACTTAGGATAAGAAAAATGTTAAAACCTGCAAACCATCTTCTAATCTAGGTTGCATGGAAATTTTGGTCAAGGTATATTTCCTATTTCAGAATCAGAATCTCTTGGAAACTTGAAGAAAATCTTTGAAAACGCATTTCTTGAAAATTTCATTTTGGAAACACGGTAGAAACTTGCGTTTCTGATTTGGAAACTCGTGATTCTGATTGGAGACGCGAAAAATAACTATTTGATATTAGTGATTACAAGTTTACTAATTTATATTTTAATGTTATCTTTTATATTTGTTATCATTTTGGTATAATTATTTGATCTGGAATGAAGTCGGCTCCATAGTTTTATTTAATTCTTGATTTTAAATTTTATAAAATGTACCAAGAAAAACAACACTTATATTACTTGATTTTTTTCTCTTAGATAAATCAAACAAACAAATTAAACTTACATGTTAAATAATCTCATATATATATATATATATATATATATTATAGATGTTTGTTAAAACGTTTCCATTTCTAATATTTTTAACATCACGTTTCCATTTCTAATATTTTTAACATCACGTTTCGAAACGTTTCGTTTCTGATTTCATGCAAACTAACTTTTAATAGACGTAGTTTCAAAAAAAAACTTTTAATAGATGCAAAAAGACTACTCCGGGGCCAGAAGCCGGTCAATCGATATAATCATGTCCACCAAATATTAAGAATTTTAAAATCTCAAACGTTTAACACCTAACCATCATAGGCCGGTAACCAAACCATGATTAACTTAAAAACATCAATTTGACAGATCGGGTTTTGCTATTCTACAGAGAGCCAGAGCTTCGACAAGTACAAATGGAACAAATACGTTGTCTTCTTTTTTTAAGTTCGATTTCTTCAAGCATTCTGATATCTTACATATTTGCATGGTTTTGGTCATCTCTTTTGATGCATTTTAAGCATATAGGATATCATTTAGGCATATTTAGATTGCATTCCATTACATTTATCTATGTCATGTTGGAGATGCTTATTGGTGATTTTGGAGGCAATTGAGGCTAAAAAGTGAAGTTTGGAGCAAAATGGGGGTGTAGCGACCAGGCGTGGTCGCTACAGACCCACAAGAGAAATACGGATGCCGTAGCGACCATGCGTAGCAACCAGGCGTGGTCGCTACAGGCAAAAATCCTGAGGAGCTGAAATATTCTAAGTGTCGTAGCGACCAGGCGTAGCGACCAGCTGTGGTCGCTACAGGCAAAAATACCCAAATTTTTATGGGTCAACCCGGGTTTGTTGGGTTGATCCGACTCGTTTTTTTGGACTCCTATATATAGTTTTAGACCCTAAAACCCTAGGGAGATCTCTTTTTCTCTCAAAAACTTTGTCTAAACTAAAAAAACTTGAATCTTTTGATCATTGGAAGGAAGTACTTCATTTTTTATTGTGTTTTTCTTGCTCATTAACATGATTTGCCTTGAATCTCATATGGGTTTAAGGTTTCTCATGAAAAATATTGAGTAGTGAACTTGTGATTCATGGGTTAAGTAGATTAGGGTGATTAGGTGGATATTTAGAATGTCTCTTGCTTGATTAACATTATTTTATGCTTACCAAGTGTTCTTAATGCTAGATTAGACTTGATCACTCTCATCTAGATCTTAAGCTATTTTATGCCCGAAAGGTGTTTGTTAAAATGCTTGAATGAATTTAGTATTGCTCTAGCTTGAATAACCAAAGACATTTGATGTTAGGATTGCTAGATGGTTAGTAGACTTAATCATAATGCTTGTTTGATAGTATTAAGCCAAAGACATTTGATGTTTAATACTTGATTACAAAGGGATTTCTATCATGGAAGTGGATTAGTCTATTTTATGAGTTCTAGATCTATAGACTTGTTGATTGTTTTGTTTGTGCATCCTAGATTGAATCTTGATCACCCAATATCGATTATCTTGCCCATGGATCCATACTTAATATTTGATTGAAAGTTTGATTCTTACACTTATTTCTTGTTTGAATTTGAGATCATCTTGTTTATAATTCTAGGAGTTTAGTTTGTTACCAATCATCAATCTTCTTATTTGCTTAGATTAGGAAAGTTTGTGTATTCTTAGTGTTATAGATCATTAGTACTTTGTGGATTCGATCCTAAAGTGCTGCATCGATATACCATTCGATTGTGGTAGCGTGCACATTAGGTTAATTGGCATGTGGTAAAACGCAGTAATCACATTCTGCTATTAGACAAGAGAGGTAGATATGGAAAGAGTTCTTAAGTCAATATCAACAACCTAGTTTCCAGTGTATCTCAGTTGTATATATTGTACACATTCCTATGTAATAAGACATTCTCTACGTTCTATATGGTATCATAGCGATTCTCTATAAAGGATCCGGTTGACCTTCATTACTTCTTATGGATTGAAGTCACCAGATCAGTAAAAGGTTTACACCTTATGCAATGCAGGTGCATACTTGACTTGCTGAGTAAATTGAACATGCTTGAAGCCAAACTCGTAGCTACACCTATGCAAACGACTCCCAATCTGACACTTCATGATGGTTCTGCTCCGTGTTATGCCTCTCGGTATCGAACAGTAGTTGGAAGTCTTTAGTATCTAGCCTAGTTTGAAGTCGGTATCGAACAGTAGTTGGGAGTCTTTAGATATGGAAAGGGTTCTTAAGTCAATATCATTAACCTAGTTTCCAGTGTATCTCAGTTGTATATATTGTACATGATTCCTATGTAATAAGACATTCTCTACATTCTATATCTGCTTCAACTAAGTGAAGGATATCAAACTATCAAATTTGACCCAAAAAAATAATCAAACTATCAATTAGTGATGTATCATTTCCATTTACCACCTTCTAAATGTATCAAATGATTGAGAATTATAAAGCAACCACGTCTTTACTTTCAAAATAGACAATCTATAGTTTGGTAGATAGAGGAGGTTACGAGAAGACATCCAAAAGAAACAAATAGTTCAGTGCAGAAAAAACGAATGTATTAAAAGTTTGGGAAAATCGCATAAAAAACCTTGAAAGTGGCACACACTAACACTTTAATCCTTGAACTTTTTCGACTATCACTTTAAACCTTCAAATTGGTATTTGTCACAAAAAAACCTTCAACTTGGATTACTTGTTCATCAAGTAAAAAGTTGACCTGTTCAACATGTAAAAGTGATGATGTGTAGGTTTTTTCCGAAAAATAATAATTATTTAATTAATAAAATAAATAAAAAATGAAATAAAAGTCTAGAAAAATAAATATAAAATCAGAAAACTAAAATAAACATTCAGAAAATAAAAATAAAATTCAGAAAATAAAATAAATTTCGAAAATAAATTAGATTAAATTAAAATACAGAAAAATAAATGAAAATTGAGAAATTAAAAGAAAATAAAAGAAAAAGCACAAAAGTCAAAAAAAAAATCCAAATATTTCTTTTTTTAATTACAAGATTTAAAAAAAAATAGATTTATCATCGTTGACAATAACAATTTCAAAGATATCACTGATGATGATGGTGGTTTCTCACATAACCATTAATAATGACGTTTTGGACATATCTTTAACGCTAATTTTCGACATCATCGTTAAAAATGATGGTAGATATGTCAATAACAATGTTTTCGATAACCATCATTTAAAACAGTAGATATGTCAAGTTTTTTTTTAAATGATAGATAATGTCAAAGTTTTTAATGATGATGTCGGAAACTATCGTTAGAGATATGTCAATAATCAAACTATCGTTAGAGATATGTTAAAAACGTCACCGTTAATTGTTATGTGAGAAACCACCATCATCATTAGTGATATGTTTGAAATTGTTATTGGCACGATGATATGTTTGTTTTATTTAAAATAATTTTGTAATTTAAAATAGAATATTATTATTTTTTTATTTTTAATTTTGTGATTTTTTCTTTAACTTTTGTTTAATTTTCTAATTTTTTTCATTTTCTGTATTTTAATTAATTTAGTTTATATTTTTTGAAATATTTTTTAATTTTTATTTTTCTGGTTTTCTATTTTTGAATTTTATTTGTGAATTTTATTTTAATTTTTCATTTTCATTTTAATTTTTTAATTTTTTCGATTTTTTTTTTAATTTTTAATTAAATCATTATTGTTATTCAAAAATAACTGACACATCATCACTTTTACCTGCTGGACATGTCAACTTTTTACTTGATGAATAAGTAAGCTAAGTTAAAGGTTTTTTGTGATACAAATGTCAATTTGAAGGTTTAAAGTGATAGTCGAAAAAGTTCAAGGTTTAAAATGTCAGCGTGTGCCAAAGTTTTATGCTATTTTCCCTTAAAAGTTTTCTAACTGAACTTGAAGAATGAATGTGATTGGTGAAAAACCAACATGTCACTTTGGGCCGATAAAGGTGTTTTTAGTCAAAAAACGGGCCCATTCTGTAGAAAAGAATGTTTCCTGCCGCTTTCTCTCTATCGAATCCGAGATGAGTGAGTCAGAGGAGGAGAAGATGGCGATCGCCGACTTGCAATCTATACGGAAGCGGCGAAGGCCGGCTCATTCAAAGCGGAAGGATTCAGCGGCGAAGGGTAAGATGGAGGAGGAGATGATTTTAAAGGAGGCAGCGGCGAAGATGGGGGTAAATCAGATGGCATCGACGGCGTACTTGAGTGAGTCAGAAGAGGAGGCGATGATGATGGCTCAAGAGCAATCTATTCGTTTCCTCAAGGAAGTCACAGACACCGACCTCGTCGAGTATGTAACCCTAAATTCATTCATTTAAATTTTCAAATCAATAATAATGTCTCTCAGGATACGGCGGCGAAAACCTCCTCATATGGCGCGGAGGTATTCGAGGGATTCAAGGCTGTTGCCAGAGATGATGTGGTACAAACCGCAGAATAAATTTTTAATTGACAATGAGGAACTCGCCCATGAGGAACTTTTACTCTTTCTCGAAACTTGTTTGAAGCCCAATGAGGGCGCCGTTGTGCCTTCACAGGGCCTCAAGATACCTTGGCGCTGATGCTCCCACTCAGATTTCATCGGTGTTTGATGTGGCGAATTATTGGACATGTTTGTAGCTTGGTAAATGTTGATTGAGACAATTTGTCAAATGTAACTACTTTGATGACATGTCTTCGTTGACTTGATGCCATATGAATATATTCCCTCTTTTCCTTAATGTTACATATTTTTAAAAAATAACACTCTTTCAAAAAATGTATTTTTTATATTTTCAATGCATATTTTGTTAACTAATAATTATTAATTAAAAATTTCCAAAAACTTAATTGTCTTTTTAGATTTTTTATTGGTCTAAAGTTATTAAAAAAATATAATCACAAAAAATTATGAATTTATTATATGTTTTATTAATATGTGTGAAAAACTTAAAACATCTATCATATTGAAACCAAGGAAATAATATTTAATCTCCTTTTTTGTTCTTCTTTTGTAAAGCATTCACTCAACCAACTTAGATGCAAACTTGATACAATTAGTCATTTTTAATTGAGAAGTACTGAAATACCCTCTAGCATAGTTTTAAAACAGTTTTTTAAACAAATTTTTGTATTTAAAAAAAAAAAAAATCAAAATAAATTTTATTAAACACTGTAAATATATAGTTATATATCTTGAGTTAACTAATATATATTTAGAGTTTAAAATGATGAGTGAATTTAGATTTAAAATTTAAAAGAAATATAAATAAATATTAAAATTTATAAAATAAAAAAGGCTTTGAGAATTTCAATTAAATAAATTAGACGGAATGGGAGGAGAGGTGGAATGTAGTTCAATGATTGGATTAATGGTGGAGTTAAAGAGGGGGCAAAAGTTACACTTTTTTTAGGAAAAGCAAATCAAACTAAGGCCATGATTAATTCTTAACGTAAAATTTGTCTTTTTTTTTTTTTTTTTTTTTTTACATTTTTCCCGCTAAGAGACGGCTCTTATGGTTTTTATTTAAGAGACGGTTCTTAGGTTATCTTAGTTAAAAGCTAAGATAAGTCTCTTAGAAAAGTTAAGAACTCCACTTTAAGAGACTCCGGTTAATCCTGCTCTAAGAGGACCAAAAATTAAACGAAAAGAGAGGAATGAATCATGGACACGTGGTGAGTTTGTCTTCTAGTTCTGATGACATGGCATATTGTGGAGATACACTAGCCAACTTTATTTATATATTAGTGGTAGTTCCGCGCTTCGCGCGACGTGTGATATATTTGGTTGAACATAATTTTTTTATGTGTGTATGTATTTTTTATTTATTTTATAATTTATTGTATACTTGTTTTTTTAAAAAAAAAAAATCTAGTGTGTATTTGATATTATTGGTTTATTAGATAGACATTGAATTGGTTCCAAACAGATGAAACTTTTCATACAGACGTCTAGTTTTTGATGCAGTTTCAGTTTAGTTCTTTTGGTTTCTGGTTTTCTAGTTCTAGAGATATATGAATGATATGGTTATTTATGAATTTTGATTCAATTTTGGTTCACTTCAAGTAACAATTTTAGGAACTTTCTAATTTTGATAAACTTTCGGTTCCATTTCGGTTTTGGTTTTTTGTTAGTTTTGGATAATTTGGGTAAAAGTTTTGTATCTTTTCAGTTTCTTGGGTTAAGTATCGGATAATTCAGATAAGTTCTATTTTTTTCGAATAAAAATTATTTGGGTAATTCGGTTCTTTTTGGTAATTCGAAAAAATGATTCAAAAATATTTGGATTTTTTGGGTAAAAGTTTTGTATCTTTTCAGTTTCTTGGGTTAAGTATCGGATAATTCAGATAAGTTCTATTTTTTTCGAATAAAAATTATTTGGGTAATTCGGTTCTTTTTGGTAATTCGAAAAAATGATTCAAGAATATTTGGATTTTTTGGTATTTTGGTTTATAAGTTGTATCTTATATTTTTTGTAATTTTAAATTCAAATATAATTTTTATTGTATAAAATTTATTTTAGGTATTTCGTTCTCAGTTAGGTACTAAATCGGTTTGGATTTTTTGGTCCAAAAATATAAAAACCGCTCGATTATTTTTGAACTTCGGTGTGGTTCCGGATTAGGTTTTCTCGGTTTGGACGATAGAAGTCTAGAAATCAAGTGCTCATGTCATAAATGACTGCATTTTAACATAATAAGACAAAACCAAAACAACAGGTTTTCTTTATGGTTAATTTGTAAGTTTGAAGTTATTGTCAGTACTCACTTGTAGAATAAAGATACCGACCCAACCAAACGTTTTTCCCAACAGCATAAGTGCAGCATCTACAACCACCGTGGGAGACTCCTACCCCATCTCTACCGCCTCCTCCTCCACCACCGCTGAATTTTATACGTCAACCATTGGATATTTGTAGAGAGTCATGAGAATTCTCCAGAGTCTGTAATCAATGTTCCGACAACTTTGGATATGCTTCATACCTTCTTAAAGTTCACGCTCTCTAATTTAAAATTATTTAAAAAAATTGTTTTGAGATGGAGTTTGCCTGAATATTATCCCGGTGGTACCACCATAGATAGCTAGAATGGTTAATATGTTCATGCGAGCTTAGAACCTTCCATGGTCAGAGGGGTTCAATTAATGGTAACTTTGCGAAGAGCTTCAATGGTTGATTTAAAGGAAGTGGTTACCATTTACATGGGTTTTTAATGTGAAAAATTAATTTTGAGAAGTAACTTGGCTAATCGTTATACATATTAACTCATGTTAATTTTTGTTCTATTATTACTCCATTTGAGAATACATAGCTAACTTGAGATAGGAATCAACAGGGTTGGGGTCAAAACTCTTGCTCGAAAAAGCAACCATTTTTCCTGGTTAAGGTAGAGTAATCCCACTTAACTTTTATGTTATGGAAGTTACGAAACGCGAGCTGAACCAAAGTGGGTTTACAGCTTTTGGTACAGTGGCGACTGACCGCAAAACAAAAATTTTGGAACCACTCGCAGCATCTCAAAAGAACTCGTTCAACTTTTTATTCCAAGTGATCATACTAGTTGAGAACGATGGGATGAGGGTGCTTTAAAAGAGTTTCTCGGTGAGTAACATCTTGTTGGTTTCCTCTTCTGTAATCTCGTCATAGCCGCTCATGAAAACAACAATAACAACCATCCTAACATTTTCAGACACATATATCAAGATTAATTTTCTCCGAGGCCTCTAGAAGTTGTAATCGTATTAACTGATACCTGGAAAATACATGAAAAGTAACTCCAAATATTACGGAACCGACAAAGAATCATATTAGACTTACCATAGCAAAGAATCATGGTAGCCAGAAGGATCAAAATTCTCTCTAGATTAAAACTTCAACACAAATATAAAAAATTGCCAAAAAACAGAAACAATCGATCCTTGCATTTTTTTTGACAGACTTGGCAAGGTAAGAGTTTCACCGTAGGACAATGGAATTCAGTAACTGACCCATTCTTTTCTAAAAACTGAATTATAGAGGTAGTCATAATGTTGATATATTCAAAATCAATCTTCCAAAAAAATAAAGTGAAGAATCTCCCAGGATTAGTAGCTAGAAAATGTATAGGTCAGAAGAAAATATGATGTCTTACATTAATTCTTCCTTTAATCCTCATTTCTGCTCAAATAGCCAAATCTGGGTATGAGATTTCTGCATCACAAATACAAAATGACCAGAATATGAATCAGAACACGCACTACTAAACTAAAACCAGGCAAATCCATGGTTCTAAAGCATCCAGTTTGAAGAAACCTAAATTTGAGTTCTAGATGCACTGAAACCATAACAAAGCGAAATTATATCAAGGAATAGAGAAGGTAGTCAAACAACAAATAGATGAATTATAGAAGATCCAAGTAAATGTACGATTGGTTGGCTCATAATCTTCTGAACTTTGGTGCTCGATAATCTCCATGGCTACTGAAGTTTGAGATCTCTTTGAAGCTTCCGGGAAAAAAATCTCGAAGAGGAACAGTACATTAATGGAACTATTGGTGGCCATTGATGTGTAAGGTGTGTTTACGGTGGAAGGAGGAGAGTTATGAACCATCCGTTTATATAGATTGGGTGAGCAGAAGTCCAAGAGAGTTTGTTTCGGTATGATAATTGTAACAATCAAATGGGGAAAGTTGAAGGGGGAGGCTGAAACAACGAAGAAGATGGTCAGTAGTAGGTGTTAGTATTAGGGTAAAATTATTGTTGGCCCATTTCATTGACTAAAAGCCCAAAACTAACCGAGACAAAAACGTTACAAAGTTAAATAATAAGTTGACACGCGGCAACAAACGCCCTATGGAGACAGAAAAACCAACTTTATTGTATTAGATATATTAAGGATGTGCCGGCGCTACGTGCAAGTTGTTAAAGTTTACATTTTTAATATCGAGTGTCCTTGGAACTTATTTTGTGTTTATTTTTAAGTGATCAGAAATATGTATTTGAATAATATAATGTATACGGATATTGGACCTTATTTTGCGCTAATGGTGATTAAAAATTAGGTGATGTAGTTTTAGTGTTGTATTTTGTTGTACTTATGTAGTGAGAGAGTTCAGGTCTATGGTGAGTTGTTGTAATTGTGGAATTTTTTTTTGTAGCCATTTTGGAAATACATTTCGTTATAGACTATATTATTCCAGTCGTAGATCTTTGGATATATTAGAATTGATGGTTAATGTACTTTAAATGTAGATATGAAGACCATTGAAAATAAAAAAAAAGTGTTAGATATGAAGACTCAAAGTCTGTGTTTCGTTGAAAGTATTGTATTATTTGATCGATTAGGGTCGGTACACGATGTTATTTGTTAAAGCATTTTCTTTGAAAGAAGGCTATAAAAGTAGATTATTTATTATGGGTCTTAGTAAATTTTGTAAAATAATAATTGTTTGTGGTGTATCTATATTGATGTTTAAACTTTTTGGTGTTGGGTATACTCTAAGATTGCTACAGAGATTGTAGAGTTTATTGTTTTAGTTGTTCTTGTTCTGCTCTTTTACAATTTGACTGGCCCTAGGGGGCTGGTATAATTGCACTCGTAATTATTTTATGACTGAAGATTTTTATTATAATAGGCCATGTGTAACGGGAGAACTTGCAATATGAGTACATAAGTTAAACAAAAGCATAAATGGAAAGGAATGACAAGAATTCAAAGGTGAAAACAGAAATTATAGCAATGCATGGCTGTGTCTCATAGAAGCGAAGCTCAAATGAAATCAACAAATCTCATGAGTTGCTTGTAATGAAAGCAACGCTTGCAGCGTTTGTTCATGTCATTAACGTGACATCTTTTTGACGGTTTGAGGATGAACATATTGTGGGTATAACGCCTCTTTTTTTTATTTCAAATCGGCTGAGTGATTTCTTTATTGTTTCTCAGCAAAGATCAACTTTTTCCTTATTAGTCTTCCAACCCAAGTGTGGCTAAGTAATGATTTCCTTCATCGATGTTGCCTCTGGAGATCATTAGTAAGCCATATAGGTACGTATCGTAGTTACATTTACCGTTTGCAGATCGACGTAGGTGATCCAATCCCTTGGTAGTGTTACGGTTGTGGAAATACTCCATTGTTGGGTAATTCCAAGCTTGTGGAAACTTAACATATTATTCGATATTTAATATGTTAAGAGATAAACACAAAAAGGAAATCTAGAATAGGAAAAGGAAGTTTTCTATTAGATTAGGTTTGTGTTTTCCTTATCCCACATGTTAAAGGGAATTGTCTTTCACTATAAATATAGACCTTATGGAGAGGTGTTCCATAAGAGATCTAAGAAAAACATTGAGAGCTTTAGTTTTGAGGAGTTTCTAAAGCAATAAGAAAAGTTGTTCTTATTATCCTTTGTTCTAAGAGATCCTTCAATTGGTATCAGAGCTTAAGTTGAAGCTTGAATTGATATCAGAGCCTCAGGTTGGAGACTCGATCTAAGCTTAAGTTGAAGCTTTGATCCTGGTGGCTGTGAAGCAAGAATTCGCGACACAAGATGGCTGACGTGAATAGGGCTCCACGCGCGAAGGACCTTGGATCCGCATCCATCCAATGTCCTATGCTGAACTCGACAAACTATACAGTTTGGTCGATGAGGATGAAGGTGTTACTCTGTGTTCATGATGTGTGGGACACAATAGAATTTGGTTCAGATGATCAAAAGAAGAATGATGTTGCAATAGCTCTTTTGTATCAATCTATGTCCGACTATTTGATTCTCCAGGTGGGAGAACAAACCGCATCGAAAAAGATATGGAATGCCATCAAGTCACGATACCATGGAGATGATCGTGTAAGGGAGGCGAGATCCGAGACGTCGATGACGGAGTTCGACAGGTTGAAGATGGATGATAGCGATACCGTAAACGGATTTACGAGGAAAATATCAGGTCTAGCATCCAAGGAAGCCTCGTTAGGAGAAATCATAGAAGAACAAAACATGGTAAATGAAGAGATGGTCTTAGGAATGCAGTGTGTAACACACGAAGAAAGCGTGCGTAACACATGTCTCGTGGGGAAGCAAATCAGAGACCCACTCCCAACTAAGACCATGTTTCGTGCAACGAAGACGTTGGAGTTGATCCATGAAGAGGATCAAGTTTCATACGAGTGTCTCATGACCAAGAAACCTAATATCGAGCAGTTGAAGATATTCGGTTGTGTAGCACATACGAGGACATGTGTGACTCATCTGAAGAAGTTAGATGAGAGATCAAAGTGTGGAATTGAGTTGGGTTCCAAAGCTTATAGACTCTTTCCAGTCGCAGGAGATGCAATGGTGAGTAGAGATATAATATTCGACAAGAAGAAGTCTTGGGATTGGTCATCTATGACAAACCAAGAAGATTGTGAATCAAGTATGCTTAAGCTTCCACATAAGGATGATATAGAAGAATGTAATGATCAAGGTGATGATCATGAAGCTATAAATCAAGATGAGGAAGAAGAAGAAGATATTGATCACAAGGCGAACCCTCCAGACAATCACAAGGCAAGACTTCAGACGTTAGTCAAAGGAATACCGAGTGTAACACACGGAGAAGGCGTGTGTAACACAAGTCTCGCAGGGAAGAAAATTAGAGATGCATTTCCAACTAAAGCTATGGTTCGTATATCAAAGTTACTGGAATTATTGCATGGAGATTTGTGTGGACGAATCACACCACCAACGCCATCAAATATTCTTGAGGCATTCTATCGGTTCAAAAGCTTTCACTTTGATAGAGGAGGAGAGTTTGCCTCACCTAAGTCCAATCTAGGTTGTACCGATAGAGGAGGAGAGTTTGCCTCATGTATGTTCAATCTAGCTTGCACCGATGGAGGAGGAGAGTTTACCTCAACTGAGTCGAAGATATCGAACTACTTATGGGTTGAAGAGATGGTAGCCGAGTTGGAGTCTATCACAAGAAACAAGACATGGGAGCTTGCGGATAGACCGCATGATATTGAACCTATAAGGTTAAAGTGGATCTACAAGATTCAAGGAGCAGACGAAATCAAGACAAAGGAGGAGAGTTATGCTCAAGGAATCATGTGTGACACAAAGATGGAAGTGTGTAACACGATCCACGTAGAAATGGAGTTGAGTTCAAAGATCTCAAAGGTTAGAGATGAACCAGAGATAAATGCTACAGAATGCAAAAGAAACATAGGATGTTTGGGGTATCTACTTCACACAAGACTAGGTGTGTGTTACACAGTTGGTGTACTAAGTCGATACATGCAAACGCCGGGTGTTGAGCAGAAGGCCGACATCCTAACCAAGCCATTAGCAAGGATTAAGTTCAAGCAAATGAGGAGCTTAATCGGAGTTCAAGAAATTGGTCTCCCTAATTCAAGTTGGAATTAAGGGGGTGATTGTTGGGTAATTCCAAGCTTGTGGAAACTTAACATATTATTCGATGTTTAATATGTTAAGAGATAAACACAAAAAGGAAATCTAGAATAGGAAAATGAAGTTTTCTATTATATTAGGTTTGTGTTTTCCTTATCCCACATGTTAAAAGGAATTGTCTTTCACTATAAATATAGACCTTATGGAGAGGTGTTCCATAAGAGATCTAAGAGAAACATTGAGAGCTTTAGTTTTGAGGAGTTTCTAAAGCAATAAGAAAAGTTGTTCTTATTATCCTTTGTTCTAAGAGATCCTTCAATACCAAATGTGAGATATCAAACAAAGTCCCACATTGGAAGTTTAGACAAGAAGTGTCTAATATATAAAGAGAAGTCCAACTCTAATTAGTACGAGGCCTTTTGGGAAGGAATCCAAAAGTAAATACATGCGGGCTTGTCTAGTAGGCCCAAAGTGGACAATATCGTACTAATCGGATAATAAAGAGTTGGACATGGGCTTTCACAGATCCTTCAATTGGTATCAGAGCGGTTTGACGAAAATCTGCAAGAAGACCAAAATACCCTTCGAGTAGGAATGGGACCCTTCAAGTTGGAAGAGGAGGTCTGTGGCAGAAACTAGTCAGAAGATCATGGACCTGTGAAGTTGTGGGATAAAATATTCTCAAAGGAAACCCTACGATTATCGGTACAAGATGGTGCCAAGATAATTCACTGAAGGAGAAACACACGAGATGAGTGTGGTCCTTAGTTTGAGGGGGAGAATGTGAGATATCAAACAAAGTCCCACATTGGAAGTTTAGACAAGAAGTGTCTCATATATAAAGAGAAGTCCAACTCTAATTAGTACGAGGCCTTTTGGGAAGGAATCCAAAAGTAAATCCATGCGGGCTTGTCTAGTAGGCCCAAAGTGGACAATATCGTACTAATCAGATAATAAAGAGTTGGACATGGGCTTTCACAAACCCAACATCCATCACTCCCTCGATAT